>CM054144.1:15235674-15251671 GCA_028751875.1 Rapana venosa | reverse complement strand
CATGCTACCTTCTTTGTACTGCATATCAGAGAATTAATATAAGATCTGTCTACGTCTGTCCATTCATCTATCTATTACACACACTCACACACACACGCACACAACACACACACACACACAATCCACACTCACACACACCACACAATAATGAGTCTTACTGCCCTTCTGGGTATATGTTATATTATTGTCATACTTATTAATCTGCAATCAAAAGGCAATTCAATAAAAAAAAACAACAACACAGATTGAACTCGGACAATTCTTATGAGAAGTTTATTACACACATTGAATGATATACTGTGGGATGTGACAAAAAAGAGAAACTGACAAGTTTAGCATTGGCAACAATGGACAGACGGCTTTGGTATTTTTAAAACAACATGGTTTTAAGGGCCAAGAAAACACAATATACTTGAAATTCAGAACAAGGTAGAAGACAGAGCTACAGTTTTCATAATCATCAACATTTTTTGGGATCCTGCCTGGCCTCCACCTGCCTAAAAAAAATGGCTCCTAGCAAAAAGTGGGTCATAGATGCAAAAGCCACTCAGTTTTGTGTACTTACATATATATATATAAAATATATATACAAATATACATATAAAACATACAATATCACTATACAACACATTTATCAGAAGTGTATCACGGTCTGCTTATTGTATAGCGGTTACTACTATATAGATTCAACTTACAACACAACTTTACATCTCAAAGAATTATTTTCGCACTGTTATAGAGTCCCTTTTTTGCATACACTGCTGTGTAATTCAAATAAGAAATAATATCAGTCTCTGTGTCTGTCCATTCTTCTCTATGTCTCTCTCTCTCTTCCACACACACACAACACACATATAAACACATCACACAATTCTATATACATACAGATATCTATCTCTCTCGTCTCTCCTCTCTCTCTCCGTCTCTCTCTCTCTTCATATATATATATCATATATATATATCTATTACAATTGATTACTAATTACTTCACCTCACATGGATCAGGAGGGAGTGGTGCCATGTCTCACCAGACAAGGTATACCTGGGTATTTATGAAGACAATTATATAGAAAAACAGAATAAGTTATCGTACCTCCATCTTCATCTTCCATGTTTCCCACTTTAAGAATAATGTCAATATTGCTGGTGAATGAATGAAAAATTGAATAAATACGATAAATAAATAAAATAAAATAAATAAATGTTTAAATCTTGGAAAACATGTCTCGACTATCCTTGCTCTTTAGCTTGGAATTTGTTTTTCTTTTCAACTCACATGTGTTTTATTTACTGTTGGCCAAACAAATCTCAAGCTTAAAAGCTACAACTGAGAAGTTTGTTACAAAAAAACAACCCCAAACAACAACAAACAAACTACTAAAAAGGAGGATCCCCCCCGCCCCTGTGTAAGTTTTAGTATTATAGCATTATTTGGGTATATTTCTCTGAAATATTGTATATTCCTAAACCCACATGACATGTTTTAAATCACAGGTGGACGTTGCAAGGATGTGTCCATCATGCATGTGCAGTGTTTTCATCATCACTGGAGGATCACTATGACTGACTATTGTAAATTATTACATGTCATACATCGCCAGTCCCTTTCTTGGCTTTAGTGGCTAACACATTCTTTCTACTTTTTGTTTTTATTTTAGAATTTTGCTTTGCTTTGTGTGTTTGTTTGTTTTGTCGGTTATGGTTTTTTTATTTTTGAGTGGGTGGGTGGTGGTGGTCGTTTTTTTTTTCAGCATCACTGGTCACTGTCTGTAACAAAGAATTACCAATCAGATTACTTTCTTTTCTCTGCCATCTATTTTTAAACCATAAATATAGCTAAGAACTACCATAATCATATACATCACAGGTGTAATGTGTACCATTTCCGGACTTTTCATATATCAAAGTGTTAATTTAACTGAACTCTCTCCTCCTAGTGTGGGCATTGTTTATTCCAAGACTGCCATGAGTGTGCAAGATCGGACAAGTCCGCAGCCCCTCCAACACGCTTTGTAAATACATTTCCTTTACTCTGCTACGGGTCGAAATTAACATAACGCGGATCTAAAACACGACTCCAAATTCCCCTGCTAGTGCACTCGATGTCAAAAAAGAAGTTGCCGATAAAGCAACACAAACAGCATCAAGCACCACGACTCTAATGGTCAGAAGACGAGGAATGAGCCAAGTGCGAGCTTAGTTCACAGCAATTCAGAACGGCAAGCGACCGATGGCATGAAGCTATTTCGCGGTTGTGTCCCTTAGACCTATTCCTTAACGATTCGTAACACTTCCTCGTGGTTCTTCACCAAAATCTCTCAGTCGCCACTCTCTTACACTCTCATCTAACTTTGCTTCGTCATTCAGGCATTGAGAACTGGGAGCACATCGCTATGGCTCACGGACTGTGTGAAACGAGCTGAAGAAAGTGATGATACACAAACTTTGAAAAGTAATTAAAAAGTATCCCCACCTCGTCCGTAAGTTTCGGTTCCTAAGCGTGGACAACTCTGTGGGAAATCAAGCTGCTTGTGCTTCATCCACGCGTTCAGGCGTACTACCATCCTGCACCTTGTTCCGCAGTCAGAGAGAATAATCACGTATCCTTTGGGGACCTTTTGGACCCTCGAAGCGACTGAAACTTGTTTGACATCCATCGAAGCAGACGAATTATGATTTTCATCCGCCATTTTAAAAGCGCATGCGCAATGGGGAAAGTCACAGCCTGCGATTATATAAATACGGTCTCGCCCAGTAATGTGTGATTACGCTATCATACTCTTGGACTACTAGTGGTTAGAAGGTAACGTGACATTATTTGTTTTCCCTCATTTTTACAATCCCGAAATATAAAACTGGTGGTCATGGTGATGCTAAAAATATTCAAACACGTGCCATTATATAACTTTGATCACGTGTTATAAAGTTTTCCTAAGTTTAAATCGACTTTCTTCTCCGTCGCTCATTGATTAGATTAGGAGTAGTCCGTGCACTGACAAGGCTAGATCTACACAGTCTGTCTACGTATAGGCTGGCTAGCTTACCTGGTGCTATCTTGTCGCGTGGTGTGGGCCCTTTATCATACATAATACACACCTGTACTTTATACTTTATCCACTTTCAGCACAATCGATTAGCCTAAGAAGACGTGTCAGAAGAACTGAAACAGTGTGTCAGAGCTTGCTTTTGAGATTTTTTTTCTGGAAACAGTACGCGTCACGATCAGCTGTGGAGCAAAAATTGTGTCAACTTTGAACTGTCGTCTGCATCAGTTATCGACGGATTCGAAATAGATCAATGCGATCTTGACTTCCAAGACTGAAAAAAAAACAGGTCAGTTTGAAATACGTGTAGTTGTGGTTGAATGGATGATAAGTCCGTGTTGTGCAATTACGCGGCACGAACTGGTATAATGTCACGGCCTACTTTCATGTTTAATCAGTCCACTACATTTTTACCCTTCGCAGTGGAGCATTCTGCTGTCGTTGGTCTCTCTGTTGAACTCAGGATCTAAAGCCGAATATACAAGGTATTCACTTTTATGGTTGTGGTGTTTCGAGTTTATATTCAAGGTTTTAATATGGTATTTGTGACTGATCACCAGTTTTTTGAATGAGTTTTCGTTATTTCTTATTGGGGAATTACGTCCACATGCAGTTCGCATCATAACAGTCTGGTACTAATGCATGTATGGTAAATATAATCCCTTCATTTCCTCGTTCGTTCACTGGTTTCAAGTCGCCTGTGCGGTATTACGTCGTTTCAACGTCTGTTCAATCTTGAATAGGTCCGCTCCGTTTGGTTTTATCTACATTGACCTGTCGTACTTCATTCTATCTTTTTCTTCTGCTATCTTTTTTTTTTTTTGGACGATTTTCTACCAGGCAAGGCCCTTTTCGATGTCTCTACATTACGCAAAAAGTCAATTTTAAGGCGTTTCGATTAGCTCAAGCTCTTATGGGCACATGATCTGAATAGTTGTTTTTGCTTATTTATATGTGTGAATGTTTCTTTCTGAACCAAAATCCATTGACGATTGCTATTTGTGTCGGCACTTTCACACGCGCTCGCGTCGTAGCGCGTGTCATGGGTGTGTGTATGTCCGCGTGTCGTGTGCGCGGCTGCGTGCGCGCCTTCGTTTGTGTCTACGTCCTTTGGATATGATAAACCTTGGAATCGTTGCAAAGTCGACAGAATACCTCTAGACAGAGCGTTTGTATGGATGAAGAATTCGCGGCAGAACTTCAATACTTTGACATGACACAAGCCATTTTCGAATTTCTAACTTGACAGCCAGGTTGTATTTTGGTTTTTCACGTCTTAGTAACATTTAGGAACTATTCGAAGGTTCATTTGGGCAATGCTTATCTTCATTGAAAAAAACCCACCAACGAAGCTAAATAGAAACTGCATAAGAAAGTTGTAACGAAAGAAATCATTGAATTTGCAAGCAGATAATCCCCCCCCCCCCCCCCCCCCCCCCCTGAAAAAAAAGGAAGAAAAAGAAAATCACCTCTTATCATTACAACACGCAACCATTTACCATTGCACAAAAGAGTAACTTTATACTAGTATCTGGTTTATATATCCTTGTGGTGTGTGTGGTGTGTGTGTGTTGTGTGTGTGTTGTGTGTGTGTGGTCTTCTTTAAAAAAAAAGCTACAATGGTACGGGTTAATTTTACTTTCTCCGTAATCAAAATCATAGTTAGCTGAAGTCAGAAAAAGTCTAATCACTGTGAAAAAAAACGACAACGAAGAAAGATTGATGCGGAAACAGTTTGATATGAAAACTGGTATACAAGACACACTTTGTCGCTACAATCGCTAACATCGAAACCATGCCTGATTGTGAACGAGAAGGGGTGGACGGGAGGTTGGTACCGGGAGAAGTATTTCCAGTTTAAGAATAAAAAAAGTTGAGATCTTATGCAATGACATACAGAACGTGGGATAATGGAACACAGAGAATCAATTTGTAAACAGACGTTGCGATAGAAGAGGGAGAGGAAGGGGGAAGGGGGTTGGGGGGTTGGGGCAATGAAACAGTTGATAGACGACAGGGAAAGGGAGGAAAATACAGGCTACACACCGGTATTAAAAAATCACTCTTTTCCTTCTGTTTTTCTATGTAACTCTTATATTCATACCGCACGCACTAAGGCATCCACAGAAATAAAAACCACTTTTTGTGAAAGACTAGCCTCTGACTCAAAACTCATGTGATTTTGAACAAATTTGGTAGGTTTGAAATTTTTATTTTTTCAGCAACAACTGTACCCGCCCTCAGTCCTTTGTCTACTGCAAGCTTCCTATAACCCCGCCAATATGCATGCCGCGGGGTCAACGCTGTTAGGAATACAGGCAAACCTCATTTGATGCTTTATTTCCAAACTCCACCTCATCCAAAGCATCAGACAAACACAAGGTATCACAATAAACCACTCATGCACTCAAATCCACACACAACCATAAACACAAAAAGCAACACGTATCGCACATCATTCTCTACAGCTAATAACTCACAAACTCATGTCGAATCACCCACACTTTCTACTATATCTCTCCCACTCGCGTACAACTCTATTCCAGACACGATCGCAACCCCTCTGACCCCAAAACTAATACGTCGAGAGCGGCCTGTATACAAGACTGAAACACATTATCATTGTCCTAGAGCGCAATATAGCATCTGTCATCTCTAGACGTTCTACTAGCTATCACGGCCAATCTGATACTCCACACTAAATCACAATGTGCCTCGAAGCACCTATCAAGAAACGCTCTCATACTGGCTACTTCTGAAAGATCACAAACACCTATAGCTGTGCCTCCCAGTTGACGCGAGTATAATCAAGCATAGCACATTCTAACACAAAGCCAAACATACTCACAATATAGAATCACACACAGTTCTCTACTATCATAGCTAAAATCCAATTCACAATTCTACAATACAATGCATTATCTACCGACTCTAGCACTACAAGTGCTAACAGCGCCAATCAACACATTCGTATTGCGAAACTACTATCACCTAAAGACGGGCGCACGTTCATCTCTTACTCTTGTTTCATCTTCTCTTAACTACGACACCCGCCAACACAGGGCATACCTTTCTCACACTGTTTCTACGCGCAGCAATCTCTTTCTACCACAAATCAACACATTGAAAAAGGATTCAGCACAAATGACCACACGTCCAATCTTGTTGAAAAATTCAGTCGATATCAGACTCCAACACATTTAAAAACCAAATATTAAAAGAAAGCTTCTAATTACCTTGTTACCTTCAAACAATGAGGAAAACAGTGGAGCGCCAGGCTTTGATACCAACACCCGTATTTGGATGGAGCCCTCCCGTGGCGACAGTCAACAGACTGCCTACTAGTAGCATATTAAAGCACGCCCCATCTTCACAGCTAATCACTCTGGCACTGACTCACATAAGGCGCACGATGCAACTCCGACTAGTTCAATTTTCTACAGTAAGTCTCAACCTAATTTCATCCACTGAAATTTTATATACTTCTTCTCCCTAGTATTCTCCCTTCTTGAAAACTTACAGTACCAGTGAAAAAACTGTTCTTCGCATGTCGTAAAGTCTATCTCCTCTTTGACAATAGCGGTACTTTACAGATGAGGTAATATCTTCTGCGATTCTTTACATAAGAAAAGACACTTACAACAGTGTTCCTAGAGCAAGGACTAAAACTATCCCAGATAGAGGGTGCATCTCTGCTCACAATTCTACTTCTCTGACAGTAATGCAAAAGGCTTTCTCGACTTGTGTAAATACACTGTATACATAGGCTGAGGTTGCATTGAAACAATAATTCACAGTCTGGTCCTACAATACACTCAAAACAAAGAGCACACATGCACAGTTTGTCTTATCTCTAACGACTATCATAAACTTATCTGTCTAGCATTAATCATCTCACGGTGCATAACTTCCCCCTCAGGCCTGACAAACTTGTCTCCCCCCAAACCCCCACCATCCCATATTCGCATGCTAGTGGAAACTACATACATCTATCTACATACATACAGTATTGGTAGAACACATAGATCAAATACTGTGGTAACACCGCATTGTGGTGTGACATTACACTACACCCGACAGGGGACACACTACTTATATGGTCATAACCCTCCAATCCCCTTGACGCCCATCTCTCTTCCTCTCCTCAACCCATCCACATTCTCAACCTCGACACCCTACGGCTGATTCTTGCATACTCACCCAATTAATCTCTTAATGAGCAAAATTGGAAAGTACATACAGTCTGTGCAGAAAGCGCAGGGGAGAGGGGGGGGGGGGGATGGGATCTATGCGTTGGTGAAGAAAACACACAATCAGCAAAACCACGACTGAAAAGCGAAGCAATATACATACATATAATCCTAAAATCTTTTTTCTTTACAATTCTCAAAATAGATCGAGCCAATTAGACCGATCACTGTCTCCATTACCTTCAGAAGACAAATATTCAAACACACCGCTTCTCTCTTCGTCTCATCCCCACGCCCCCTCTTACTCTTTTTCCTAGCAAGTTTTATCTTTCTATTCTTTTTATCTCAGTGAAAGCGTTTGCGACTCAAAATCCTGCATAGGAAAAACTGAAATATGCATGCTGATGAGCACACACACGAGGGAATGGTATAATCCCCGTGTTGACATCAATGAGCGACTCACACTACCACTAAAATCTGCTAACTGAATGTCATCCTTATTCATCCCATCCATCTTACTAAATTACATCCACCAATGCGATCCAGAGACATACATTCAAATCCCTACCCTCATTACATCATATCTGAGGAGCTCCGGTTTGAGCGGTAGATTTCGCATCAAACACCTCTCGCTTCACATCGTTGCTATGATAAACAGTCCTAGGAGAGGTTCTTCATTAAAAATGAAAAAGTACGCTGAGACAAACCAGCATTTTCAATCTTATTATGCTGCTCTATCCAGAAACACGCACCCAGCACAACAGACAAACATAGGCCACTACACTAAGAGCCACACGAGCATGAACAGTTCAAAATCACCCTAACTGCAGTACCGGAATCAACATGCTACACTCAACGCGCGATTAAACACATCAAAATCGTCCCTTCTGTTCTTATCTTAATGTACTTCTTCTCTCATCACTCCCTCCGTCGCAGAAACGCATCAAAGTAGCTACTCCACCTTTCGAATATTCAAACACCGGATCTCTCTATTCTCGAGTCAATGCGTGCAAACTAGGAGTCCTCTGACGTCCCAACTCATTGAACGGAAGCGCGCACTCTGGGAGGGTAGGGTGGGGGGTATCAAATTTGGTAGGGTTGAAATATAATATTACTTTTTCATCCTAACACTCGAGAGGTCCCTCACACCAAAATCGAACTCCTCTCTTCTCGTCTGCAGCTTCCTGCATCTGCAGCTAGTAATCATGCATCGCGCGGGTCAACGCATCGTCAGGAATAACAGGCATTTAGATGGGGGTGGGTGGGGGAGACAGAGGCTTGCACAATCGCGTAGCAATACACGTGTAAGTCAGAGACTCACGTCCTCAAATCCAAAACCTAACTGCACAGAATCGCATTCTTCTCATAGCTTAAAAAATCTCTGGCAAAATCCATCAACTAGGTATTCACCTACTCTTCTGAAAAAGTCATAGAAGCATCCTTAACTGGTGGACAACCCAAACAAGTACGGCGTGTGAGTAATAGTGCACAAGAGACGGCATACAGTATTCATCTCAGGCGCGTCGATGTTCTCGAATCAGTGCTGTCACTCATCTCTGAGGTAGCGCGGCAAATCGGCACAACACAGTTCAATTAATCAGAATAGAATACACGAAATAAATAACAAAAAATGTCACAAACACACTAACCATGGCAAGCGGGGGCTCCTCGTCAGGAGTAGCATCAAATATGACATAATGCGTGCCAATGACGAATACGTAAATCAAGGCTTGCAATAGCGGCGAGAGAGAAGTACAGTAGACGGAGAAATAAGAGCGGAGAACAAGAGAATCTCGATCGTCTGAATCAGTAAATGGAAAAATACGAGACAACGAGTCTGACTACAACACATCTGAGTCGACACTGTCCTCGTCGATCATCGATCAATGAGCCCGCTACGCGCATCGGTTCTCTGCGAGCATAGTGCACGGCGTCAGTCGTACTCTCGTACATCCTCGATAGGCTATACGTGGCTGTCGGTTGGTATAACTCTCTGTCTCGTCTCCATATATCTAGTATTATGATTACGACGACTGCACCTGAATTATACACAAAAAAGGAACATATAATAACTATATATAGGGGGGGGGGGGGGGAGGAGGGGGGGGGGAGTATGAAATTAGGGAATACCACACTAGGACGGCGCATCAGAGACACACACACATAATTATTAATCACAGTTCTAGAGGAGACTCTAGGAGGCATACGTCTATAGGATTATACACACTCTATAAATTTTCATGCGTATCTCACACTGTGAGCGTAGGGGATGTCTGTCTTCCTGTATCTATCTTCTCTGTGTCTTGTCGCGTGAGGCGGCGGGTACGGGAGAGAAGCAATGGAGAGAAAGGCAGGGATATGACGGTAGAAGAATCCAAGGACGCGAGTGCGACTCGGCGAGGGAGAGGATGGTAGCAGGGGGGTGCATGGTGAAGAGGAAGAGGTTGAACACTCTATTCTGACTAAAGGCTCTGATCTTCAACCATCTCTAGTCTGTGGGAGTGCGTCCGTTTGCTCAAATAAGCATCACATAAAATATGGCGGAAAGAAATCTTCCAAGCTATGTCCTCGAACCCACTTCGCAAAATACACCCCCACACCACCACAAGTGTTCTATCTGTCGCTGTGGATGGCTAACCTCTACATGGACACACAGACTAATAAGGGGACGGAGAGACTGCGTCGCCTTAGTCGGCGTGCGCGGTGATAGTGTAGGTTGTGAGTCGTGATACACAATGTAAAGTCACGTCAGAAGAATGGAAAGTCTCAAGAGATAGATGAAGAATAAGATGACCAAGAGATTATGTATATAGAAAAAGAGAAAGACACGAAGAAGAGCTAGAAGTTCATGGTCAATGAGAATGATATTGATGAGATAACAGTATACATACAACTCTACTAGTTTTTTCGTTCTTTAACATTCCTTCTCTCTTTTCTAGAGATACTCATGAACAAACAAAAACATAGTATATCCCCGACCACCCACACATCAGGCAGAAGAGGGTATATATAGATAGAGCTGAGGACAAATACCTGTCCCCAATCCATACCTAAAAAAAAACAAAAAAAAACAACAAACGTGGACAAAATGTCGAGAGACTAAAAGCAGCTCATCTTCATGACAAATCTCTCATCTAATTTAAAACAAAACGAAATCTATACATATAATACTTATTATATTATCTTCGCACTTCTCGCAGTGTTAGCCATACACATATTGCAACAGTTCAACATGGCTTTGCTCACTCGAGATCAATCAGCGTGTCAACTAGCGAAAGAGCTATCTCTAGCAGTCGCGATTACTTTTCTCCTCCGAGGGTCAGAACAGGATAGACGGCTACTTCTGTGCGTACATGACAAGGCGAGAGAGGAGTACCAAGGAGAAAAAGGAGAAGCGCGGCATAAGAGGGAGGAGAGGGGGAGGCAGCGGAGAAGGGGGGGGGGGGGGGGGGGGGGGGGGGGGGGGGCGGAAGAAAGCACTATTTACATATATACTAGCAGAATTAAATAAACACAAGATCTAACAAAAAGAGCGAATCACCGAGAAGAAACTACGTCTGGGAACCCCCAGAGAAGCAAAATGTTTAGTGAGCAATCCAGAAAGCAGTCTAGCAACCAGTCATTCAACACTTTCTCGGTTCTCTACATCTCCCAGCTCCCAATAGAGTGTGTGAAGCGTGTGTGGCTTGGTGAGGGTTTTATAAGTGGACGATATAGTCAGGGACATGAGTCGTGCGTGCTGTCATGTCGGAGAACTGTGAGTGTCTGCTGCGGCTGCAATTACTGTCTGATATCCAGCACTGTCGGGGTGTGCTGCCATTAGAATCTTGACAACTCTTAGTGTCTGATCTCTCCACGCTCGTACCTCTCTCTTTCCATCTCATCTCTTTTCACTCTCTTTCAGGCTTCTCCTTATCTTTCATCTATCCTTCTCCACACTCGCATATCTCTCATTCTCAAAACTCTCTCCAAGATCAACTCATCAATAATCTCAACTCGCTCCATCGAAACCAAGTACTCGCGATCCATATTATAGTCTTCCTCTCGCCCTCTCCTCCCATGTTCTTGGAGATCTCTTGTCTGCTTATCTGTTTACTGCCTTACAGCCTTCATCTCGTCAACGACCTCTTGTCGTCTATCATTCTCGTCTCTCACTCATACCGAGCATAAAATCGAATTCTAGCTGTGCCAAAAGAACACCCCCCCCCTACCCACTTTGAAAAAGAGGCCCTCTCCTCCTTTCTTCCCATGCTCGCTAGCACGAACACACTGCGAACCGAGTCAGGCTGTACGCCTTTCAACATCTACAATGAAATATCTGACACACTTAGTCAGGATAGTCTGCAAATACATCAATAGACTGTGTAATTCATTCATGTCCTTTCCCAAGTTCCGCCCCTCTTGGTAGTACCATCATAATCAGTTTCATCGTAGTGTGTGGGTGTCGTGTGTGTGCCATGTGTCGTCGCGGCGCCGACAAGCAGCAGCCGGCGAGATGGCTAGGATGCGTCGCAGTGTCTTATCTGTCGCTCCAGTAAAACGACTTCTTTGATCGTGTCATAGCTAATCTACTAACCAGATCAATATCAGATAGAAAAAACAAATCCTACAACAACAAAAACAACAATGAAATCTCAAACAATCATGGTAAGAAGACAATAAAGCAACACGTGATATCCAGTCAGAGTCATCATGTACGGAGCTGCAATAGCATCACCAACTAAGCCTCGACTTGAGACATGTCTTCGCAAGAATTCAGAACTCAACCACTCGGGTACAACGGACATCACGACATGCGTATTCTATCTCAACTCTGGAGCACTGTCCAGGCAATGAAAAAACAGGCGGACAGACAACAGGCCTAGGCATGCGGTAGATAAAAACCAGGCATATCAACGGGACAGTACATCCAAGTACCAGGCGCGCACGCTTGAAAAGCAACAACACAAACGAAGCAAACTTAGTTCCTCAAGAGGAGTAAGATTAAATTGCTCGGCGTGATCGACAGCGAACAGTTAGCACATCTTCGGTGGTGTTCTAGCTAACTACGCGGAGTGCGTGGCTGTTTGACAAAACCGGTAGCGGCCTTAACACCACGCTATATGGGGGGGGGGGGGGGGGGGGGGGGGGGAAGGGGTGGATGGGGTGGGGGAGGGGGGGGGGGATGCCTTCTAAAGGTTGACTTAGGTTGTTGCGTACACTCCCGCATAGCTCATCCGCACTAGACAAGCCCCTACCCCCCATACCCCTCCACCAAACTAGAAAAAAACACAAATAAAAGTCTACGTCCTCACCGTGCCTACATCTACACCTACCATCTGCCAGTTACCTCCCTCCCTCGCACCTCTCTCTCTCTTCTCTCTCTCAGACCGCTCTCCACTCTCTCACGATTCTCATTTCCTCTCTCTCATCCACTACATTACAATACACAAAATCGTTCGGTCTCTCTACTCCCTCTATCTATATACATCATCTATTCTTACGGAGAGCTTTCTTTTCTAACAGATCCTCTCTCTCTATATATATCTTCTTCTCTCTCAATTATATACCATGAATCTCCTCTCTATCCTCATCGTCCTCTCAGCGATCGGGGATATATGGGGGGGGGGGGGGGAGTATCGATTGCAGATATACAGAAAAAATGCACAATACGCTCATATTCAGAATATACGTTCGAGATGTACTCTGGCTTCTATAAAGATACTTACTACCTGATGGGTAAGTTTTGCTAGGAATAAGTTGTCGAACTCGCCCAGTACACTGATTTACATATATGTTTGTCTTGCATGTGCGAAAAGATCTTCTGGTTGAGAGAGAAGCATGCACAAGTAGAGACAGATCATAGATCGAGAGAGAGATCAATGAGAGACAGACAGTAACAGTACAAGACTAGCACACACAGACAGACAGACATCTACAAGGCAGGCAGGCAGCAGCAGGCAGTCGCAGGCAGGCCGCAGGCAGCAGCAGGCAGGCAGCAGGGCAGGCAGGTCAGAGCAGGCAGCAGGTCAGGCAGCAGACGATGGAAACATCTAGATAATGGTGAAGAAGAGAGAGTGTTCAACGAACTGCATCGTCAGTATAGATACCTCAACTGGGGGGGGGGGGGGGGGGGGGGGATCATGCGAGGTGTGTGCAATCAAGATGCGCATGGGGGGGGGGGGGGGGGGGGGAGGGGGGGGGGGGTTTATGATCGTCTACTGTCTAAGATGTACAGATGGAAAGGAATAGAGTTGGGGGGATGTAAGAGAAGACGTAACAATAAAAACAAATATGACAACCAAAAACATACAGATCAAAGTATGGATCTGATATACAGACTCAATCCACTACCTCGTTCGAGGAACAATGCCGAGAATTCAAAGCCCAAAAATATTCTATGCTGACGATAGACGGATATCTGAAAGCTAATCACAAAGGATTGTTACTCGCAAACTATTCATGATGCCAGTACTCAACTATTACGTAATATTCAAGCCAGGTGTGATGAGTGAACGATCAGCCTACAGTCAATACATTATTCTGCTTCCATGCTGACACTTTCAGAGGTATTAAGGCTTGGGGAACCACCGCAGAGCAGATAGCGAGTCAGGCAGGTGCAGCAGTTCAGGAGCAGCAGCAGTCAGGAGGCAGTCACAGCAGCCAGCATAACATCATACTCATACACTAGTCTTTTCAAAGAGATGGTGATCATTATGGATGGATTCGAATCCAGATAATCAATAATAGACGCAGCAGTAGCAGTGGGCTATGCAAAAAAGATGTGTAATTTCACGGTCTAAGGTGATATTCTGGAAAAAAAGAAATCACAGTTCCACAGTCATGACATGCAATACAGAACAGCACAAGCATGCTTTACGACCTCAACAATTTGCAATCATCCTGCTCAGAATCTATAAAAAATCTCGCAAACAAATCAGCCGACGGGAAGATGCATAGATATATCTAACATCTAGAAACCCCTAAGACGGGGTAGACACGATCTACCATCACTAAGGATCAACAACTGAACGAAGCTCGCACATGTCGGTTAGCTACGATCTCTCTGTGACAATCTGACAATATAATGTATTCGGGAAAAAAGCCCTCAATCCATCTAGCAAATTATCATTTTCACTAAAACAAGATCTCTAGTCATCGATCTGTCGGTTCTCATATCGAGAAGTTGTCCGTCTACAGCAAGACATACAATCAGCTCTGTCAGAGGGAGGCGTCTCGCCTAGTTGAACGTCATGCTGTCAGCGTTTTACGGTGTACCCTGTCATGCTACAGATAGGTACGAATGGTAGCATTCTCTGTCTGATCTGTCATCAGTCAATGCTCAATACTGCGCATCCTGCGTCCTGCTACTGATCTGTCTGCTCTGCTCCATACTTCTCTCTCTGCATTCCCATCCTCAGTTGCTCTCCAGAGCTAAGATATCTCAATCACATCCTCTCAATTCGAGCCCTCTCTCAGTACCTCACTCATCTCCCCGATAGCATTGTTTGGGGGGGGGGGGGGGGGGCGGGGGGGGGGGGGGGGGGGGGGGGGGGGTACTCATCTCGCTCTCATCATCTCTTCTCTCGGAATAACCGCTACATCAATGCGTTTACTCAATTCTTTTTTCTCCTCGATTAACGACAGCGTGCTGAGAATACATCGAGGCAGAACACATAAAAAACACACCACGGACACACACTCATAACCAAAAAAGAACACAAACAAAACACAAGACAAACATAAACAAACACAAGCGAACCCAAATACTTGACACAGCATAATTAACTTTTTTTAACTACGGGGGGGGGCGGGAGGGGCGGGTAAGTGAATAAAGGGTTTCAACACCATTAACAAACAACATGGTGGAGGGGAGGGGGGGGGAGAGGGGAGTGATGAAATAATGGAAAAAGTGGATTTGAATAAATATTATATATCAAAAAAAAAAAAGAAATATTAACATAGAATTAATTAATGAATAACAACTCCTTTCGGTGGCAGGGGGGTAAAGGGACAGACTGTCATATGGCTGAGGGTGCTGGCAGGGCTGTCGTGGAGCGCGGAGGAGGAGTGCCGAACTGTGTGCAGAGGAACAGCAGCCTGCGGTCAGTGTGTGTTCCAGTGGGGTCCACCACTCCGCTTGCCCCGGAGTGCCACCTGCTGCCGTCTATCCAGGCCTGGCTGGGCTGGCTCTAATCGCCTCCCCCTCCCTTTCCCCCCTCCCACCCCCGACCCCCTCCCCTCCCCACTCCTCTCCCACTCTCTCGTCATCCATCAGTCCCTCGCTGCCCCTGCTGCCATCCACAGTTTGCTTCAGTGTCTGTCCGCTAGGCCGTCCTCTCTAGGCACCTACTCACAACTACTCACTACCCACCAGCCCACGTGACAAGCTTCCAATCTTAGCTTGCACTTCCATCAAAAGTGGGGGTTCCCCACTTCTGGATATTGTTTTTGTTTTTGACTTCCATACTTTGCAAAACTAAACGGACTATCTGAGGGGGAAAAATTGTTCTTGTGCTATTGGATTTATCTCCGTATCTTCGTGTGTTCCTTTTTATTTGACAGAACAGTTTCTGATTTGTGGATTTACTGTGACTAGCTACTACGGCTGGATTAATTCTGGATTTTTGCTTTGTTAAAAAGAAAAGAAAACCGAAAAGTGACTTTATGTGAAGGGTAAATGAGCGCTGACTAGTTTTAACGTCGTGAGCCGTGGATTTTACTATCGTTTTTTTAATGTTTAAATCAAGACAATTTTTAACTCCTGATCATGCCATTTCAATC
>CM054144.1:15228174-15230674 GCA_028751875.1 Rapana venosa | reverse complement strand
GAAGCCACCCTCAACTCACCCCCCCCCCCCTCTTCCCCCAGACTACCACCTCCACCCCCCTCCTTCCTGGTGCAGGGGGGTAAAGGGACAGACAGGTCATGGCTGAGGGGTGCTGGCAGGGCTGTCTGTGGAGCGCGGAGGAGGAGTGCCGACCTGTGTGCAGAGGGAACAGCAGCCTGCGGTCAGTGTGTGTCCAGTGGGGCCCAGCCACTGCCGCTTGCCCCGGAGTGGCCACTGCTGCCGTCTATCAGGCCTGGCTGGCTGGCTAACCCTCCCCCTCCTTTCCCCCCCGACCCCTCCCCTCCCCTCCTCTCCTCTCGGCATCCAGTCAGTCATCGCTGCCCCCTCCACTGTTGCTGCTGTGTCTGCCGCTAGGCCGTACTAGGCTAGGCTACTACTACTACTACTACTACCCTCTGCTCAGCGGAAAAGCTGTTGCTTGCACTTCATCAAAAGTGGGGTCCTCACTTCTGGATATTGTTTTGTTTTTACTTCCATTGTTGCAAAACTAAACGGACTTCTGAGGGGGGAAAAATTGTTTCTTTGTGGCTATTGGATTTTATCTCCGTATCTTCGTGTGTTCCTTTTTATTTGCAGAACAGTTTCTGATTTGTGGATTTACTGTGACTAGCTACTACGGCTGGATTATTCTGGATTTTTGCTGTTGTTAAAAAGGAGAAAGAAAACCGAAAGTGACATTATGTGAAGGGTATGAGCGCTGACAAGTTTTAACGTCGTGAGCCGTGGATTTTACTATCGTTTTTTTAATGTTTAATCAAGACAATTTTTAACTCCTGCCATTTCAATCGAATGTCAGTTATTTGTGATTATTGAATTCTGATCAAGTTGCTTTACTCTCAGAAAGTGTCTGATTTTACCGTAATTTTACCAGCGATTTGTTCAACAGCGAATATTGTTTTGTACAGCCGTGCTACTTTCTCAGAGGAGTGAGAAACGTACAGTTACACTACTATTTTCTGCTGGATTTATTGTGCATTATTCTAACATTGGTTAAAAATCCATCCCACTTCCAAGATTTTTTTCCGAACAAAAATGTGTTAACAAATAGAAGGCCTATATCTTGTTGTTTCGATATTGTGAGAACACGAAACTTCTTCAGCGAATTGAGAGGAGTATACCCTTCCATCAGGCTGATTGTGAATCCCTTTTGTGATCACACAAGAAATGTGGATGTCCTGTACTGGTATAAGGTTGTAGGACGAAACAGCGCAGTCGTGATTGAAGAAAAACTAGTTGCAGAGCAAAACTCCAATGAAGACGGTATTGTAGACAGACAAGAGGCGAGGTGATCTGGCAAATTCGATTGTTTTAGCGTGGCCCACGTGCTTCGCCATTGGCCGTAAAGGAGTGGGCATTTGTGACCCTCCCACTTCACCCCTCCCACCACACCTAATCCTCTCTCTCTTTTTTTGTCGCCAGAACAATCAGCATCCTCATCTTCTCTCCCCTCCCTCCCGCCCCATTCTCGTCCAGCGCCCACGTGTTGAAGAGGAGACGTTGCGCCACAACCACCATCACCACCACCTCCAACCACCTCCACTACCGCCAGCAGACTAAAGCGGCGACTCGACAGTCTCAGCTTATAAAACGGCGGCCCATTCCAGTGGCTTTCCAATCGCCTGCCCGCCACAATTAGTGCACGGGGCCTCAGGCTACTGCTATCTACGTCCCGTCTACTACGACGACTACTACAACCACCACCACCGCCACCACCACCATCATACCCCACCACCTCGGGCGCTTCCACTTCTACAACAACAACAACTACTACAACTACTACTACTACTACTACTACGGGTGCTTGCAGGCAGGAGTAGTAAAGTAGCCAGGCCCCCAGCAGTGATGCTGTTGGCTGTGTGCAGTGGTCGGAGGGGCTATGTTGCTCTTGGCGCGGACCATTACTACCTGTCAGGCGGCCCTCCACTGCATTAGCGGCCCCTGTGGCCGGCCCTGTGCTGTGTGCAGTGCCTGTGCTCAGATGACCCCCGTCTCCCCAGGCCTTAGGCCTCCGCTCCCTCCCGCTGGGACCTAGTCTGTGACTACTGACCTTACTCCTGGACTTTGCAGCTCTCTTCAGCCACTTCTGTTTTGTGTTGCCCCGTGTTCATTCAGTGTCCACTTTGATTGACACCACAACAGCCTGTGTGTTACGTGTTTTTTTTCCCCCCTTCCCACCCTTCTGCCCCCTGACGTCAATCACAACGTCGTCATCACGCGTCACAGCGACGTCACAGGGCCGGCAGCGTCAGCGGCAGCCGAGCTGTCGGCGGTGGCCCCCCTCCCATCGGCTCCCCACGCTGCTGCCGCTGCCGCCGCCGCCGCCCGCCTCCACGCCGGCCGGGACCCCGCCTTCCTCTTGGGCCTCGTCGTCCTCGTCGTCGGCCATTCCGTCGCAGCGGCGGAGATCGCTGGCAGGGTGGGGGGTGGTGGTGCGGTGGATGGTGGTGGTGCTGCTGCTGATGCAGGTGCCGCCCCCCGC
>CM054144.1:15208174-15223174 GCA_028751875.1 Rapana venosa | reverse complement strand
GAAAAACGACCCTTTTTTATGAGAGTTTTTGGAGAAATGCTATCAGTTTTTCATCTTTGGAATAGGTTTAATGGTAAGATATTTCTGGTGATAATGATGACAGAGTTCTGTATTACATACGATGACGTAGAATAATGTCCAAACTTTCATCTGCAATGCTTATTAAAACAAGTGCTGCAGTAAAGAGAGGGTGACTGCATTTTCGACACTAGCTTTTCGCTATATTATCACATGAAGTTTGCACTAGTAAGCGTTTGTTTCGTGACTGCAGGAGAGTAGAGACAGTGAGGGCCACACTAAACAGCTGCCTGCAGTGCCAGTGAGCACGCTCGTGATTGGCAGTCACTCTCTCTCCACAGAGTCTTGCCTGACAATCTGCCAGACTGCTGCCACAGGGTGTGTGGACAGCCCGCCTCTCTGCCGCTACTCCCCTGATTCTGATAGATCTCAGGGGTATCACGCTGCCTTCTGGCGGAAAACATCCCTCTTTCCACGAACCATGACACCTGCCTCATTGTTATTACACAGCTGGCTTCCATACTCCCACTTCCATGATCGTTGATATCTAATGGATATTAGTTATTACGCACAGTTGGCTCAGAACCTCTCTAGTCTACGATAATTGACACTGCATGGATATTCATGATACAGTTGGCTCAAAACCTCTTTTACGATCATTGGTACAGCTTAGATGTTAACACACAAAGTTAACTAAAAACTTTCTACATCTACGAGTATTGTTTCCCCAGTTTACAATTGGCTCAAAACTTCCCAATTCTATGATCGCTGATACCTCATGGATAGTACACACACTTTGCTCCAACCTCCCACTTCCATGGCAATGGGTAACTCATGGATACCGATTATACTCGATAAGCTCAAAACCTCCAGATCCTCCGATCCTTCCTTATCTCACGGCGATCGTGCAGCTAGCTGAAAACTATCCACTGCTATGATCATAAACATCACCCCCCATCAGGTAATAAACTATCACACTCAACCGGGCCGTGACTACTAACGCAATCTTTACACTATGATTTAGGACATCACACTTCGATGAAGCTTGATTGAGCGTCTCACATTCCTGTCTCTTTAATTAACTGCTCCTAGTAGTGACACGCGTGATCACTATTAGTGGTCACTACTCTCTTTAAAAAGTAGAGGAGTGGCTCTTTATTACCTCGTTAGCACGACTGGTATGATGGAGATAAGTGTGTAGGAAAGATGGGCAGGGGTTGAGAGAGAGAGAGAGAGAGAGAGAGAGAGAGAGAGAGAGAGAGAGAGAGAGAGAGAGAGAGAGAGAGAGAGAGTTGGGAGTGGGTGGGTATACAGCCTACCAGCAAAATGTAGAACGTAAAATTTTAGGAAGGTAACTCGCTGGCACAGCGGACCTGTTAGTTGTATAGTCTGTCACTGGTGTAGGTTCAAAACCGTACATCACCCAGTCTTGTGAGGCAGGCAGTGGTCAGGCAGGGTGCAGCTAATGAACGACATATATACCAGATCTGCGAAACCATCTGAACTGCGTTTCTTCTTCTTCTTCTTCTTCTTCTTCTTCTTCGGGAACTAGGTCTGTCTCCACCATCTGTCTGCCTGAGGCTTGAGTCTGTCTGTTTGAAAGGTGGAAGTTTTGGTTCTTAAGTGGAAGTAAAAAAAACCCCCCAAAACACCCCCAAAACAAAAAAAAGTAAAACAACAACAACAACAAAACCAAAATAAAAACAAGAACAGACCCCGACTTCTTTAGAACACAACAACGAACTCTCATCAATCAGGAACACACAGTGATCTGTCCCTGAACTGTGTCCCTCCTCTCCTCTCACCCGTTTCCCTCCACTCTTTCTTTGTCCCTCCCCCCCCCCCCCCCCCTCCTCACTCCTCACCCACCAACCGAACTCTTGGGCCAGAGAGGCAGGGTAGGGGGTTAGCATAACGACCACTGCCCAGGCTGACCTCACACAGGGGGATCCGCGGGCCAAAGCCTTTGAGCCTCCCCCCTGAGGTTCTGTACCTCAGGCCTTCTCTCTCTCTCTCTCTTCTCTCTCCTCTCTTCTCTCTCTCTCTCTCTCTCTCTCTCTCTCTCTCTCTCTCTCCCCCCTTTCCTCCCCTTCCTCACTGTATTGTTCTGGGAGGTCTTGGGGGATAGCGGTGGTGGTTGTTGCAGGGTGGGGTGGGGTGGGGGGTTGGGGGGCTGGAGAGCAGGGCGTTAGTGGGGCTTAGATTGTCTTCATTAGCTGCCTTTCAGTTGGTCACTCGTCCAGTACTCCCTGGTCAATCCTGTACTGGCCTTGAATAGTTCCCCCTCTACTCCTCCATGGCTGTGCTGGCTTTGCCTGTCTGTCTGTTTGCAGGTCTGTCTGTTTAGTATCTCTGTGTCTGTGATTCTCCCCTCCACCGTCTGCCTGCCTGTGGGTGGGTCTGATGGGTTTTTTTTCTCTCTATCTGTGACATCTTCTCTATTATAGCCCCGATCTGCCTGTCTGTCTGTATTTCTGTTGTTCTTTCTCTGTTTGCATGTCTGTCTGCTTGTCTGTCTGTCATCTCCATTATTGTAGAGGTGGTCAGATAAAAAAAAAATGCTAACGAGAGGCTGTAGGAGGGAGGAGGAGTGGGAGAGGTGGGGATATTTGGATGGCAGTTTCAGGAGTGGAAAGAAGGGGGGTGGGGGGGTGTCTCTCATCCACAGGCATTGCTAGTGGTCTGTTCAGATTCTGTGGACGATTTCCTTCTACAAGCAGAGAACTGAGAAAGTGAACACAGCAAGGCACGTTCTCTGATAGAAGGAGAATCACTTCCTTGCTATATGCGCGCATGTTTATGCAGCAAAATCATTTGTTACTTCCTGCTAAATGCGCGCACGTTTATACAAAATTGTCTCTTCTATACAGCGTACGAAATGTGTGGTCGCTGGTTCCATTTGTGTTAATACTGTAGACACATTAGTCCTAGAGGTTCTGGACGAGCTGCTCTTCAAACTTTCTTCTTTTCTTAACCTGTATCGACGTGCGACCACTTTGGTGCTTTGGTCAACGGGAACTGGTTATCATAGCAATAGATATGGGGCTGAGGATAGACCTATGGCATTTTTATGTGGGCTGACTGGGAGTGGATCTGAACTCGAAACCTTTGCGCGTCCGGTGGACAGAACTCTGGACAGATTCGTCCAAGTGCCCCTTATTATGACGAAGTTACCCCCTCCCCCCAAAAAACCCCAAAACAAACCCCACTCCTTTATAAAAAAGTTTTTAAAAAAACCCAACCCTAGATCTCAATGTAATTGGACGGGCATCATCTCAGTAAGAGATAATTCACGTTAATAAGTTAATGTTGAAAGTAGAAATTAATGAGAATCTTCTTCTGTACGGAGCCTGTTATAGTCTTTTGCATTAGATGCTTATTCTATCGCGAGTTCGGAGCAGGTTTTGGTCGATAGAATCATAACCAAATATTCCCCGGTGTCGGAATGCGGCTACCTTAATGGTGAGTAAAAACGGTGGCATATATGTATAGTATGCAAAATCTCATCATTGGTGAACCTCGGAGCCGAGGAACGAAAAAAACAACACAAAAAAACCAAAGCGAAACAAGATATAGACAAGGCCTTTGCATCGAGCGGCCATGACAGCAGTCAGTTTGAAACCTGTTTGAATCCAGGACTAAAACGGTTGATATTACTGAAATTAGGAAATACGGGGTGTGGGATTTTGTTTTGCTATTATTTAAAAAGATAACCTTTGTTTAATGCAGTAAAAACCAGAGTAGTCTTTTAAGTTTTCTTTTCCTTAGAAAGGCTGGTAACATGGAAAAAAAACCCAACCCAACCCACAATGGAAGAAAACAAGCTGTTCAAATTAGAAATGATAAAAATTAGATTGCATTTTTTTTTCTAATTCACGGTGGTGGAGCAAAAATGCGTACAACAGACTTCCTAACGCAAACGCCGTTTTCTGATAATTATTATCATAGACACGTACAAACAGCAAATTTTGGGAGAACATGATAAAGTTGTCGGTAGTACGCATACTGTACAACGAAAGTGGCGTAAGTCGAGTGTCGTGCAGGTCATGGTGTGAGTGACTTGTCCAGACATCATCTAGAATGTAATATAGACACGGACCCGGAAACGAGCCCAGACTATCCCGGAAAGCGGGGACGAACTGGAGAGAGTTCGGCGCCCGTGCATCAGCATATATATAACCTCTCTGCCAACGTTGATGAAATACAAATTATTGTGGAAATCAGAGAGAGAGAGAGAGAGAGAGAGAGAGAGAGAGAGAGAGAGAGGCAGACGACACGACACCCTGCTTGTTGAACTGGTCTGACCGGCTGTCTCGATGACATCATCTTATATAATACTGTCTGGAATTCTGGCGGATTCTTAATCCTAAATCACTTGGTAAATGTTGTCGCGCCATGCCGCGCCGCCACCCTTGTGCTCTTCATGCATGTAGACGTACGCATATATATATATATATATATATATATATATATATATATATATATATATATATATATATAATATATGTATATGAGCTTCGCACGGAAAACACACACACACACACACACACACCAAACACACACAACACACACACACACACACACACACACACACACACACACACACACACACACACACACAGCATAATAAAAGAGAAAGAAGCAGACAGACATACAAACAAACAGACGCGGAAGAAAATCAATGAATGAAACACGCACAGGAAAACATCTTTCTCCCCAGCAAGTCATAAAAATGGCCTAGAGGAAAAGGAGGAAAAAAGGAGAAGAAGAAAAAGGAAAAAAAGCTTCAAGTGTAAACTCCTTTCATTGACAGAAAGCTGGAAGTACTACGTGAATTGCCGCCGAAGCGGGGCGTTTGTAGTAGCAGGTCTGTCATCGCCTTCTGTATTTATAGCTGAATGGCTTTTGCAGACTCCAGCGTTCAACCGGTGGTTCAGGCTGGCACGTTTACAAGTGGGTGTCGACGTTTTCCTCCAGTGAAACTCACAAAGAGCAGGGATAGACCGACCCTGGGTGCCCGCTCAGCACATCGATGCAGGCTTCAAAGTTCGCACAGTGAAGGATCGATCCTGTAGCTCGCGCATGAAATATGACTTGACATAATTCACCTGGTGGATCAGACCACGGTGGTCATTTCCTAGATACCAAGCCAGACCGAGATGCTGGTATTCCACACAAAAGCAGCTGCCTTGTGAAGGTCCTGAACAGGTTTCTGCCTGATGCGAGTCGGCGGCACCCCTGTAGCCAGTAGCATGTGGACAACTGTGTTATGGGGACACTATTCTGCTTTGTCCACGTTTCAGCGAAATAGATTCCTGTCATCAAATAGTTGTCCTGCGACCTTCATTCATAAATTTGCGCTTGCTTGTTTCTTAATTTTGGCAGAAACATTTTGGAAAGGAAGCAGGGTCGCTGGTGTTGTTTTCTTTCGTAATTGAGATCTTGCGCCCTCCCAGCTGTGGGGGATGGCTGGGTGGGCTGTTTTGTGGTTGGTTACCTGTATACTTACTTACCCAGGCCTGAGGTCTTTGCTATTCTGTGCGTGCCCGTTGTAAGCAGGTGTGAGGCATTCCACTGCAGCAGCCAGCCTATTTGGGGGCTGGAGGACCGAAAACATGCATGTGGAAAAAGTCCAACAACCCGTGGACGTGCTTTGACTGCTTTGCATTTCTCTCTACTCCTCCTCTCTCTCTCTCTCTCTCTCTCTCTCTCTCTCTCTCTCTCTCTCTCTCTCTCTCTCTCTCTCCTTCTCTCTCTCTCAGCTCTCTCTCCATCTCTCTCCTCCTACCCCCCCCCCCCCCCTCCCCCCCCCCTCCCCTCACACGACAGGGTTTGAGCGAACATTTACTACAAGGTGTCCTTGCAAATTCCGTAGCATCCCCTTCCCCCTCTCCTCCTATCTTCCTAGTTCTGTCACCGTCATTTACACTTGGGTTTTAAAAAAACGAGAAGAGAGAGAGAAGCAGGGGGAAAGCGGGCTGTGTGTGTAATGTAGATTATGAAGGTATGTCTGTATGTACCTTGCCACACACACACACACACACACACACACACACACACACAGAGGGCGTTGTAGTGAGACAGGAGGATGAATGCTGATGGGATAGGCCTAGCTCAGCTAGCTGTGATTATAACGGGTAGCGGTAATTGGCATGGGGGGCAAGCAACAACAGCGCCCGCCCTACCTCTGTCTGTGTCTCTGTGTCGCCAGTCTGAGGGGGCCGGACTGTGCTACACAGGCTGGCCGCTATACAGGCCGGGATCCAGGGAAGAAGCTGTCATTGGGGAGGCCTGGGGAGGGGCTGTCATTAGAGGGGGTCGGGAAGTGTCATTACAGGTGTCGTCTGCACCCTGAAGGGTCTATCGGGTGGGCGGCTAGGGGTTTAGCGGGTAGGCAATGGGCGCTCATTGGGCCTCCTACCTACCCCTGTCAGGGTGTCGGGGACTTCTGACCTTGCAAGCTTCACATTCTTGAGGTTTAAACTAGGTTTTTGGTAATAACGGGTCTCTTTTTTTAGGACTATAGGTCTTGTTCTTTTTTCGTCTCAGTGTCTGTCTGTCTCTGTCAGTCTGTCTGTCTGTCTGTCTGTCTGTCTGCCTGCCTGTCTGTCTGTATGTCTGTCTCTGCCCCCTTCGTCCTTTACCCCTTTTCGCTCTTTCTGCCCACTTTCATCTTTTCTCTTAATGCGCGCGCGCGCATGTTTGTGTGTGTGTGTGTGTGTGTGTGTGTGTGTGTGTGTGTTTATGTGCCTCTCTACTCTCACGTTTTATATGTGCGTGCATTCAAAATTTTATTTACGAAGCTTGCAAGAGAATGGAGGGAGTGCAGTAGAAAATGCAGTCATCCTTTAGAAACAGTCTGCACCTTAAATCACAGAAATGAACTAAACCACACACCACCCTGCCTTTCTAGTGCACGAATTGAAAAGTAGCCAGGTTTAACTTAAACCTATGAAGCACAGTTTCCCTTTTTCTTAGTCCTCTTAGTTTTTCTTGGTTTCGATATTCTTCTTCTTCTTCTTCTTCTTCTTCTTCTTCGTTTATTTTCCTTTCGTTCTTCCTTTCCCTTTAAAATCTTTTTCTTATCTCTTTTTCTTGACACCTATGTAACACATTTTGTTTCCTCTTAGTTTTTCTCCTCCCCCCCCCCCCCCCCCCCCTTCCCTTATTTTATTCTTTCGTTTGTCCTTTCCTCCCCCTGCCCCCTTTTTTATTTTTTACTTTTTGCCTCTGCCTCCTTTCGTTTTTCCTCACTCCCACCCCCACCCCCACCCATCCCCCCTTGTTTTCCTTGTTTTATTATTTCCTTTTGGGTAGTTTGTTCTGCTTCCTTTCGCTGGTTCGTTCCTGGCTGCCTTTCTTTTTCAATCAGATCAGGTTCAGGCTGAAATGACCAGGGGGTCCAGTACAGTCTGCTCCCTCCTGTCTTTCCCATTCCGCGGGGCCTTTGCAAATGGCCGGGCCATCCGCCGCATACTTGGCAGCCAATGTCGCTCGTTATTCAAGACTTCTGACGCGCAAACTGCCCCATAGATTGCTGGGTTGGGGTGGGGGTGGGGGGGTGGGGGGGGTTGTGTTGGTCTGCCGCGTGTTTCACGTGCCGTGTGGGGGGGGAAAGCCTAGCGCCCTGTCAGCATCCCGGGGACCCTGTACTGCTGCGCACGTGATGATGTGTTCATTGACACAGCTGATGATGCAGATGCCAAAGAAGAGATTGGGGGGGGGGGGGGGGGGGGGGGGGGGGGGGGGGGGGGGGGGGGGGGGGGGGGGGGGGGGGAGGGGGGTGGAAGGAAGGCAGGAGGGTGGGAATGGGGGAGGGGGTGGTGGGGAATGGGTGGGGGGATTGGTGGGGTGGTGGGTGGGTAGGTGGTGGTGGGGGGGAGGGGGGGGGGGGGGGGTTATTTTGTCAAACAACCCCGGTTGTAGTAGTATAGTGGATGTTGTGCCTCGCTATTCAAGAAAGGAGAGTTTTACAAGTGGTGTGTGTGTGTGTGTGTGTGTGTGTGTGTGTGTGTGTGTATGTGTGTGTATGTGCGTGAGCGCTCGCGCTCGAGCGTGCCTCTTTTACATGAGCGCGTGTGTAGATGTGTGTAGATGAGTGTGTCCCCGTGTGCACTACACGCGATATACAGTAGAGCGTTAGCTGTTACTGTATTGTCAGCAAAAACCATAAATCATGTATGGGGACGCAACTTCGGGTACATTCACCCTGTCCCCAGCCCCTTCTAACACACACTCACTTACAGACAGACAGACACACACACACAAACACACTCACACACACTCTCTCTCTCACACACACACACCAACCACACACCACACACTAACACAGCAGCACACACACACACTCTCTCTCTTTGTCTTTCTCACATACATACAACAAACACCCCCCCACACACACTTCACACTCTCACACACACACACACACACCACACACACACACACACACACACACACAGCAGACGTAAATAATATCTGCATGGGGATTTGACCTGACAAGCTGTGGACAGGTTCAACGTACGTTCACTGGCTATTCCCAGTGTAACATCTTTCTGATCTCTCCCTTTCTCCCCTCTCTGTCCGTTCCGTCCGTCTTCTCCCTGTCGCTCTTTCACTGTCTTCTCTTCTCTCTCTCTCTCTGAACTGTCATCTATCAGGTCTGATGTCTCTCTCTCTTTCTCTCATCACACACACACTTGGTAAAACTCAGTAAATGCGTATGTGTCGCACCACAGTGAGAGGACAAAGACAATAAAGTAAGTGCAAAGATAGAAAACACAACTCACACACACAACAATATATATATATTTTATATATATAATATATAATATATATTTGTGTGTGTTTTCTTATAAGAGAGAAAGAGAGAGGGAGGGGACCGTATTAAGGTTAAAGGGGTGGGGGGGGGGGGGGGGGGGGGGGGGGGGGGGGGGGGGGGGTCTCTGCTCTGTCCATCTTGCTGTCATATAAAATGGAGGTGCTGGTCGTGACAGTGGTTGTCGCATGGAGGCTCGTCAACTTTCTGACCGTAGGAACTAGTACACGTACAACGTAACGCTGTCAGAGATGGTTGGGAGACGCAGTTGGTATGCATAGTCTACTGATATCCGACTGGAGACAACCGACTACTCTTAGCATTGTTAAGGCAAGCCGAGGGGAAAAAAAAACTATACCTAGGGGAAGCAGGAGATTGAAGCCCCCCTAAACCAAGCCAAACCAACCCCGACCCCCCAAACAAAACAAAAATCTATTCTTTATAAACGTATGCTTGTTGGACTCCTTTTTTCATGCTTTGCTACTATGTTGTTTTGATCTAATGGAATTTTGTTTCAACCAAACCCCGAAAAAACTCAAAAGCAGCTCCACAGTAAAGGAGTTCAATTCACTGCCTCAGTGAAGAGATTAACCCTTACCTACCCGATCATGTGAAGTGTGCAAACATCAGACTTACCCAGTTTCCTCCCCTGGCCAGTTTGGGGAGTTATCGGAGCTTTCAGACACATCAACTGCATTTGGAAAGGAGAGGAATGTCTGTGCGGGGATCGAAGTTTGCGCTGGTCGATACTTTGAAGCCCTGCAACCCGACACAGCCATGGGACGATTGAGGCCAAGCATTCGACTTGGCCCAGTGTCGTGCAAAGGGTTTGTCAGAAGAAGCTTGCCTGGCATATTTTGTATGGGTGTTTGTGCCAAGTCATCCGAGCCTCAATCTATAGTAGATAGTTCTGTTGTTGTTTTATTTTGTTGGTGTTGATCTTTAAATGATATTCTTATATGTTTAATGGTAATACAGAAATAGACTGGAGCATGGCTTTTGGACTTGGAATTATGTTTGATGGTAATGCAGAAATAGACTGGGGCATGGCTTTTGGACTTGGAATTATGTTTGATGGTAATACAGAAATAGATTTGTGCATGGCTTTTGGACTTGGAAGTATGTTTGATGGTAATACATAAATAAACTGGGGCATGGCTTTTGGACTTGGGATTCAGTAGAGTTTGTAGAAAAACTCCTACTAAAGGCCCGTACAACCTTTTTGGTCGTTCAGATATTATGGCATAGAATCAAGATGTACAACAAGCACGGCCAGATGGCGCAGAACCAAGACGCACACAGCAGTTCAGAAAATAGGCTGCACCTGGGAGGGCTATCTTGCAGGTGAAGCATATTGCACGCTGCAGGAGTCCTTAGACTCTCACAGGTGAGCGATTGGGAAGTGTGACGTGAACAACCCCTGTTTCTGCTATCGAAGTCTGATGCTGACTGGGAAAGACAGGGTTTCCATACCAACCTCAGCCTGTTTCCCCTCTTCCTCTCACCCCCCCCCCCCCCCCTTCTTTACCCCACTTCCCATGGCGGACAGGACAGTCCTGTTTGTGGGAGACGACGGAATGTCATCAGGGGGTTGAAAGCCCAGATATCGCTCTGAATTCAGGTCAAGATGTCTGAGGACAGAAAACTGATTTCAGCAGCATGTTGTTCAATAGCAGAATGACGGACACTGAGTGTACTAGTGATGATTGGCTCCTCTCTCTTCCTCTCTCTCTCCCTCCCTCCCTCTCTCTCTCTCTCCATTCTTATTTTTTACCCTCTTGCTTCTCTTGTTACATCGGCTATTGTTCATTTTCTTTCCCCCTTCTCTCTTCTCTCTCTCTCTCTCTCTCTCTCTCTCTCTCTCTCTCTCATCTCCTCTCCCCAACACCCCCCCCCCCCCCTCCTTTCACGATGCCCCCAACTGCTCCTGTGACGTATATTGCTAAAATGATTATGATGCTGGCGTGGATGCTACTGTTACCAGGAGTTATTTGATGTTCGCTCTTGCCATCATGTAGTTGCGGTTTTTTGTCTTTCTTACTGAAATTCTAGAAATTTGCACGGGCTGTATTTTAAAGTCTATCAACAGCGGCTTTTGCTCTCTCTCTCTCTCTCTCTCTCTCTCTCTCTTCTCTCTCTCTCTCTCTCTCTCTCTCCTCTCTCTCTCTCTCTCTCTCTCTCTCTCATCAGGGCAAGGGCCGGATGAAAAAGAAAAGTATGGCATGCTGATTCTGTTACTCTTGAAAAATAAAGATTCATTCATTCATTCATTCATTCGTCATTCTCTCTCTCTCTCTCTTCTCTCTCTCTCTCTCTCTCTCTCTCTCTCTCTCTCTCTTCTCTCTCCTCTCTCTCTCTCTCCTCTCTCTCTCTCTCTCCCTCCCTCCCTCTCTCTCTCTCATCAGGGCAAGGGCCGGATGAAAAAGAAAAGTATGGCATGCTTATTCTGTTACTCTTGAAAAATACAGATTCATTTTCATTCATTCATTCATTCATCATCTTCTTCTCTCTTCTCTCTCTCTCTCTAGTCTCTCTCTCTCTCTCATCTCTCTCTCTCTCTCTCTCTCTCTCTCTCCTCTCTCTCTCTCGCTCTCTCTCTCAACTGGAGGTTGTTATCAGGGCCAGCTCCTCATCCAATTCCGTTTTATGGACCTCTCTCCTGCTTCCCGGTCAGATACCTTCATTTCTGCTGAAAGGCCGCCATTGGCCCGCGCTTCCGGTGCACCCTGCTGCAGCCACGCTGCAAATGAGGTCACAGCGACAATCTTTCACGGGGAAAATGATGACAGCAGCGTCTATCTGGTCATGGTCATGTATGTCGAGCGCTTTGATTTGTTGCTTTACAAGATTCGGCGCTATATAAATTCCATACATTATTATTATTATTATTATGTATTTCTGTATTGATGGACGAGGTGACTGGACACAGATTTGTTTGTCGGTTTGCTTAATACAGAGAATAAGTATACCAGCGAGTGAATGCCGCTATGTGTAGAGAGAGAGAGATAGGGGAGGTTAGCGCATAGTTCGCGGGCTCAGGTCTTTGTGTTTGAAGTTGTGTATCATCAGCAGATAGGCCTAGATGAGACCCCACACCAATATTACTTGGAGGAAGGAGATAAGAGAAACCACTGCAAAAACAGCGTTATGACTGACGGGTAGATGAAATCTTAACTTCATCAGAAAACCTTTAAAATTAAAAAAAAAATAGTTAGCTGCATTTTTTTGGGGGGGTCAAACATAGATTGTCATTCAGTTGTTAGTGCATTACTCTCCTATTTTATATTCACTGTTCCTGGTGATCCACATGATAGTTTTTCTGTACACAAGCACCCTCCCCTCTCCATCATATATACTTTTTTTCTTGAATAGGTGTAGACAAAACCCACCATCACAATTATAGTGTATCCTGTACTCATATCCACCCACCTCTTACCCTCCCCCCCCCCCCCCCCCCCCCCCCTCCCACCCCTACCCTGCTAAAATGTTTTTTTGAAAAAAAACTGTATCGTCAGAAGATAATTATGTGTGTTCGCGAGATTGTAGTATATGTAAGCAAGCTAGCACACATCTCAACAACAAAAAATTCTTTGAAGAGCAAATTAATTCTATCTCCATATATCACGTAGACAGAGCCACCAGCGCCAGCTTTCTTTCTTTCTTTCTTTCTTTCTTTATCCCAGGCTACAAATGAGGTCTGCACGAGGAACACTTCCAGCGGGACATTATTATCCTCCATAGCAGCGTACTACAGGGGCTTTGGCCCTCCCCATTTCTCCCAACTCTTCCCCCCCCCCCCCATCCCACCCCACCCCCTTCCTCCTAGCGACGACATTCCCAGAAGCCGCTAACAGAAGACACTATCTGTATCGGGCGATGTGGCAGAGGTCTGGCGGGGGTTTACAGGTAGTAATATTCCTGACTTTCATGAGAGCTGCCGTTATCGACAACTCCTGCAGCAGGGTTGCCCCAGGCTTTGATGTTGATAAAATTAATGATTTCAACTGCGGCTATCAAGGCCTAAGCCCCCGCGTGCCGGGCCTGCGCTGGGCGGCTGAATGGCGCTGATGGGCGGGTCAGGCGGCAGTGGATCGGGGCAGGGCTTAGAGCTGCTTAGCTGGCGGCTGTGAGGCCCTGCGGTGGGTCCAAGCCCCTCACAAACACAAATCGGGGTGGGTGTGGGGGGACTGTGGAGGCTTAAAAAGTCGGGAGATTGAGGAGAGAGAGAGAGAGAGAGAGAGAGAGAGAGTTGTGGTTTAGTTTGTATACTCTCTCCAGGTTTTTGATAAAGATGGAACTTATAATATGGAATTTCCAGAGAGAGACAGAGACAGAGAGAGAGTTGTGGTTTAGTTTATATCTCTCTCGAGGTTTTTGATAAAGATGGAACTTATAATATGGAATTTCCATACTTACCCTCTTTTTTTTTTTAATGCTTCGTATTTTTTTTTCGTTATTCTATTTTATTCTTTTAGTTTCTTTGTGCGTTTTTGTCATTTTGGGCAAGTTGAAATGTAACGTAGGAGTAGCTAGTGAAGGATTCATATATCCAAGTCTTTTTATTTTATTTTTATAAACAAACTTTCGGTGCACTGATTTTGAAGCAGCGTCGGAACAAGACCCCAGAACCATTCAGGTCGGGAAGGGCTTTCTTTCCCACACCCTCTGATACTGTCACACAGGACAGGCTTTCCCCCATAACACCAACACAGCATAAGAACCCCCTCCAGGCCTGTTAATCCGCCTGCATCAACACACGTCACGACGGGTCATCCTTCACGCCGGCAAGGCGTGACATCACACCGTAATGACGTCACGCCGACACGTGTAACACGGGCCCTGGTTGGAAGGCTGTCCACGATGTTGAAGCTCCTGTTGTGATGTCATCAGCGCCGTGGGCGACGTGAGGAGAGGGGGCCCCCGGTTGTGTCGGAGGGTGGAGGGTGGGGGCCTGGTCAAGAAGGACAGCAGCCATGTCTCAGGGGCCTGGGGGCAGGGGGGCAGGGAGGGATGACAGTGATGGGACGTGTTCCTTTCAACGCCCCCGACAATCACTGATGTAGTGTGGTGTGGTCAGGTCAGCGGGAATTCAATGAAGGGAAAAGTGACAGGTGTCCCCCTAGTATGTTGTACAAGCTTCCTTCAGCCTGAAGTGGACCGAACACGTCCTGTGCAGAGGTAACAGCCCACGCAACCAGCCTGTAGGACATGCACTGCACTTGTAACCTCTGTGGTAGAAGGGGGGAGGGGGGGGAGCAGAGGGGTGATGGTGGAAAATGTACAGTGAACTTATTAGATAACTAGATGAATGAACTAAATACATAGATAACAAAATAATAATTGGGGCCTGCCTGCCTACTTCTAAGTCCCATCTCCTTTAATGAAAGACGTGCGGTTGGGGAACATAACTATGGCATAAATAGAAATTCAACAGTCAGAAATGAGATTAGATCTAGACTAATGGCTAATGTAGAACTCGCATCCAACGCTTGACTTGACAGCACTGTTTAGTTTTCAGTCTTGTATCTCCGTCCAGTGATGAATCCTGTTTCTGGTGATGAACCTAAAAGATGAAACGGTAGCCATGCAGAAGTTAGAAACCCCCAGAACTAGTCATGTAATCCTCGTTAATACATTACCCTCCCCTCACCACACACACACTTTATCATGAATACTTCTAATACTATCCACGGTCACAAAATGATATATGAACAGAAATGGTTTACCTCGTGAACTTCTTCATTGTTGCATCCATCGCGTTCGGCAGTTCATTTGCTAGATCCTATTTTCAGGGTTGATTCAAATACACCCGCGAGTGTATTTTAAGCGATGATTTGACGTGAGAGTCATTGTGGAGTTGCCACAAGCTGATTTGCATAAATACAATACATCACCCAGAAAAGACAAGGCATTACTCACACCATCAATGACCAGGGTCGAGTGAATGAATGACAGATATGAAGGACAGGTATTGGCTTCTTGAATCTGACCGTCACATCATACACTGATTAGGATCGCTTCACATGGCCGTGTTCACCGCCCAAACACATCATTTTATTCATTTATCATTATTATTATTATTATTTTTTTTAATAGAAAAGTCAAAACAAACTGTATTAGCAAACAAGAAACATCTTAAATCAGAAAACGGGCACAGAGCAGCTGAA
>CM054144.1:15195674-15203174 GCA_028751875.1 Rapana venosa | reverse complement strand
CACGCACAGACAGACACACAGACAGACAGACAGATTTGGGTTGGGAAAGTAAGGGAGAAAGATACACCCACCGAAAACGGGCTAGACTCTTTTAAGAGATTGTTGTTCAGGTTCTGAAGACGCGTATGTTGATGTACTTTTTGTTCAGGTTCTTAAGATATGTATGTTTGTATAATTTTGCAACGCTGTCATGAACATAGAGAATTTGAATGGTATTATGTATCGATGTTCTGTGCCGGTGTATGGGTGTATCAGCTCTTTCTGTGTCAGTAAACATCCCCTTACCTTGGCTTTTCCTACCCCCCCCCCCCCCCCCCCCCCCCCCTCCAATATCTTTCTTCTCTGCCCCGCGCCCCTATACTATCCCATTCTTTATCGTGGTCCGGCTAAGCTCTCTAGGGTTGAAATGGGACGTGTGTTTATTATATATATATACTGAATCGTAACCCCCAAACTGTTATTTCATTTGATATACTCTGTTAATCTGTGTCTCAGTTTGTGTGTCAGTCTACGTTTGTCTGTCGCGATGTCTCTATATTTGTCTATTTCTGTCTCCCTCTCTGTCTCTGTCTGTCTCTGATTCTGATTCAGTCATTTAGCTGTTTCGTACAAGCCGCAAGTTTTATACCACAAATGGACATTCATGTTAGAATTACAAACATTCACCAGACCGCACGCGCACACACACGCCCGCACGTCCACATGTACGCACACACACACAAGCGAAGAAGGCAACGGACAAAACCACCAGAAAAAAACCCAAACCCACAGTTACTGCAAACTCGTCCACCACTTCGTCGCATGATAAATCTACCCAGCCACGGTCTCCTTCCAGTCTGTCTGTCCTTCCGTAAGCAACGGCAGCAGCACCCAGCTCCCACCATCCCCACCCCCACCCCATCACCTTCTTCCTCCTCGATCAACTGAAACGTTGAAGGCTGGGGCCTACTGTCTTATTGAAGCACACTATCTATCTAGTAGAGGCTGCACCAACTGGCTAATTATCTGGGCAGGTAGGAGTACAGTAATTATCAGCTAGTTAGTGTGGCCAGGCAGCCTGACCTCTGGCAGCCCCGGCGCAAGTGAGAAGGGAGCGAGGTCTAGCTGCCGTGATAACCGGTGTCTGTGTGTGTCTGTGTGTGTGTGTGTGTAGAAGAAGTCTTGAGCGTGTGTGTGTGTGTGTCGTGGTGCGGCTTGTTGACAGGCTAAAAGCAGCACACGTCAGGCGTAGGTGATTAGATAGATAGATAGAGAGATAGATAGACAGAGAGAGAGAGAGATAGATAAGAAGAGAGAGAGAGAGAGGAGAGAGAGAGAGAGAGAGAGGTGCGAGTGACCCTTAGGACCTACATACTTGTTAATGAGTATCATCATCTCCTGACTGATTGAGGCCACTGATTAATTAGTTTATCCAGGTTGTTAGCGAGAGAGAGAGAAAGAGAAGCGTTGTGTAGTGTGTGTTTGTGGTTGTGTGTGTGTGTGTGTTTGTAGTGTGTGTTTGTGTGGGAGGGGATGTGATGTGTGTGTGTAGGGGGTGGTGGGTTGTGGTGTGTGTGGGTGGGGGATGTTGTGGTGTGTGTGATCATACAGGGGAGGGCCGTGTGTGGATGGATGAATGTGTTTGTGTATATGGTTTATGTGCATGCATATAAGCGTCTGCATGAGGTGTGTGATTATGGATAGTAAATAGTTGCATATAATTGTTATATGGACTGTGGTGAATCCATTGTGTAATTATTTTACCATCTTGCGTTATTTCTCTTTCAAAGTTGTCTTGAAGCGTGACATGGCATAGACTTCGTTCCATCATGTTGCCCTCAGTGATGTCGATTACAGAGTGTGTAGGGTGTGTGTGGAGGGAGGCGGTGTGGTGGTGCTTATGATGATGATGATGGTGGTGATGATGATGATGGTGACGATAATAACGACAGTACTTACAGGAGGTGGACAGGATGGTTTGAGGTGTGTTCGTGATGATTATGAGGATAATGCTGATGAATGATAATGAAAGTGTTAAGGATGATGATGATTATAGTGATGATGATAATAATGATGATAGTAATGAGGAACTTAAATGGGAATGTTTCAGGTGTGTTCGTGATGGTAATAATGAGATGATGATGATGATGATGACGGTGTGTTCTGGGAATGTTTCAGGTGTGTTCGTGATGATGATGATGATGATGATGATGATGAAGATGTTCTGGGAATGTTTCAGGTGTGTTCGTGATGATGTCTCACTTGGTCAACGTGGTGCTGAAAGGCCTCATCAGTGATCGCTACCTCTGTATGAACAACACCACATACCAGCTCTACTCTAGGGTGAGTGACTCGCCTAGCAGCTAGCAGCAGCAGCAGCAGTAGCAGTAGCAGCAGTAGTAGTGGTAATCGTAGTAGTAGTAGTAGTAGTGGTATCAGCAGCAGCAGCAGTAGTAGTAGTGGTGGTAATCGTAGAAGTAGTAGTAGTAGTGGTAGCAGCAGCAGCAGTAGTAGTAGTAGTGGTAATCGTAGAAGTAGTAGTAGTAGTGGTAGCAGCAGCAGCAGCAGTAGTAGTAGTAGTAGTAGTAGTAGTGGTAATTGTAGAAGTAGTAGTAGTGGTGGTAGCAGCAGCAGCAGCAGTAGTAGTGCTGGTAATAGGAGGAGGACAAAGAATGAGAAGAGGGAGGAGGAAGAACAGAAGAAAAAAAGGAGCAAAATTCTCTGTGAACTTGAATACCCGTCACGATCACACGAAGATTTTATCAGGTGATGCGGTTTGTGCCGGCAGTAATGGACGCGGTCAGTGTATTAGAGAGTGAACACTTTAAATATAGCGTGTTGTATCAGAACACCGTGAAAAACAAAGGAACCCTGAAGAGTATGAGTGAGGGAATGAGTGGGTGTGCGTGAGTGCGTGCATGTGTGTGCATGTGTCCGTGCGTGCGTGTGTGTGTATGTGTGTGTGTAAGGTATGACATTTTACCGTTGGCTGCGGACTGTGAGTAAACTGGATGGGTTCAGTGGCAGTGCACATGGCGAAAGCTGTGCCAAAATGGGAGTGAGGTGCCCGATATAGCTATGGTCCTGTAGTGTACCGTGTGTGCATTATTTCCAAAAAGGGATTATTAAACTCCTGGGCATTCAGAGGACAAGAACATAGAGAGAAGGAGAGAAATACACACACACACACACATACGGCACTTTAACTGCAACCAAAGTGTCTCAACTGAAATGACCTCAAGATAAAAATGGACAAAAAAAAATTAAAGGGAGTGAAAACTTTTTATAAAAAGGAAATATACCCTCCCCCCAAAAAAACAACAACAAAAAACAACAGCAAAACAGCCCCCCCCCCCTCCCCCCCCAAGAAAAACTCAGGAGAAAACCAACAAAACAGTGGATTTTGTATTCATGAAGAAAGTAGTAGTGTCTATAGTCCTTCGTCACTGTTCACTTGAGTTCTCTCCAGGAATTTGTGAAATCAGCGGATGGAAGGACCTTTTGAAATCGATCACTCCCTCCCTTGCTCGCTTGACTGGGCAAGCACAGTGCTGACGACAGACAAGACAGTGCACTTTCTTCAGAAGCGGGGTTTTTCCCTGTTCAAAATTCCTTGGGGATTTGTTTTATTCACAACAAAAGAAACGGAGAAAAGGCTATCGTCTGAACTCTGCCTGCCACCCGAATGTGATCGATTTTTTGTTGTGTTGGTTTTGATTCCTGTTGTTTGTTGGATTGATTGGTTTTTCATTATGATTTTCCAAAAAATGTTCATGTTTAGCTGAGGGGGCTTTTTGCTTGTTTTGTTGCTTATCGCACAGTGTTGAACACTTGTTAGAGAGGAGCGCAGAAATGCGTCACTGTCGTCGGCATCATCATCATCATCATCATATTCTTCTTCTTCGTCTTCTTGTTCTTGTTCTTGTTCTTGTTCTTCTTCTTCTTCTTCTTCTTCTATTGCTTAGTGACTGACGCAACATCCAAGTGGATAAGAAGTTAAAAATCTTTAGAGTCCGATATCACGGGTGGCACTTTCGATTCTCGATAGGGCCTGGGAATATTGACGAATGACTGAATGAGTGAGCGAATGAATGAATGTTGATGACTGTCTGAAAGTGCGCGAATGAATGAATGAACGATGGACCAAAGAAGTAAACGTGGGTTGTCTAACGCTGCTGTGTGTGTGTGTGTGTTTCAGAGTGACCTTCACTCGGACTGCTACATGCAGGAGGCCATGAGGAACGGCAGCGGTCACAACGTCTACAGCTTCGCCCACTGCCGGACGCCGGCCGGCAAGAAGTGCTACCTGGGCCTGTTCCGGAACGGCACCATGCGGCTGGGCAAGGAGGCCCGCCAGTCGCAGAACACGGCCCAGTGGCTGGCCATCCCCGTGAGGAGGGAGCAGGAGGAGAAGGCCAGGGAGGCCAAGGAGGAGATGGAGAAGCAGGGCCAGTGGCGGCCCCCCGCCCGCCCCGTGGTCAGCACGCCCCGCCCCGTCAACCCCAGGGAGCAGAGGCGCAAGCGGGTCAGGCGCTGGTGCCGGAACCTGGACATCATCGTCAAGAGGCCGCACAAGTTCAAACGACGGTGCAAGCACGACTGTGAGATTCTGACCAACATGATTGACAACCCTGACCGCTACATGCGGCGCTGTTTGGTCAGTCACGTGCGCCGGCGCCACCGGAAGAAAGGGTCGGGGCCGGCGATAGACAGTAAGAAGATCAGGGATCGGGTGCAGAGTCTGTGGCCCAGGCGGAAAGAGATCTTTGAGAGACTGCGGCATCTCCACCGCTGCAACAAGAGACTGCGTCGGCGCGGGGACGCCAAGAGGCGCTCGTGCAGCAGGAGCCAGCTCCGGCGTCAGCAGAAGATAAGGGCCGAGAAGAGGAAGAGGGCTAGGTCGGCCGCTGCCTCTGCCTCCTCCTCCGCCTCTGCCTCATCCTCCTCCTCCTCCGCTTCCGCGCGAAAACATTCAGTAAGATCGCGGCACCGGCACTCAGGGTCTGGCAGGAAGCGGATAAGGCATCAGAGGAAGAGGGCGGGTGAGGAGCGGAGGCGCAGAGGGAAGAGTAGTGCTGCTGCTGCTGCCACAGCCTCCCCTCAGGTCCAGCGAGAGAAGCGGAGAGCAGGGCAGGGGGCTCTGTGGACGGCATTGACTTCTAGGTGAAGGGAGGAGGGCAGGCGTCTGTCTGTTCCTTCAGGTTAGGTTACTGCTGCTGATGGGGAGGGGGGGGGGGGGGGGGGGTCTGGCTAGGCTGGCTGCTGGCTGGGCGGGCAGGAGACGGGCTTCAGGCTTCAGGCTTGGTTCAGGCTCCTGGCTGAGGAGGCGGTGTCAGGCTGACAGAAAGAAGCCTGACGGGCAGTGTTGGTTCCCAGCCTGCCCACACACCCCCTCAGCTGTTTGTTTGGCTTCTGGCCTGGACCTCACCACGCCCTCCTCTTGTTGACTGAGACTGCTTGTGCTGGACACAGGGGGGCTGTAGCAAGACTGCGGTGGAGAGTGAGTGAGAGAGAGTGAGAGAGTGAGAGAGAGAGAGAGAGAGAGAGAGAGAGAGAGAGAGAGAGAGAGAGAGAGAGAGAGAGAGAGAGAGCATTTCGAAGTAAAATCACCACGGCGGATTCTGCAAACAGCCGCTTTTGTTGACTTGCATTGCCCATCAGTTTGCAAGCAGTCTCTGCTGCCAGGCAAGGAAGCCCCCCTTCCTCTCCTGTGTCAGGCCCCGCGCCCCCTTTCTCCTTAGTATTACAGTCACTGTCTGCAGACTGACAGAGGACAGCAGCACCATGCTCTGCCCCTCTTGCTTGTCGCTGGAAATCACGGACAGGAGAGTGCAGAGAGCATACATGTACAGATGGGAAAAGGAGCCAGAACTCTTTTGCCGACATGCAGAAGTGGAGCAGAAAGTGTCTGAGGTGAAGAGTGACCAATTGCAGAAGCCAAAGCTTGACCCGTGGTCAATATTGTGCAGAAAGTGCCATTCGGAAAACAAAACAGCCCGCTGTGGAGTTTGCCGTGATCATTGTGAATCATGGACAAACTGGACCGTTAATCTGAACCATTTGCACCTGTTTGGAAGTGTGCCATGTCATTATCATTCTGTCAGTGTCGACTGCCGAGTTGACACTGGAGTGATGTTAATCCCTGTTAATCCCTGACTATCCCAGACTGGCGTGTATGTGTGTGTGTGTCTGTGAACAAGATACACTGATATTTCCAACACCTGCACTTTCACACCTTGTGGCCAGAAAGCAAAACTGCATCGTCAGTTTGTGTAGAGTACAGCCCAGACCTCACACAGACCTCTCTCTCTCTCTCACACGCACACACACACACACACACACACACACACACACACACACACACACACACACACACACACACACACACACAGAGTCCTTGAGGTGCAGGCTTTCTTTGTGGAGGGAGACTGCAGAACTGCTTACTTCACCTCCGGCTAGTTGTTCATGATAGACATGTTGACATTCTGTCATTGAAAGCTTTTGTTCTCAGGAAAGAAGGAAGTCATGGAGGTGTTAACGGCACACACACACACACACACACACACACACACACACACACACACACACACACACACAGAGGAATTGAGAAAGGGGTAAAATGGTAATATTTCCTAAGTCTCCATTACTTGTGCTTCCTCATGGGTGTATTATGTTTCTTCCACTAGTTTCATGCCCCCGTTTTTGTTTGTTTGTTTGTTGTTGTTTTAAAGATGCGATACTTTCGTTTGCAATGTTGATTTGTAGCAGTTTGGGTCAGTGAGCAGTCGAGGTCACTCACGTCCATTAGTGACAGACTGTCTCACAGATGAAGCTGCAAAGAACTACATATGCTGGAAGAAGCTCCGCCAAAGACATCCACAGACTGGGAAGAAGAGAAGGGAAATCAGCGCATCCACAATCCCAAGTATCGTTTGTGAGAGTGGACTGGGGGTGCTGCTAAGTGACGTGGAAGCTTTCTTTGACTGGCTGGCTCCCTTCCCTTTCCACAAAACAGCATTTTCCGGAGGGAAGGTTGTCACTGCAAGAGTGTTGTAAACCCTCGTCCACACCTTGTTCCCAGCAACTTTGAAACAGTGTCTGTGAACAATGAAATTCATCTAGCAGTGTCAGTCCAAGTCTTCGTCTTCCATCTTTGGCTTTAATGGCCGAGTTGAACACAATTTGGGCGAAGTAGTGAGTTCTCCATGTAGTTCTTAGAGGTACCGCACTTGACCATTTCGGCACAGAGTTCTTGTGAGATCTTAAGGCTCTTTCCCTCTACCCCATCCACCCGCACACCTCATTTTTTTTTTTACTGTGAATGAGCTTGACTAGTGGTTTGGTTAGAGAAATGTGAGGAGTACTTCTACTACGTTTTCTGATTGTGAAGATAGCAAAAACACGATTCTGTTATGTTATTGTTTGGAAAACGTGGATATGAACTGCGACCAATGCACACTCATCGCTTTATGTCAGATGTTGAGAAGCCCTGTGTATGATGATGTATTTATTGTAAAGGAT
>CM054144.1:15172068-15195174 GCA_028751875.1 Rapana venosa | reverse complement strand
GGGTTTGGTCCCCATTTTTAATAGGTACTATTCTGAGTTTATTTTTTGCAGTTACTAGCTGCTGCCTATTCGACAAAAAGCTTTTCAAAAGATTTATCGTTTCTGGTGTTAGTTTATACAAGTGAAGTTTACGCAATAATAAGGAATGATTGATTACATCAAATGCTTTTTCAAAGTCAACAAAAAGAAGGCCTGTATATTTATTTTCATTGATATTGTGTAGGAGACTGTCTGTAATTTGTGTAAGAGTTGTGTGACAGGAATATTTTTTACGAAAACCTGACTGATCTTCATTTAATAGATTGTTGTTTACAAAGTAGGAATATACGATTTTGGATATGTTTTTCAAAGGTTTAGATAAACAGACAGAATTGAAATTGGTCGTAATTTGAAGGACAAGCAGTATCACCTGATTTGTGGACTGGTATGATTTTTGCCTTTTTAAATATGACAGGAAAGTTGTTTTTCTCTATGCACAAGTTATACAAGTATGTCAGTGTTCCAGCTATAGCTTGACCACAAAGCTTGATTATTCTTCCATCTAGATTGTCTAAACCACGTGTTCTGGAATTTTTTTGAAGAGACAGGCTTTCCAAGACGTCTGTGATTGTCATTGGCAGTAGTTTGAATGGGAATTTTATTTCTTTTGATTTGATATATTGTTCTAAATAATGGAGATCATTTTCATTTGACTTGTCTTTTGATATTACTTTGTCGGCAATGTTTGAGAAGTGGTTGTTCAATTCATCAGCTGATATATCTTTAACTGTCTGTTGACTTTTTGATATAGGTTTATTACATAATGTATTGATCGCTTTCCATACTTGTCGAGAGTCGGTAGTTGTAATTAACAACTTTTGAATGTAATCACGTTTTGATTTGCGTTTTAGTGAAGTTACTTTGTTTCTTTGTGCCCTGAACTGCTCATTTGAACCATGTGTTTTCAAATAGTCTCTTAGGCGTATTTCAGATTCTACGTCTTTTGTTATCCAAGGTGGTTTGATTTTTTCTTGAACTCTTTTTTTTATGAAAGGGGCATGTTTGTCGTATACTGAAGTAAATGTCCTAATCCAAAATTCAGCAGCTTCATCAGGGTCTCTGATTTGGTATATGTCATGTAATGGCGAGTTTGTCAAGTCTGAAAGGAAATCTTGCTCGTTAAAGTTTTTAAATTTCCTGTAAAAAAATAGTTTTATGCCCTACTTTAGGTATTTTGATACGATTTTAAAACCAAGTAAAGCACACTGGATTATGATCACTGCATCCACATGAGGGAGCACATACTTCTGTTATGTGTTGTTTTGTAGTAGTGTAGATATGATCTATTAATGTTCTAGAGTTATTTGTTATCCGAGTTGGTCTATCTATTAGTTGATCTAGGCCAAACATAGTAATGTTGTGGCTCCATTTTGGTTTAGGTTTTAATAAGTCTATGTTAAAATCCCCAAGAATAATTGTTTCATTGTTTAGAAGTATTACCTCGTCCATAAGGGAGTTGAATTTTTCTAGCCAGTCTATGGTTTCTGAAGGGTTTCTGTATATAAATCCTATTAATATTGGTCTATTGTGTTTTAATTTTATTTCAATCCACATGGATTCAATGTCATAAACCTCAAGGTTATATATTCTTTTACAACTGAGCGAGGAGGCTATATATGTAAGTAACCCGGTGGACTTGGGTTTGTGAGGATCTTCACGGAAGATTTGATAAGCAAGCGTGTGTGTGTGTGTGTGTGTTGTGTGTGTGTTGTTTCATTTATATTCATTTATTTTATTTTATTTTATTTTATTTTATTCTTTTATTTCGAGGATAATAGAATAACCACTCGTGTGCTTTTTTTTCTTACATGCAGTCTCCGTGTGTTTGTAGTTTTGAAAATGTTGTCATCCGTTCCCATCGGCACGCAGTGGCCTACTCTTTCGAAAAGCGGAACAGGTTTTTAACGTGTGTGCAAGATGTTCTGCGTGCGTTTGCACACGTGACCTCGGTTTATAGTCTCATCCGAAGAACTTTTTGGGGAGAGCGGAGTCGGCGCTGATGGTAACTCCAGAGATGCCGTCCCCCATGTGTGTGTGTGTGTGTGTGTGTGTGTGTGTGTGAGAGAGAGAGAGCGTGTGCGCGCATGTGTGTGTGTGCGTGCGTGTGTGTGCACTACTGAATTACGCTATTTGTTGAAGTAACACTGGGCTTGTGTGTTCGTTCTCCTACGACCAGTGTGTTGTGTAACTGTGTGCTCTCCTCACTGTGCCTGTCCTCTGTCAATTCTGCTGTTTCTCGTTCTTGTTCTTTGTCCTGCAGGCTTCTTTGTCGACAGATCCAGTTCTTTGTACGTTCTTCGATTTTGTTTTGGGTTGGGGTTTTTGTTTTTTCGTTTGTTTGTCTGGGTGGAGGGGGTATCCAAAAGGTTTTTTTTTCTGTTCTGATTTTGTATTGTTCTGTTGTTGTTTGTTATTTATTGTGTATTGTTCTAGTTCTTTTGATTTATTTGATTCTTTGTTTTTGTTGCGGTGTTTTTTTTTTGTCCTGGGTTTTTGGTGTGAAGATTCGTTTTTTATTATTATTCTGTGATGCTGTGGTTCTTTTCTGCCAAGGTTTATTGTTGTTGTTGTTGTTGTTGTTGTTGTTGTGAGTCAGTACTGTCTGGTTAGCTGTTTCTGTCCGTGTACGTTGTCTGTGATCTGATTCATTATTGCTTTTATTCATTGTTGTACTGTTTTTGTTCTCTGATGCTCTTGTTTGATGTTCTCGTTTTCGTTTGGGGTTTGTTTTGTTGTTGTTGTATTCTTTCGTTCCTCGGCTAGAGCTCCAAGGTTCACCAATGTGACATTTTTATTTTTTGCGTATACGGACCATCCCCCCCCTCCCCCCCCCCCCCCCCCCCCCCCCCCCCCCCCCCCCCCCCCCCCCCCCCCCCCCCCCTCGCCATATTAAGGTTCTGCATTCCATTTTGGGGGATGATTCTAAACACAAGTATAGTGCCCCGGTTTTTTTAACACGAAAAATTGTCTCTGTTCCTCCCTGCCGGAATACCCCCCTTTTCCCAAAAAGGCAAAACCCCCATGACCATGTCCACTCTCCCCAAAAGCCCTTCGATGGACTATAACCGGGTCCCGTGTGCGAACGACGCTGAACATTTGCACACACGTTAAAAACCTGTTCAATTTTTTTTGTAGAGTAGGCCTTTTTGGCCGGTGGGGGCGATGACAGAATTTACAAAAAGCATACACACGGGGGTGGTTAAAAAAAAAAAACAATAAGTCTTATTCCCTTATCCCCCGATATAAAAGAATAAAATATAAAAAAAAATACATAAACGGATGCATGTCCCCCGGGACCTCGTTTATAGTCCGTCCGAAGGACTTTGGGGTGGGGGGGGGGGGGGTGGAGTATTTTGATGTTAACTCCCGGAGAAAAATCTCTTTTAAAAAGCTGCCTTTGGGGGTGGGTTTGACCCCGACCCACAGATCACTAGGCAACGTTCTAACCTTTTGGTGTCCCCCCCCACCTTCTTGTTTCATCAATTGTTGTGGGACATGCAGACAAATTTATGCTAAGCCCGCATTTTTTTTCCAGACCGGTTTTACTTGGCATAAAGTAAATAAAAACAAAAAACCAACAACGAATAACGACTTTTCTTGCAGTAAAACCCTTGGGGGTTTTTTTTTTATTTATTTATTCTTTTTATTTATTTATTCTTTTACATGGAGGTAATGGAAATAAGCACTCGTGTGCTTTTTTACATTTTCCCCCGTGTGTAGCGGTTTTGTAAATTTTGCATCTGTTTCCACCGGCGCAAAATGGCCTCCCTTTTCCAAAAAAGGGGAAACGGATTTAATTGGCAAGATGTCTGAAAGCGTTCGAACAGGGGGGCCCGGTTTATAGTCTATCCGGGTTTTTAGTTACTTATTTATTAGTTAGTTATTTGGGTAGGTATAGGTAGGTAGGTAGGTAGGTAGGTGTTGGTTGGTTGGTTGTTTGGGTTTGGGTTGGTTGGTTGGGTTGGTTGGGTTGGTTGGCGGGGTTGGTTGGTTGGTTAGGTTTTGTCTGTTTGTGTGTTGTTCTTTTGGGGGATCGTTCTCGGCTAGAGTTCGAGGTTCTCAATGATGAGTTTTTTTGATATCCCCCCTCGCGCCTCCCCCCCCCCCCCCCCCCCCCCGACCCCCCCTCATTTGGTACCCACTTCCGGCTTGGGGGGATTAAACCTTCGTTTGATCATACGTTTTTTATTTTTTTTGGGGGGGGGGTGGCCAGTAGGGTATATACTCATAATCAAAGGAAACAAAACCAAATAACAAAAAAAGGCAAAAAAGAAGTAAAGGCACTCAAGTTCAAATTCTGTAGCTGTTAAACAAAAACTGACTTTTTTCAGCTTGTTATTTCTGGTCTGGTTACCTCTGTATGTTGGCCTTTGGGCTTAGGTTCTGGTTTGGGTTTGGACAAAAAAAAAATCTGTCTCTTCCCTTTTGCCCTGTTTTGCTAATGTGGTCCACTGCATGAGGGTCGGTGTTCTAGGGGTAACTTACTTACCTGCCTAGCTAACCGGAAAGTCCGGGTTTCAAGCGAGTGGTGCTTCGATTCCCGTTTGTGCCTGAAACTCTTCCCCCATCCACTAGACCGTGAGTGGTGGTCTGGATGCTAGTCTTTCGGGTGAGATGATAAACCGAGGCTCCGCGTGCAACACTCGTTTAGTGCACGTAGAATAACACGCGGCAACAAGAGAGTTGTTCCTGGCAAGCGCTTTGACTTGTTTGTTCTACAAGATTCGGCGCTATATATAAATTCCATTTATTATTATTATTATTATTATTATTATTATTAAATTATTAAAATCCTGTAGAAAAAAGCCACTCAAATAGGAAACCAAATATGTATGGAGACAGGAAAAGAAAACAATAATGGTGGCGCTGTTCTCGTGGCGACGCGCTCTTACCGGGGAGAGCAGCCCGAATTTCACGCAGAGTAATCTGCTGTGACTTAAAGTGGCATACAATACAATACAATTGTTGGGCGTTCCCCAGTTTAACACCCTTGGGGTCAGTCAGAATGCGCACTCTGTCTCAGGTGACTGAACACACCTGGGAATCACTGTGAGACTGTTAGTACACACTGGAGGAAACGTTTTGCGAGTATGGCTGTTTTCCGCGTACATCATCACAATAGACAACAACTGCCACTTCAGGGGATGTTTGTTGTTTTGATCTTGAAACGCCTTGTTTTATTCCTCTTTTGCATGCATTACATCTCGCGTTATCTGCTCATGTACATTATGATACTTGCTTATTGGTTGTGTCTCTTGTTTAGTATTGCTTAAGACAGCGCTTCTAAAATAACCAAACTGAGAAAGACTGCTTTAAAAGATGATCTTCTTTGTCGTGGTCGTCGTAGAACGCTCAGAGAGCAACTATTGCTGTTTGTCATACGAGAGAACACGCCCTTGCACTGCATGCCGTCATGCGCCTGACAAGTTAGGCTCAGTGCATCCGACTTTGGCGGGACAGAGAATTGATTTCTTTTAAGTCTCTCTGGAGAGAGAAAAAAGAAGCAAAAGAATGCACCAAAAAGGTTGGGTTTTTTTAAAAAGACAACAAAGCGATGACAGTAAGGAAAAAAAAGACTTAAACAAAGAGAAAGATAGAAAAATAGAACTCCTAGCATAGAACTTACAAGGAAAAAACACAGAGGGATAGAAAAGAGGGAATTCCTAGTACAGAATTTCCAGAAAGGGGAGATGCTATTTAAACAGACAAGCCCCCCCCCCCCCCTATCCCCCACCCCCCATCCCCCATGGAGGAGGGTGGTGGGGGGGGGGCGACTTTTAAAGATCTGACTTTCTCGCCCTTTCCCTTGCCCTTTTCTAGTCTTTCTCTGAAGTGACTGGACTAGTCAGGACCCCCTCAGTGAAAGGTCGTTACCACTAGGCTAACTAACGTCACAGATGAGGTCGACTAGGAGGAAGGACATGGCCGTACCCGCTAAGGCAAACAAAAAGGAACAAAGCAGAAAAGCTAACGGATGCCAAAACAGCTCCACCTCGTGTTTCTCAAACACCCTCCAGCAAACAGCGGGTAGAAGAGCACAGGCAGGGTCCACATAGGTGTAAAAGTCGCTGTCAAAGAAACCCCCCCTTTGAAAAGGGTGACCTTGTATGTCTAGCCTGTGTGTGTGTGTGTCCACCTTTTCTTTATTGTTGACGTGTGGCCATTGTTCACGAATGGTTTTTAAACGTGCGGCGTTTCTGCTCCTACTACCGGGATATCGTGGAGCCCCGTGTTCAAATCTGGGCAGCATACACTTTGAAAATGATGACATGGGTGGGATTTAAGCCTATTCGTATCCATTAATGCCCGATATCGGATTGCGGCTGACTCCCCTAAGAGTCCTTAGCATGAGACTATAAATCGAGGTCCCCTGTGCCAACGCACGCAGAACAAATTGCACGTGTTAAACACGTTCCGCTTTTCGGAAGAGTAGGTCATTGTTTGCCGGTGAGAACAGATGACAAAATTTACAAACCTGCATACACACGGGTACTGGGTGTAACAAAAACCACACGAGTGCTTATAATAATAATAATAATAATAATAATAATAATAATAATGTATGGAATTTATATAGCGCTGAATCTTGTAAAGCAACAAATCAAAGCGCTCTTATTCCATTATCCTCGTAAATAAATGAATTAATGAATGAATCAATCAATCAATAAGTGATGGGCAAAAACGGACCTATAGGCAAAATCTCACCATTGGTGAACCTGGGACCTCTTGCCCAGAAGGAAAAAGAAAACCCAATTGTAAGGAGAAGAGTAGCCTCCCAAACCCAAATGGGTGACCCAATACACATTTTTAAAACCTACTTGTGTGTGTGTGTGTGTGGTTGCGTGAGTGTGTGTGTGTGTGTGTGTGTGTTGAGATTTTGAACATATGCAGCAGAAAGTCTATCCTTTATTTTTCAAGGCACACAAAAAACTAACTCAAAATAAAAGAGAGAATGTCTCTTTTGTGGTTTGGACACACAAGGAAATATGACCCAGGACAAGTTAAAACAATATAGATAGAGACACTGAAACGTCAAACAGTGGGTTTTGAATGACCCAGGACAAGTTAAAACAATATAGAGAGAGGCACTGAAACGTCAAACTGTGCGTTTTGAATGACCCAGGACAAGTTTAAACAATATAGAGAGAGACACTGAAACGTCAAACAGTGCGTTTTGAATGACCCAGAACAAGTTAAAACAATATAGAGAGAGACACTGAAACGTCAAACAGTGCGTTTTGAATGACCCAGAACAAGTTAAAACAATATAGAGAGAGGCACTGAAACGTCAAACTGTGCGTTTTGAATGACCCAGAACAAGTTAAAACAATATAGAGAGAGACACTGAAACAGCAAATAGTGGGTTTTGAATGGGGGTCAACCCAATATCAAGAGGCCTAATTACATTTTTTTTTTAGTTTAGAAATGTGACTGCCCATCATTATTGACCACTCAGAGTCGCTCTCTCTCTCTCTCTCTCTCTCTGTGCCTGACACTCTCTCTCTCTCTCTCTCTCTCTCTCTCTCTGCTCTCCCTCTCTCTCTCTCTCTCTTCTCTCTCCTCTCTCTCTTGCCCGAGCTTCTCTCTGTCTCTCTCTCTCTGTCTCCTGTCTCTCTCTCTCTGTCTCTGTCTCTCTCTCTCTCTCTCTCTCTCTCTCTCTCTCTCTCTCTCTCTCTCTCTCTTGCCTGATCTCTCTCTCTGTCTCTCTCTCTGTCTGTCTGTCTGTCTGTCTGTCTCTGTCTCTGTCTCTCTCTTTCTCTCTCTCTCTCTCTCTCTCTCTCTCTCTCTCTCTCTCTTCTCTCTCTCTCTCTCTCCCGAGCTTCTCTCTCTCTCTCTTGCCCTGGCTTCTCTCTTCTCTCTCTCTCTCTCGCTCTCTTTTCTCTCTCTTGCCCGAGCTTCTCTCTCTCTCTCTTGCCCTAGCTTCTCTCTCTCTTTCTCTCGCTCTCTCTCTTGCTCTCTCGCTCTCTCTCTCTCTCTCCTCTCTCTCTCTCTCTCTCTCTCTCTCTCTCTCTCTCTCTCTCTCGCAGTCTTCACTTTCAGCCATTTTTCAGAATATCAGCGTCAAGTCAAGTCAAACGTCCAGTCAAAAATGTTGTAATAAATCGTCTAATATGGGGCAATGACAACATTGACATGTACATAGCTGATAGGAATTGTGGGAGTTCTGAAAACAAAGCATAGGAAGGATCGGCCAAGATGGCCGTATTGACAAAATGTCAACAAAATATATAAAGTCAATACCAGTATGTATCCGTATTGAGAAAACTGTCTGTCAAAAAAATCATACCACTTGTCATGTGAACAAATGTGTTGTGCACTATAAGACATCTGTACCTATCTATATAGACAGACAGACAGACAGACAGATAGATAGATAGATAGATAGATAGATAGATAGATAGATAGATAGATAGATAGATAGATAGATAGACGCTTTATAACCGCTCGACACACTCCATATTAATAATAATAATGATAATAATAATAATAAAATAATAATCTTGTAAATACAAATCAAAGCGCATACATTCAACTTAATCTTACACAGTCATGCAATCAATGATAAATAATCAATAGTACACTTGCTTTCACATTCACTTACTTACAGAGTTCACATAAAAACGAGGCCACAGTTCCTGTGTTAGGTAAACTTTCCTAGTCATTATTTTTCTATTGTTATGCGGCATCTAGCCGCATGTAGTAAGTAATGCCTTTGTTTATTAATGCTGCTACTGCTGTCGGACCCCTGTTGGTACATATGTAAACACTGACGATCCGTGTGTGTGTGTGTGCGTGTGTGTGTGTGCGCGCGCGCGCGTGTGTGTGTGTGTGCGCGCGCGTGTGTGTGTGTATGTGTGTGTATGTATTATGTATGTGTATACATGCGCGCGCGCGTGGGGGTGGGGGGATGGAGGGGGGTGCGCGCGCGCGTGAGCAGTGACGCCTATGCTGGTTATGCTGCGTGTGCTGCCCTTAGTGTTGCATGTTGCATGTGTAACTACTCACAAACTTTATTTTGGGGGGTCCCTTGCATTGAAGGTTATAATTATTCTCTCATAAAGCAAGTACATCCCCACCATCACAAATACTCACCATTTGTGTGTGTGTGTTGTGTGTGTGTGTTCGTTGTGTGCATGTGTGTGTGTGTGTGTGTGTGTGTGTGTGTGTGTGTGTGTGCGTGCGTGCTGCGTTCGTGGGTACATGCGGTGCATGTGTGTGTGTGCGTGTGCGTTGTGTATGTGCATGTGTGCGTGTGCGTTTGGTGTGTGTGTGTGTGTGCGTGTGCTTTATGTGTGTGTGTGTGTGTGTGTATGTGTGTGTGTGTGTGTGTGCATTCGTGTGCATGTGCTTCGTGTGCATGTGTGTGTGTGTACTGCGTGTTGTGTGCATGTGTGCATGTGTGTTGCGTGTGTATGTGTGGTGTGGGGCGTGTGTTGTGTGGTGTGTGTGTGTGTGGTGTGTGTGTGTGTGTGTGTGTGTGTGTGCTATCAGGAACAAGGTGTTGGGGATCTCAGACGGCATAGACCAGATGGGGACGGTGAAGTGGGACCTGGCTCTGTGTCTGCTCCTGGCCTGGATTGTCGTGTACGCCTGCATCTGCAAGGGCATCCGCTCCTCTGGCAAGGTGGTTCAGTCAGTCAATCATTCAATCAATCAATCAGTCAGTCAGTCAGTCAGTCATTCATTTATTATTTCGGAAAGGTTGTTCAGTCAATCATTCAATCAATCGTTCACTCAGTCAGTCAATCATGCATTTATTATTTCGGAAAGGTTGTTCAGTCAATCAGTCATTCAATCAGTCAGTCAATCATGCATTTATTATTTCGGAAAGGCTGTTCAGTCAGTCAATCAATCACTCATTCAATTATTCAATCAATGAATGTCAGTCATGCATTTATTATTTCGGAAAGGTTGTTCAGTCAATCAATCAATCATTCATTCAATTATTCATTCAATCAATCAGTCAGTCAGTCATACATTTATTATTCTGGAAAGGTTGTTCAGTCAGTCAATCAATCAATCAATCAATCATTCAATCAGTCAGTCAGTCAGTCATACATTTATTATTCCGGAAAGGTTGTTCAGTCAATCAATCAATCAATGAATCATTCAGTCAGTCAGTCATGCATTTATTATTCCGGAAAGGTTGTTCAGTCAATCAATCAATCAGTCAATTATGCATTCAATCAGTCAGTCAGTCATACATTTATCATTCCGGAAAGGTTGTTCAATCAATCAATCAATCATTTATTCAATCATTCAATCAATTAATCAGTCAGTCAGTCATACATTTATTATTCCGGAAAGGTTGTTCAATCAATCAATCAATCAATCATTTATTCAATCATTCAATCTGTCAGTCAGCCGTGCATTTATTATTCCGGAAAGTTTGTTCAGTCACTAAATCAATTATTCATTCAATCATTCAGTCAGTCAGTCATTTATTAAGGAAGGAAGGTAACAGGACGGTTAAGACGTTCATTTGCCTAACAAGTAAACCGTGAGGTTCTGGGGTTCGATTCCCAGTCTTGCCCTTTCTTCCCAAGTGCAGTTTGAGTGAGCTCCGCCTGTAGGGAAGAGCAGGCCATTTCGTGCCCGGAGAAACGGATGACAAAACTTGAAAAAGAAACAAACACCAAAAAAAACCCCCGCACGTTCACAGGTGTCGTGTTAAGACACCATCCCCGAAGTCGGAATGCGGCTACTTAAATGGTGGCCCATGTCGTGCCGGGAGGAACTGATGACAAAACCCTAAAAAAATCAAAAGAATAATTTTTTTAAATATATCTCTAAAACCGCATGAACGCAGGTGTCATGTTTAGACACTATTTCCGAAGTCGGAATGCGGCTACCGAAATGGTGGTGGGAGGAAGGTGGAACGGTCGCATACGAAAAAATCTCACCATTGGTGAACCTCGCAGCTTTAGCCGAGGAACGTAACAAAACTAATTTATTTCTTTGTTAATCTATCTAGGTTTGGTGTTGGTTGGTTTTTTTTTACTCGGCTAGAGCTCCGTGGTTCACTAATGGTGAGATTTTGTGTATGCCACCGGTTTTTGCCCACCATGAAGGTAGCCTTACTCCGACTTAAGGGATGTATGCTGGATGTGTTCGTGTTTCCGTAACCTACCGAACGCTGTCATGAATTAAGGGGGGGCACAGGATATCCTAGTGGTTAGAACGATGCGCTCGCAATCTGACAACCTGGGTTCGATTCCCGTTCAAGGGGATATTTTCCCCTGGTGTTAACATCAGTGCAGACTCCACTCTCCCCAAAAGTCCTTCGGATGAGACCATAAACCGAGATCCCGTGTGCGAACGCACGCAGAACATCTTGCGCACACGTTAAAATCCTGTTCCGCTTTTCGTAAGAGTAGGCCATTGTGTTCCAGTGGAAACAGATGACAGAATTTACAAAGCCGCATACCCACGGGGACTGGATGTAAAAACGCACATAAGTGCTTATTCCATTATCCTCGATATAAAAGAATTGAATTAAATTAAAATAAAATTAAGGTGCATGTTAATTTTGATCCTCTGCATGTGTATAGTTATGCACGAAGGAATTAAGGCACTGGCAGGTCTGCTCTTGAAGTTGACCTGGGAAACCGTGGGGAAAAAACCCAACCCCTAATTCACCAGACACTGACGCCGAGATTCAAACCCACGACTTCATGGACCCATGGGGTTGAGGTCGAACGGTCTTAACCACTCGGCTATAGCGTCCGTGACTTGGCTTATTTACAGTTTACCTTCGTGAGGAAGCCAGGGATCTTCGTTGAGATAGTATCCCCCGCCCACCCCCCTTCCCTTTTGGAAAACCTGTGCTTGAAATGTCCTCTTTTCTATCACTTCATTTGTTTGTGTCATTTTTCCGTATCATTCTATCTCCTCTCTCTCTCTCTCCTCTCTCTCTCTCTCTCTCTCTCTTCTCTCTCTCTCTCTCTCTTCTCTCTTTCTCTTTTTCTCTCTCTCTCTCTCTCTCTGGGGGGGGGGGTGCACACACGTCAGCAGCAAAGGTTTTTTTTGCTCGTCTTCATTTTATTTGGGGGGGGGGGGCAAGTACCAAGGACGAAAGATGTTCCCAGTCTACTTGGTGACTGACCATAAACACTATGCCGCCGGCAGCAGTTTTTCAGAGCGTTTGTTGGATTTTCCGGGCAGTATTTCAACATTTCATTGAAAAAAGCCATGTTAAGAGGGCAATGCGAGTGACCTTTTTAAAAGCTCGCTCGCGCTTCCCGGTGTTCTACTTGGCTTGCCCTCTTATTTGTTCTGGGGGGACAATTTTTCCCTACGCGGGAAAAAAAAAAAACCAGCTGCTGCTCTGGGGGAGACGGGAGGCGAACCCGGGCCCCAACCCCAAAGAAACTCGCTGCCTCCACACCTTCCACACACCACGCGCCCAGCTTACACGTTCATCCTTCTCGTCCAGAAAGGAACCATCCATACGGGGGTCATGTCGACGTGCAGGAGATGAAGGGGAAACTGGAAAAGTAGGGGAAAAACCCAACGTTTGCAACGGGGACCACAACGCCCTGCAATGACCTGGCACACATGGGGGAGAAGTCCGGGAGCTGCGTCAGAAGAATGAGCTTTGGGAAACAAAATCGGGTTTGGGGAAAAGCAATACCCTTGAAAAAAAAGTATGATTTGGAAAACAGGTCTAGAAGAAAAAATCTGTTTTTTCTGGTGGGGACAGGACAGGGAAAGAAACCAAAAAAAAATGTGAGGGTTTGATTCGGGACTTGTTAACAGACAAACTTGAGTACCCGAACATTCAAATTTTGTCGTTTTTACACCGCAAAAATTCTAGAGCTGACTCACCAATTGTTGCCCGATTTTCTTTTTACAACAAATTAAAAATTCAAAAGGGGAAAAAAGCAAAACTAAAAGGAAAAACCCCCAAACCTTCGGGGAAATTTTCTCTCAAAAGGGTTGGGGAAATCCGACGCAAGTTGGGCCCCCACCTCAAGCAAGCCAAGATAGGAAGACAGGCCCGCATGGCCAAAACCCAAACTCTTTATTGATGGCGGGAAATTTTGGCCCTGGACCCCCATGACAATCTACAAAAATCAGATGGGGACAGGGCCCGGGCCTTCTGCGGGGGAAAGAATGGGGTTAATTCTGAGGGGGGACCAAAAAAATGCCCTGCCACATACAATTTGCCATGCATCATGTAGGGCCCTCTGTTTGGTTTTGGGTTCACTATTGCACGGAAACGCCCCCCGAGCCAGTTGTACACACACCGGGGGGTTGTGGGTCCGTGAGGGTTGGGGTGTGCAGCGTTTTTTTTTCGTTCTCCCCCCGCGGTCAAAAGTCTGGGGGGTCAATGAATGATAGGTTTCGATAAGATTTGCCTTCCGATATTCTTGGTTGTAAGTCCGTCCTACGGTAGATAACTGTAGAACGTGCCCTTTTTTGTCATAAAATGTTAATGATTGCGTTTGAAATACATTTTTGAGATTTTTTTAAAATCATTCATCTTTTGTTTTTTTATGTCTTACAGAACTTTTGGGGAAGCTGTCGAATTGATTTTTTTTCGGGTTTCAAATGTATTAAAATCTCTGAAAAATTGACTAATAAGGGGAAAAAATCAGGGGGTACTTGTGTTTTTTAAAAAGAGTTATTTTTTCCCATGCCCCGTGAATTAGAAGTTAATACAAAATATTTTGTGCGTTTCTTTTGAAAACCCCAATTTATTGAACTTAAAAGGATATTTTGATGTGTCTTTTATCCCCCTGAGGGTTTCTTTCACACACATTTTTTTTAAATGATCAGGGGAAATCATGCTACTTGAAACTGTTTAGTGTTTTGTGTTTTTGACTTGATGATGTTTATTTTAACCTTTGTGGTGATTTAATATCGAATTTCAATATATCTCCATTCAACAGTACATGACACTCAACATAGTTCAAGAGTTATACGAAGTTTACCGTTGTTTCAGGATTCTCAAATTAATTTGGGAAAAATTCTGTTAAACATTGCACTGCTTTGATTTGATTTTTTAAATGGTTTGTGTCACGGCGACCAACAGTTTCTACACTTTTGTATGACAGGGGATGCAGTGTAAATGATTTTTTTATTATGTCAAACGAACTGTAGATCTGTTTCTGAATTGTGTAACTCATTTTACGATCGAATTAAATCAGATCATTTCCTTGGGAAATTTTGTATTGTATTTTCAACAGAGAATGTTCTTAAAAGTCAGGAAACAATGCGACAAATCATAGAAAAATTTATTTGGAAAAGAATGTCAAGATTTATGATAAGTTACAAGAACAAGCATGCAAAATAATTCAACAAATTCGCAAAAGAAATGATTGACATGAATTTTAACGACCTTTTGAGCTATTTAAAACTGTATCAAGAATGTGCATCATGCATGAAGAAAAAATTAGGATTATAAAAAAAGACATCAACAAGTTGGTTTTGTGAGAAAAAGTTTTGAAGCAAAAAAATTTTTTAGTTTTTTAAGAAATTTAGGCCCGGGGAAAAAAGCAGATAAGGTTTTTTATGTAGAGCTAAAGAGAATAAAAAATATATTAATTTCAAAAAAAAAGATGTTTAAAAGAAGCTACGTTGGAAAAACTTTATCTAGTAAAAATAACCAAAAAAATTTCTGGGTCATAGAACAAAATTTCGTTTTAAAAAAAACATAAAAAATATTTTTGTGATGAATGTTTTACCATTCAAAGATTTTGGAAAAGATTCTTTTGGGGTATCAGCGACGTGAATTCTTGAACAAAAAATGACTTCTGGACGTCCGTTTCCAAGAAAATCTTTTTTCTCTTCGAAAATTTAAAAAAACGCAAACTGCAGGTCCAATGGGGTTATTGGGGGGAAATTTTTAAAAGCCCCCCGCCACCAAAAGTTTTAATTTTTTTGTGAATTTTTTTTTCATATTTTTTTCTAAAGGGACTTTCCCTGAGAGCTGGGCTGAATCTGTGTTCTTCCCCTTTATAAAAAAAAAAGGTAAATTTTTTAAAGACACAAATAATTATAGAGAATTTCCTTTCAAAATTAGTAGTAAAGTATTTAGTCCATTATTAACAAAGGCTTCAAAAAATAGTAACACACGTGATATTACTGTAAAACCCACTGGATTTAAGCAGGCTACTCAACCATTGCCATATGTTTACTCTTTTGGCGTTGAACGAAACAATTCCTTTTTAAACAAAAATTTTATTACCTTTAACGATTTTGAAAAAACTTTTGATTTTATAAACGAAATCTGTTGGGCCATTTAAAAGCAAGAAATTCGAGGAAAATATTTAAATGGTCCCAAAATTTAAAACATTAAAACTAGATTAGATGTGGGAAAAACTAACGATTATATCAACTGTAGCAAGGATAAAAAAAGGGGATTTTTGTATCCTGTTCTGTTCACGCTATTTAAAAAAATTTGCATGCAACATTGAAAAAGGAAAAACATTGCCAGATTTTCAAATGATTCTATTTAACTTTTTTTGTTTCTGGCTGACATATTTTTTGTTTTTCCCCAGTGATTGGATTTCAAACTCGCTCAAAAACCTAAAAAAAGCACAGTGAACTGGGAAATAAAGTCAACTTTAACAAAAGCAATATCGTGATTTAGAAAAGGAGGTCTCTTTAGCTAAGAAAAATGGTTTTAGATAATTTCCAATGCCCATTGTAAAGCTTTCAAATATCAGGATAATTTTTTTTTCTCGATTAATTTTGCAGCTGCTTGAGGGACCTATCTATAAACAAAAAAAAGCCGTTTCAATCAGAAAAAACGTTTGTGTTAAAAAATAATTCTCTACAACTGTTTGTTTAAAATATTTGTACACAAATGCAACCCATAAAGCATTGGGTTTTGAATTGTGGGTTGGTGTAAAAGCTTGCCTGTGAACTGTTCATTGTTTGGACGAAAAAATTTTTTGGTAAAAAAGGGAAAAAACCCAAAAATTAATAATGGAGAAACAAATAGATCCCTATTTTCATTTTTTTCCGCCGTTAGGTGCATACAGTACGGGTTTTAAATTATTAAGATGAATAACGACAGGTACCACGAAAGGATATAACATGTTGCTTTATTTAGACGCAAGGGTAAATTAATTGGGGGATCAAATACAATATGTTTATCTGAACTGGGGTTGGGGTATCATGGATATATCGGGGTAGGACAAAAAATGCTTATTAAAACCCTTTGTCAAGAAAGGGTTACTGTAATGCAAAAAATGGGGAAACCCTACAAAATTAGTGATAGATTCGATTTATACAGGGTTTATTGTTCAACACATGTAGTAAAGAAATATATCTCAATGAACATGGATAAACACTTGAGATTCATTCTCACTAGATTTCGTTTCGGCATATCGGACATTAATGCACATGCTTTCCGCTATAGACGAGTCTCTGCTACCGATATGCTATGTCCACTATGTAAAGAATCAGCTGAAGACGAAGTCCATTTTGTTTTGAAGTGTCCTGCTCTCACTACTTTGCGTATAAGATTTATTCCACAGAAATTCTATGCCCGACCTTGTTTGTTCCGGTTAAGTTTGCTGATGGCATCAGTCCATGATAAAACTGTTCACAATCTGGCTCTATTTTTGTATAAGGCTTTTCAGTTACGAGAAAAGCTTACGTCTTAGACTCTCGTGTCTTTGGTACAGATGTATTATGTGCTGTTTTGTATGTTGTATACGCATATACATTATTTGCTTTTTTCTGCCCCCTTTCATATGGGGCTATGGCCTTACATGAATAAACTATCTGAAGTCTGAAGTCTGAAGTCTCTCTCTCTCTTACTCTCTCTATCTTTCTCTCCCTCTCTCTCTCTCTCTCTCGTTCTCTCCCTCTCTCTCTCTCCTCTCTCTCTCTCTCCCTCTCCCTCTCGCTCTGTGTGTGTGTTTTGGGTGGGGGGGGGGGTTGTCTTTTTGGTTCATTGCCCCCACAGGTTTTGTTTTTTTTCAAGTAAGTTTACTATTGTTCTATTGCCATAGCGTATACCATTTTGCTGGCATTGTCACGGTTTGTTGGAGTAACCAGGTCGTGGCATTACAAACCTTAGGCGGGCACAAGATTGGTGTGCATTATGCACAGTTATTTGCCTATTATGGCGTTGTAGTGTAGTGTATTGTAGTGTATTGTAGTGTAGTCTCTGTGTGTGTGTGTTTGTGTGTGTTTGTGTCCGTCTGTTTGTCTGTGGCATGTAGTGTGTGTGTGTGTGTGTGTGTGTGTGTGTGTGTGTGTGTGTGTGTGTGTGTGTGTGTGTGTGTGTGTGTGTCAGTGTCTGTCTGTCTGTCAATCTTTGTCGGTGGGATGGACGTGTGTGTGTGTGTGTGTTGTGTGTGTGGGGTGTGTGTGTGTGTGTGTGTGTGTGTGTGTGTGTGTGTGTCTGTGTCTGTGTCTGTGTGTCTGTGTAGCGTGCACGTGTGTGCGTGTGTGTGTATGTGTGTCTTGGTGGGAGGAGGGGGGGTACGTGTGTGTCTGTCTGTGGCAGGCACATGCGTGTATGTATGTGTGCGTACGTGCATGTCATGCATGTGTGTGTGTGCTTGGCATGCATATGCGTGTGTGTGCTTGAGTGCATGCATGTTGAATGTGTCTGGGTGCATGTGGGCTACAGACTGAAGTGTGATGTCTTGTGTTGTGCTGTGTTGTGTTGTGTTATGGTCTGGTGTGGTGTTGTGACGTGTCGTGTTGTGTCGTGCTGTGACGTGTCGTGGTGTGATGTGTCGTGGTGTGTTGTGGTGTGGTGTTGCAGTGTGGTGCGGTGTGGTGTGGTGCGGTGCGGCGTGAATTTCTCTCTCTCTCTCTCTCTCTCCTCTCTCTCCTCTCTCTCTCTCTCTCTCTCTCTCTCTCTCTCTCTCCTCTCTCTCTCTCTTGATTAGAGATGGTATGGGAGATGAAGGGATTTGCTGAAAGTAGTTTGAAATGGATGTCAGTGTGCTAAATCATAATTTCAGGTTTGTTTATTAGCTCATTTGTTTGTTTGTTTGTTTGTTTTTTGTCTGTTTGAGTCTTTTATTTACTTGAAATTTTTTATGCAATTATTTACATTTGAGATGTTTTGGGCTTTTTCCTTTGCGTTTTTCTTTGGGGGAAAGGGAATGGGTGGGTGGGGCTGAGGGCATGGTGTAAAGAAGCTGTAAGCTTATCCATTTACCCTCAATAAAAAAAAATTCGTATTCGTATTCGTATTCGTATTCTCTCTCTCTCTCTCTCTCTCTCTCTCTCTCTCTCTCTCTCTCTCTCTCTCTCTCTCTCTCTCTCTCTCTCTCTCCCTCTCTCTCTCTCTCTTCTCTCTCTCTCCCCTCTCTCTCTCTCTCCTCTCCTCTCTCTCTCTCTCTCTCTCTCTCTCTCTCTCCTCTCTCTCTCTCTCTCTATGAAATAAATAAAAAATATTTGAATTGGCTCGACTTGACTTGAATTGAAGTGATCTGAATTGGTGTGCGTGTCACGTCATGCCGCGTCGTGTGACGTCAGGTGATGTACGTCACCGCCACGTCGCCCTACATCTTCATGCTGATCTTGCTGATCAGGAACGCTCTGCTGGACGGGGCTGGAGATGGCGTCGACTTCTACCTCAAGCCTAACATGACCAAGCTGGGAGAAATGGAGGTTTGGCTTGTCTGGTGTGGGTGTGGTGAGGTGTGCGTGTGGTGTGGAAGGTGGGTGTGCTGTGTTGGTTGGGTTGTGTGTGTGTGGAAAGGGTGGGTGTGGGTGTGGGTGGTGTGAAGGGTGGGTGGTGTGGGGTGGCGTGGTGTCGGTGCGGTTGTTGTGGGGTGTTGGTGTGTGTTCGATGTGCGGTGTGAGTGAGGTGTTTGGGTTGGGTGTGATGTGGTGTTGGTGTGGGGTGTGTGTTGGTGTGAGAAGGGGTGTGGCGTGGTGTGGTGTGGGTGTTGGTGTGGTGGTGCGGTGTGGTGTGGTGTGATGTGCGTGGTGTGTTGTGCGGTGTTGTGTGGTGTGTGGTGCGGTGTGGTGTGGTGGTGCGGTGTGGTGTGTGTAAATGGTGGTGGTGTGGTGTGGCTGGTGTGGTGTGATGTGGTGTGGTGTGGGTGTCGTGTGGTGTGCGTGTGCGGTGTGGCGTAGTGTGTGGTGTGGTGTGATGTGGGTGTGGGTGGTGGGTTGTGGTGGTGTGGTTGGGTGGGTGTGATGGGGTGGTGTGGGTGTCGTGTGGTGTTGTGTAGTGTGATGGGTGTGGTGTGGGTGTGGTGTGGCGGGTGTGGTTGTGGGTGTGGTGTGGCGGATGTGGTGTGGGTGTGGTTGGCGGGATGTGGTGTGGGTGTGGTGTGGGGATGTGGTGTGGGTGTGTTGTGTGGAGGGGTGGTTTGGGGTGGGATGGGATGGGGGGCTGTGGAGTGGGTATGGTGTGGTGTGGTGGGTGTGGTTTGGTGTGGTGTGGTGTGTGTGGGGAGAGAGGAGTGGGTGGGGTGGTGTGGTGTGGTGTGGTGTTGGTGGGGTGGGGTGTGGTGGGATGGGGGCTGTGGAGTGGGTGTGGTGAGTGTAGTGTAGTGTAGTGTAGTGTGGTGTAGTGTGTGTAGTGAGTGTGGTGTGGTGTAGTGTGTGTAGTGTAGTGTAGTGTAGTGTAGCGTAGCGTAGCGTAGTGCAGTGCGTGCAGTGTAGTGTAGTGTAGTGTAGTGTGGTGTGGTGTGGTGTAGTGTAGTGTAGTGTAGTGTGTGTAGTGTGGTGTGTGTAGTGTAGATGTAGTGTGGATGTTGTGTGTGTGGTGTGGTGTAGTGTGGTGTGGTGTGGTGTGGTGTGTGTAGTGTAGTGTAGTATTGTAGCGTAGCGTAGCGTAGCGTGAGTAGTGTAGTGTAGTGTAGTGCAGTGGTGCAGTGTAGTGTAGTGTAGTGTAGTGCAGTGCAGTGTAGTGTAGTGTAGTGCAGTGCAGTGCAGTGCAGTGCAGTGCAGTGCAGTGCAGTGTAGTGTAGTGTAGTGTAGCGTAGCGTAGTGTAGTGTAGTGTAGTGTAGCGTAGCGTAGCGCAGTGCAGTGCAGTGTAGTGTAGTGTAGTGTAGCATAGTGCAGTGCAGTGCAGTGCAGTGTAATGTGGGTTATGCCACTTTCTGTCACGGCAACTTTCTCTGTGTGAAATTCGGCCTGTTCTGCTGGAGGGAGAGCCCCTCGCCGGAATAGCAGAACCCCCCCCAAAAAAAAAATTTATCTCTGCATATAAATGTGTGTCCCTAAGAAAATGGCTTTTTTAAAAAAAAAGAATATATTATTTTCCCGGGGACAACTTTTGTTGCCGCGGGCTCTTTAATGTGTATTGTCACGAGTCTGTTTCTTTTATTTTTCATTTTTTTTTGGTCTCTCGTCCTTTATCTTTTTATCTCACGTGATTGTCACTTTTTGTTGTTGTGATTGTTGTTGTTCTTGCCGCTGATGATGATGATGAGGAGGAGGAGGAGGAGGATTAGGATGATGATCCTCTTTTTATTCATCTTGTTAATGCTGTTTTTCTTCTTCTTCTTCTTCTTGTTATTGCTGCCGTTGATATTGATGTTGTAATTGCTGCTGTTGTTGTTGTTGTTGTTGTTTTACTTTGAAAATGTTGTACTTTTGCTGCAATCGGACATGGTGTTTGTACACTTGTTGGTGATAGCGCAGGGGTGTGGGTGAACGTGGGAATGCTGAATCAGCGGTTGTAATGATGTTACATGGGCATGAGTGCACACTGTTACCAGTAATTATCAATGCTGATAATTATGCGGGCATGAACTGTCATACACATCACGCTTTGGGTGAATGCACAGTGTGATAGTGCACCAGGGGTCTAGAGGTAACGCACCTACTTAGAAAGCCACAAGTAGATGGGTTTGATCCTCGTTTGTGCCTGAATTTCCCCCTATCCACTAGACCTTGAGCGGCGTCCTGGGCGCTAGTCTTTCGGATGGGGCAAAAAGCCGATTTTTTTTTTTTGCAATGGGCATGCAGCGTATGGTAAAGAACCCACGGCAACAAGAGTGTTGTCCGTAGCAAAATTGTGAATCAAAAAAATCCATTCAGATGGGGAAACAAATGCACACGCAAACATGGAAAAACAGTTTCGCTGAAGGGGTGGCGCTGCTCGTGTGGCGACGCGCTTTCCTCGAGAGGAGCAGCACGAATTTAACACAGAGAAAATCTACCGTGAATGAAAGTGGTATACAATACAAAACAATACAATACCGTTTAAAAGAATACAATGCAATAAAGGCAGGCGCTAACACTAACACATTTTGTGTGTGTGTGTGTGTGTGTGTGTGTGTGTGTGTGTGTGTGTGTGTGTTGTGTGTGTGTGTGTGTGTGTGTGTGTGTGTGTGTGTGTGTGTGTGTGTGTGTGTATGTATGTATGTATGTATGTATGTGTGTTGTTGTTGACTTCAATTTTACGTCTGTTCACTTTTAGTGATATTAGACGCTCCCCCCCCCCCCCCCCAAAAAAAAAAAAAAAAAAAAAAAAACCACAACCCGTAGATGTGGATGTGTTGTTTTAAACAAAAATCTAGAAAAGAAACTTGGCAATGCAACAGGAATTTAAATTTTAAAAAATACACATACACAACAACAACAAACAAAAACAAGTCATTAACGTTAATGTAACTATAACAAATGTCCTATGGGACTGTGACAAAGACCTTTCACAATTTCAAATGCCAGTTTTAGATTACTGAATATGCTAGTGAGGGAGTTTTCAGAAAAATGGGGCATGAAAGGTTTTACACTCTGGCAGTCAAAAAGTATATGAGTATTAGTGATATTCTCACCACACAGGCATTTACCATTTTTGCTGAATTTGGTTATCAATGCATTTAGTTTCATTCTATAGAATAAAGTATTAATTCTCCTTGACGTAAAAACACTTGTACTAACTTCTGAATGGTTCCCCACTGTTAAATTATCGGTATTGATTGCAGTTCTAGTTAAAAGTCTCTTATTTTGCTGATTACTTTCAGTGACCTTTCTCCATGATTTTTGTTCTAGTATGTATGTGTGTATGTATGTATGTATGCATGTATGTATGCATGTATGTATGTATGTGTGTGTATGTATGTGTATGTATCTATGTATGTATATAAGTGTGCGTATGTATGTATGTATGTATGTATGTATGTATGCATGTATGTATGTATGGATGTATGTATGTATTATGCATGCATGCATGTATGGATATATGTTTGTGTGCATGCATGCATGTGTATGTATGTCTGTATGTGCGTGCGTGTGTGTGTGTATGCGTGTGTGTGAGTGTGTGTGTGCGTGCGTGTGTGTGAGTGTGTGTGTGAGTGTATAATTATGTGTGTATGCGTATGTGTGAGTGTGTGTGTGTGCATGTATGTGTGAGTGTATGTGCGTGCGTGTGTGTGAGTATGTGTGTGTGTGAGTGCACCAGTAGCAATGCTTTGGAAGAGTACAGAGTATTAGTTAGCTAGCTACTCAGCGGCTGTCCTGACAACACTGGGGTGATGCTGTGCAGGTGTGGGTGGACGCTGGAACCCAGATCTTCTTCTCCTCCTCCATCGCCCTGGGCACACTGACTGCTCTGGGCAGCTACAACAAGTTCAAACACAACTCCTACAGGTAAATCCTTGGGCAGCTACAACAAGTTCAAACACAACTCCTACAGGTAAACCCTTGGGCAGCTACAACAAGTTCAAACACAACTCCTACAGGTAAACCCTTGGGCAGCTACAACAAGTTCAAACACAACTCCTACAGGTAAACAAGCCAGCACAAAACAACAACTCCTACAGGTAAACCCTTGGGCAGCTTCAACAAGTTCAAACACAACTCCTACAGGTAAACCCTTGGGCAGCTACAACAAGTTCAAACACAACTCCTACAGGTAAACCCTTGGGCAGCTACAACAAGTTCAAACACAACTCCTACAGGTAAACCCTGGGGCAGCTGCAACAAGTTTAAACACAACTCCTACAGGTAAACAACCCGTCACAAAGTAACAACTCCTACAGGTAAAAAATCCCCATCGCAAACAACTCCTACAGGTAAACACTCCTACAGGTAAACAACTCATCACAAAGTGGCATCTCCTACAGGTAAACAGCCCATCATAGACAACTACAGGTAAACAACCCATCACAGACAACTCTTAC
>CM054144.1:15164568-15167068 GCA_028751875.1 Rapana venosa | reverse complement strand
TCCAAACTATATAAACAATATGTTGCAAAAAACATGCAAAGAAATACAAAAATTAACAAAAAACCCGAACAATTGAAAAATACTCTAAAGTTGGAAAACAAACAATAATTGTGAACTACTTGTAACGGCAGCTGTAAAACAAGCAAAATGTAGATTCCGACGATCATACTTTACAAAAAAGAGAATCCTGGGGATTGCAACAGAGACAAGGCTATCTCACATAATAACTCTGGATTGGTTAAAACTTCCTGCAGAGACTTATCTTGAAATGATGGTAAAAACGTTTTTAAACCTTGACATTGATACAGAACATGAACATTGGAAAATTTTTCACCGCATATACATTGTATATTTTTTGGCAAATTTTGCTCGAAAGGCATTTATTTCAATCTGTAGATTAGAGAAACAATTTTTCTAGTACAGGATTTTCGAAAGCCGTACTGAGTACAAAGAATGTTCTCAAGATCCAGAACTGAACAAGTATGCTGGGAATAACCAGCCTCTTCCTGTTTCTTTTTCACATGTTTCCAGCAAACATTTTGAATCAAAGCATAACCTTCATGAAGAGAAAGAGGAATATCTAAAACATTTGAATAGCTATCATGTTTTGCTGCCTTTTTGGCAGCTTTGTCGACTTTTTCATTAAAATAAATACCACAATGAGATGGAACCCAGCAGAAAGTAACATTCGAAACCCTCAGAATTAGAAAATGTACCAACAAATTAATTTCAGTAATAAGATTCTGCCTAACGGTAGATGACGAGTTACTTAGAGATTGTAATGCAGATTTAGAATCAACACAGAACAAAATCTGCAAAACAGTATTGGGGAAATCAAGCAGAAAGTACAAAGCCATCAAATTTAGCAGTAAGTTCAGCAGTAAAGATGGAATGATTTTTGCCGATGTGATAGGACTTTTCAGCCTTTAAAGCTGGAATGATGAATGCTGCCCCTGCTTCCTTGTTTTTAAGAAGGGATCCGTTAGTGTATACTTAAGATGAGAAGGATATGTATCTTCTAGGTGCACTTTTATATAAGAGCCTAGAATAAGCTCATTTTCTTCTTTTTTTAAAGAGAGATGGTTGATATCAAAATCTGCTTTCTGAAGTTCCCATTTTGGACAAGGTGTTAAAAGAGGTGTGGATTTTTGCCAGTCTTTAGGATTGATACTTGACTCTTTGAAGATATCGGAAGTGTAAGTACTAATAGTGACAAGAGAAGAGATATTTTTAGCTCTATTGGGAAACTCTAAGTCGGATCTAATTGAAATTTCCGACGCAATATTGTTTTCAACTGTCGAACTTCTTAAGATATACTTTGAAACGGCTAAGTTACGATAATCCTCTAGAGGTAGTACTCCTATTTCTCTATACGTTCCTAAAGAAGATGCATGAAACGGAACTCCCAAAGCAATCCGGAAAGCTTTACGATCTAAGTTTTGAATTTTGTTCAAAAGATATTTGGGGGCACTAAAGAATAATTCTTGACCATATGTTAGTTTAGAGCGGACCAACGATATTGATGAATGCGTTAGTACTAATGAATCTTGTGCCAATATTTGCCTACTAATTGCCTTTAATACATTCAGACTTCTTCTTGCCTTGTTCAAAGCATATTCGATGTGACAATGCCATGTTAATTTTGAAGTAAGTATGATACCAAGAAATTTTACCATAGGCTTCTAATCCAGAACTTTTTCACCAATTTTAAAAACAGGAAGTTTAGGAGGATCAGCACCATTGTTAAAAAGCACAACCTGTGTCTGTGTCTTGTATGTGTGTGTGTGTGTGTGTGTGTGTGTGTGTGTGTGTGTGTGTGTGTGTGTGTGTGTGTGTGTGTGTGTGTGTGTGTGTGTGTGTGTGTGTGTGTGTGTGTGTAAATGTAAATAGATCGACACTCTTTCTAAGTAGTCGCACGTGCATGAATGATGTGCATGCAAGCGCTTTGATTTGTTTTCTTTTTTCACAAGGTATAGTGCTATACAGATTCCACAGATGATGAGGATGAGGATGATGATGATGATGATGATGAGGAGGAGGAGGAGGAGGAGGAGGAGGAGGATTATCATCATCATCATCATCATGGTGGTGGTGGTGGTGGTGGTGGTGGTGGTGGTGGTGGTGGTGGTGGTGGTGGTGGTGGTGGTGGTAGTGGTGTGGTGGTGGTGGTGGTGTGGTGGTGGCTAACTGATTTGTTTTTCCACAAGATATATCCCTAAAATAAATTCTATATGTTGATGACGGGGATGGTGATGATGATGATGATGATTGTTGGTGTTGTTGTTATTGTTGGGTATCATTGCCTACACCCAAGGCAGTGATCCAAATACTCCTGTCCTTGTTATGGTGATGGTGATGACGACGACCACTGCAATGTCGTCATATAATGGTGTTGGTGATGATGACGATGACAACGATGATAATGATGATGATGACATCTTCAGGTCCAGGGTTGGCCTTCATCGCCTACCCGAAGGCAGTGGCCCAGATGCCTCTGTCC
>CM054144.1:15147068-15159568 GCA_028751875.1 Rapana venosa | reverse complement strand
GCCCATACATGAAGGGGGTTGCCAAACTGCTTAGTATTGGGGAGGGGGGAGGGGGTGCAACAGCAACAACGACAAAATGCTATTGTATAACCCCCGAAAAAAAGTCAGTTACAAAAAGATGACTAACAGGGATTAAGCCATCACCAAGGATGGCACTCGTTCAAGGGGAGTTTTTCTACTGGAGTTAACATCAGTGCCAACTCCATTCCCCCAGGAATCCTTCGGATGAGACTCTAAAGCGAGGTCTTATGTGCGATTGCATGCAAGACCTCCTGCGGACACGTTACAACCCGTTCCGCCTTTTGGAAGAGTTAGGCCATCATGCGCTGGTAGGACCTTTTTTAAAGCACGCACACTGGTGTCGTGTTTAGACACTTTCTCCGAAGTTGGAATGCAGCTACCGTTAATGGCGGTAAAAACGGTGGCATACACAACGTGTCAGCACTGGTGAACCTGGCTGCTCTAGCTGAGGAACAACACAGAAGCTTGAAACACTAGATCTTGGCTGGCTGTCTAAACTCGCAGATGGAAAGAATAGCTTCTAAGATTGTGAGGTTGCATTAGATTCGGTAAGTATTTTTTCCTTATGTGTGGTTATTGTGCTTATCACATGCACTCAAAGGCTATCGTTGTCTGCTTGCATACAACTGTTTGTAATTACGACCATGACTAGTACCACTAGTACTACTAGCACTACTACTACCCACTTCAGTACTCCTTGGCCTACGAATATGATTTATCACATCGTAGATGCACAATGGAAAAACTGAAAATACTATCTAAAATAACAAACAAAACCTCCTCCTCCTGCTGCTGCCACTGCTTCCACTGTAACACCACCATTAGATTGATTGCTACATATACAACAATATAAAACAAATTATTTAATCTGCTGCATACCACTACTGTTGCTGCTGCTGCTGCTGCTGCTGCTGCTGCTGCTGCTGCTGCTGCTGCTGCTGCTGCTGCTGCTGCTGCTGCTGCTGCCCTTCTCCTCCTCCTACTAAAACATCAGTTAGTATTGCCAATACTACTAAACTACCACTTCAAATTCCTTCCTTTTCTACTACTACTACTACTACTACTACTACTACTTCTACTACTACTTCTACTACTACTACTACTCATAATAATAATAATAATACTGCTGCTGCTGCTGCTGCTGCTGCTGCTGCTGCTGCTGCTGCTGCTGCTGCTGCTGCTACAACTACCATAACCACTACTCCCTCTATCCATCACACATCTCATCACCTCTATTACCTCTTTGATGTCCACTGTGTTAAACAAGGTCACATGTGTGGCAGGCCATTTTCATTATGAGCGCCATCAACTATTCTGAACTGGACTACGAGCGGCCTGGCTCCAAGGGTACCTACGTGTACCCGGGGTGGGCAGTAGGCATCGGCTGGGCGCTGGCTGCCTCCTCAGCCGTGTGGATCCCCATTGTGGCCATCTACAAGTGGATCAAGAACGGGGCCTCTTTGGAGGTGCGTTTCAGTCTGTCCGTCCCTGCGTCTGTTTGTCTGTGTTACACTTGTTTCTCTGTTGCTGCTGTTGTTTTATCGTCCCCCTAGTTTAACACTCGAAATGCGTTCTCTTGTCTCGCTCACGGGAAATCACCATACGATTTGGTAAGTACACACTGGATAAGAAGATTACGTGTTTCTTCAAGTCCCTCGCCATAAAGGTAGTTATACCCTTTAACTGCAGGGAATTTTTTTCCTTTTCTTTCCTTCAGTCTGCTTTGATTAATGAGATGTAACGTTATGCTGTGAGCTTCTCATGTATGAAAATATTCGGAATACCTGCATAAACATTTTACTGCGTGATAACATTCTGACAGCCTTACTACTCCGCTTCTATCAGTCACCGATCTTCTTCTTCATCTTCTTCGTCGAACGCTCAAACAGCAACTATTGTTGTCTGTCATATGAACGAAAATGCGTTGTGCTGTGGTTAAGCGCCTGACAAGTCAGGCCCAACACATAATATGACTTCAGCATGGGAGAGTATTAGGTTTTAAGTCTTTCTGGGGGGAAAAGGCAGGAGAATGGACAAAGAAGGAAGAAATAGGACAAGAGGGCGGCGACAGGAAAAATAGGGACAAGGAAGAAACAAAGAGAGGAATAGAAAAGAGGGAATATCTAGCACAGAATTTCCAGAAGGTGGATCGGAGATGCTGATGTGTTGTTGGCTCTGTTCTGTGTGTGTTGTGTGTGTGTGTGCGTGCGTGCGTGCGTGCGTGCGTGTGTGTGTGTGTGTGTGTCGCGCGCGCGCGCGCGCGCGTGCGTGTGTGCGTGTGTATGACCAACCAGGAGGTTCCAGTCCCTCGCGAGGCTCCGCCCACGGAGGATGCTTTCTTCTATAGAATTCTTTTTTTTTTCTTTCTAAGATCATACAAGGTTCGCAGAGAGACAGAGACAGACAGACAGAGACAGACAGACAGACAGACAGAAAGACAGAGAAAGATGGACACACACAGAGACAGAGATAGATAGACAGAGAGACAGACAGAGACACAGAAAGACACACACACACAGAGACAGATACAGAGAGACAGAGACAGAGAGACAGACAGACAGAGACAGAACACACACACACACACGCACACACACACGGACACACACATACAGACAGACACACACACACACACGCACACACACATACAGACACACAAACACATACACACACACGCACACACACACACACACGCACATACACACACACACACACGCACCCACACAACACACACACACACACACACACACACGCACCACACACAAACACGCACGCACACACACACACACACACACACACACACACACACACACACACACACACACACAGAGTATTGCAAATACTCCAAGGTATGAGTTGTTGCACCTAGCGCAGAAAGTCTCCATTTTACATCGTTACACACTCTAAACACTTTTCCAATCATCATCCTCATAATTCTTTTCATTATCACCCTCATCATCGTCGTCACTACCCCGCATCTAGAACATCATCTTCTCTGCTGCTACTACTTCTACTACTACTACTACTGCTACTACTACTACTACTACTACTACTACTACATTGTCACCGACGATAGCGACGACATTACTACCTTCTTGTTCTTTATGTATTTGTTCATTCTTGGTGTATTTTCTCTTTTGTCGTTTCCTTTCTATACTTTTTGTTTGTTTGTTTCAAATATATTGCTTGTGCTTTGGTGTTAAAACTTGTTTTCCCCTTTTTGAGGGCTGGATGAAAAAAAGTCATTGTACTTAATCTACCACCCTCTTCAAAATAAAGGCCGAACACTGGAATTTAAAAATCACTCTTTTCCTTCTGTTTTTCTATGTGACTCATATTCATACCGCACGTACTAAGGCATCCACAGAAATAAACATCACTTTTTGTGAAAGACTAGCCTCTGACTCAAAACTCATGTGATTTTGAACAAATTTGGTAGATTAAAAATGTTCTTAATTTTTCAGCAAACACTGTACCCCTTCAGTCCTTTGTTGTCTGCTAGCTTCCTTACCGCAATATGCATGGGCGGGGTCAAAACTGTACGAATACAAGCATTCCTCATTTGATGATCATCTCCAACTTTCTCATGACTACCTGGTATTGCTCTATGTCCTCAATCCCCAAAACAAGTGCACAGTGCATTTTTTTTCATACTTTTTAAAAAAATCTGTGAAAATGACCAACATTTTTTTCGACTGGCACTCTACACAAGATACTGCATGACCTCCCCAAATTAATACGGGTGTGCAGCCTGTATACATTTCCACATGAAGCTAAGGAGAGCACTTTGTCCGGCTTGTGATTGGCTGCTGCAATCACGTGTCCGGAATCCGCCATCTTGGTTTTTCGTCCGCTAGGCCTAATAAACAGTGACTCTGTTGTCGAACTCCTCCCATTTCACGGAACCTCTCTAGGCCTACTTCTATGCTTCAGTTGATATTGAGAGTGTGATAAAGTAAGCCAGTTTACGACTTTTACTTGAAAAATGTCAGTGTGGCGTCAGACAACAGAACACTGCGACACAGATTGAAGTTCAAGTTGTAGAGTACTTCTTGACGTTCAAATCTTGCCACCAAGATGGCGGATTCCGGACACGTGATTGCAGCAGCCAATCACAAGCCGGACAAAGTGCTCTCCTTAGCTTCATGTTACATTTCCTATTTCTCCCCCAGGCCCTGCAGCTGCTGTGTAGGCCCTACGGCCTCAAGCCTCACCAGTTGAGGCCTCAGGACTACGGGGAGAGAACCCTGGCTGACCTGGAACGAGAGAGGGAAGGGGGCAGTGCCTCCCCCCAGCCCCCCATGTACGCCAACAAAGACGGGGTCATGGCAGGTCAGATCAACCCGGGGTACGCCAGAGACAACGGAAAGGAAGAGTTCACCCATTTTTGATCGGCTAGCAGGGGGTGTAGTATAGGGGTGTGAATGTAGGGGGTAGGGGTGGGGGTGGGGGGGGGGGGGGGTGTTCTTTGTGGTTATTCAGATTCGTTCATTTTTGTTTTTGATTTTTTTAACTATTAGTTTTTTAATCTCTTGGTTTGTTATAAAGTGTGTGTGTGTGTGTGTGTGTGTGTGTGTAATAGCTCATGCTCAGTGTCCTTGGTTTATGCTTGTGTGTGTGTATATCCGTACGTGCGCGCGCGCACGTGTGTGTGTATGTGTGTGTGCATGGCTGTGCGTATGCTGCTGTGTGCATGTAAACCACGATGCTGTGGACCTCAGTTGTTCATACAGTGTGGCTGTGTACAGTGCAGTGCTTTCTCTACATTCGACTGCTCAATTGTACCATGTGGACTGCCTAAAACATCATCAAGTGTTTACAGAGATGAACTGCTGGAAAATAATATCCTACACTTTATTTTGTGAAAACGGTGGCCAGATATCAGTGCCTTTTTATGTGGATTACTGTAGTTTTCAGATCGTAAGAGAACAAGCATGTGTGTACATAAAACAACAACAACAGCAGCAACAATAACAACATTAGCAACAACAACACCAATGATAACAGCAGCAAAACCAGATCATCACACACAAGACAATTAGCACTTAAGTCAAAAATGTAATCAAAATTCAGAAGAATGCGTCAAGAAACAATATTTTGAATAGGCGAGATAAATTCACATATCTTTTAAAACTTTGGAATCAAAAGTGTGATTAAGATGCTGCTTACCTAAGGGAACAGCGACATTTGATTGAAATTCTTACAAACATTTTTTCTGTATCTCGGCTAAAGCTCGTAAGTTCACCCATGATGATATTTTGCTTATGCAACCGTTTTATCCCTACACTCCAACTTCGGGCATAATGTCTAAACATGACACAAGCGTTCATAGGCTTTTAAACATTTTGTCTTCCATTCCTATACGCACGCAATGGCCTACACTTCCGAAAGGCAAAACGAGGTTTAACATGTGTGCAAGATGTTCTGCATGGGATCACACATGAGACTTCAAATAATAGTCCTAATCAGAAGGGCTTTGTGGGGGAATTGAGTGGGTACTGATGTTAAAACTCCATGGGAAAAATCCCCTGGAAAGAGCGTCTTTGTGGTGGCTTGATCCTGGGTAGTCAGATCACTAGTGCAGTGCTTTAATCACAAGGTTACTGCACCCCCCCCCCCCCCCACCACCACCACCACCCACCCCCCTTTACACACATTCCAGTTAAAACTTATAACGCTGCTTCATAATTGCAAAAAATATGTTAAACAAAAAAACTGGAGTTTTACAATAAACCAACACTCTGTGCTCGGGCTTTGTTTTTGTTTATTACATCGTGATTGTTTTGTACGCTATTCTATAGATTGTATACTTTGTTTACAGTTACACAGGAAGAAAATCTTATGCTTGAGTTTGTAGTGAACTGAATGCACTGTGGGCTGTGTTGTCGTCAGTTCTGTAGTGTATGTGAATACAATGTATGTATGAATTCACAGAGAAACATTTACTCAGTCAAGTATCTTTAGACTAACATCCTTCTTCTCTACTTCGTGTGATTAACTTTACTAACAGATATTTGGTTAAACACTTGCTGCAAGATAATGGTGACTTTATAACTCATGAGAATTTATCAAAGAAATTAGGTACTAACATTAACTTTTTGCATTATATTAGCTGTGTGCGATCGATCCAACAATATGCGAGAATGAAAAATATAAAACTGGATGACAACTTTAGTAAGGAAAGGACCAATGCTCTAGAGATTATATCAAAAGCTGGTAAAGGATCCCGTATTTATTATGATGAAATGATTGGCAAAATAGAAATTCTCGACATTAAATCTTTCATGAATTGGGAAAGACAGCTTGACGTTCCAATAGACTGGCACAGAATATTAAAACTGACAAATAAAATTAAAGAAATTAAATTGAAATGGTTTCAAATAAAGATTTGTTATAGAATATTAGTCACAAACAAAATATTAAAGAAAATGAAAGTTACAGATAATGACAACTGCAATTTTTGTGGCAAGGAAAAGGACACAATAAACCATTATTTATGGGAGTGTCAGTATGTACAGAATTTCTGGAAAGAACTTGAAGTGACTATAAAACACAATTGTTCTCATTGCGAGAGACTGGAGCTTAATGTGGAAATAGTGCTTTTTGGCACTGATGCAATTACAACGACTGACGAAGTGTTAGACTTAATAATACTGTTAGCAAAGTTCTATGTTTATAAATGTCGGATTAGTAAAACAAAACCTAATGTTGGTAATTTTCTGAATGAACTAAAATATAAATATGAAATGGAAAAGCTGGAGCATAGAAAACAAATGCAGTTTACTAATTTTCAGAAAAATGGTTCCAGTACATCAACTTAGTAGAAACTTGAATACCATTTCAAAATATAAGAAAATTATGTATGTAATCTATAAATCTTGACTTGACAACGAAAATGATGATTGATTCTTTATGTACTTTGTGTAGCTAGTAGTCTTGTACGCCTGTAAAAATGGACATGATGTAATATTGTCTGGACGAAAAGTTAATTTGTTTGTTTTGAACTGTATATGTGTGCCAATCAAAAAGATTAATAAAAAAAACAAAAAAACTTTACTAACAGATTTTATGATGAATGGTTATGGGTTTTAAAAAAATATATACATATTAATTGCTGCATTTCAGGACCCTTTGAACTTACTTAGCTCATATGTATAATGCTTTTATTAAAGATTTTACTATATACACACCTATATAAACTTCAACTTTGCTCTTTTTTTTTAATTTGATTTTGTTTGGTGTTGGAGGTGGTGGTGGTGGTGGTGGTGCTGCTGCTGTTGCTGTATGTGTGCATGCATGCATGTGTGTAAGTGTGTTTGCATGCATGTGTGCATGCATGAGTGCATGGGTATGTGTGTGTGCACACATGCATGAGTATGAGCTTACACGGATATGTGCATGCAGACAACTTTTAAAAATGAATGATATTGTAAGATGCTAATGCACTCTTCTCAAGAACAGCACCCCAATTCTTCACACTGAGAGATTTTCCGTGATGCCTCCCACCCCTCTCTCCCTCCCTCCCTCCCTCCCTCTCTCTGCATTCCCTTGCTGTGTGGGGTGTGCAGTGCCTGGTCTTCTCCTGTGCTTGTGACTTGACAGGAGGTCTAGCTGCTGGCCTCAGCCAACTTCAGGGAAGCTCATTTCATTGTACAGTTTGCATGCTGGGCATGTTTGTGTTTCCACAATTCACCCAACACCGACATGAATCATGAGATCTTTAACGTGCATATTTGATCTTCTACATGTGCATAGACACGAAGGCAATTAAGGTACTGGCAGGTCTGCACTTAAGAGTTGACCTGGAAGATCATAAAAATCCCCACCCTTAATTCACCAGACGTTGCTGCAGAGATTCAAACCCACGACTTTGTGAACCCACGGGATTGAAGTCAAACAGTCTCAACCACTCGGCTATAGCGTCCATCTGCCGTGATTATAAATGCAATGAAATGCAATACAGTGCAACATGAATATCAAATAAATGATGGTTTGGTTTCAATGTCTGATTCAAAATGAATTTGATGGCAGGTAATAATTCAGGTTTTCTGTTCACAGCAGACCAAACAAAACCCCAAGAAAATCAGACAGTAGTATGAAATAAGAACAGCACACAAAGTAGAATGATAAAGTCATCCCATCCAAAGAGCCCCAAAGATAAACTACAATCAGAAAGCAGTGATGTTCTAGGTGTCCCGAATGCAAATTACAACAAGAAAGTAAAACTCTGTGTGTGTGTGTATTGTCTTCAATTTTAGGTCTGTTCACTTAAAGTGTGTGTGTGTGTGTGCGTGTGTGTGTGAGTGTGTTTGAGAGTGTATGTGTGCGTGCATGCATGCATGTGTGTGAGCGTGCATGTGTGTGTGTGTGTGTGAGAGTGCTAAATATTACAAGAAAGAGGGAAGGAAGGGAGGCAAGGATTTGCACTTTCTCGATTTCTGCCCTTCCACATCGTAAGTGCAGTACTCATTCTCTCTTTCTTCAACACACAAACCAACAGAAGAAAAACAACTTGAAAAGTTCTGCAATCCATGAGTTTCATTTTTAATGATAGAAAAAACATTTAAGTGCACAATTTTAAGTAAAATATAGTTGCTTTATTCTATTTGTGTAAAAAAAACCCCACCAAAATCCTTCAGATTTATGTACATGGTGCTGGTTAGCAACACAGAACTGATTCTGTGACTAATTTTAAAGTCTTAAAACCCACCTCTCTCTCTCTCTCACTCAGCCATAAGAATAACAGATACGTGCTGTGAAAACACTAAAAACACTATAAGAAGAAAAACGTTTTTATCTTAAAAATCTAGCACTGTTAGACAACAAATGGAACAAAATACCTGCTACAATAAAACAATAAGATAAATAGCACTGGGGTGTTCATATTCATAAAACAAAAGCACCATCTTAACATTAGATTGTCAAATTCAGATTTGGAATTTTTAAAATTCTACATGATTTATTATAAATTACTTCATTAAAAACATCAGATATTCTGTACAGTTTTTACATACAACCATTGCACTTTATAACAGTAACCCAAAAAAATCCCACAAGAATATAAACAACAACCATTAGCAATAATAACATTTTTTTAAAAGAATGAACAATTAGCAAATTTAACGTGAGCTCCAAAATATGTTTCTCCTCTGCTTAAACAAATCAGAGAGGAACCATTATATTCTCTGATGATATTTCTGAGTTAAAAGTAAACATTGTTAAAAAATGAATCAGTACAGTAATTGTGTTTACTTACTTTGTATTCTAAGCCATGCAAAAGGGATTGATTCCTGTCATTAAACAGACTATCCCAAAGACAATTCAAAATATTCACTTTTTTGATCAGCAAAGCAGTCAGAAAACTGATATACAACTGTGGGTAAAGATTGGAAACTGTTAATGGATCCAGCACATACAGCAATGACAAGTATGTTGACAGGCTAAATCAAATAATGATACAACTGTATCTGTATCTTAACATTACAAAAGATAATAACCTTATTGATATCTGAAAAGATACTGGTAACACTGGTTCTTGTTGGTATAAGAGAAGATAACGATAAAGAAATTAATCTTACTAGCTTTTGAAAAGACAGTGGTTAAAATTGTATCTTACTAGCTTTCAAAAAAAAAATAATGGGAAAACTCAGTCTTACTGATGCTAGAAACCATAATGATAAAACTGGATCTTACTGTTCTCAGAAATGAAATGATAAAACTGGATCTCATTGTTGTTAGAAATGATAATGATAAAACTGATTATTATTGTTGTTAGAAGCAATAATGGTAAAACTGGATCTTATTGTTAGAAAAAAAAATAAAGGAAAAACCAGATCTTATTCTTTTATAAAGAAAAAGGTAAAACTAGGTCTTATTGTTATCAGGAAAAAAAAAATAATGGTGAAACTGCATCTTATTGTTGTTGGTAAAAAATAAAAGTGAAACCGGATCTTACTGTTGTTAGAAACAATTATGGTAAAACTGGATGTTACCGATATCAAAAGAAACAGCAAGAAAACCTTAAATCTCATTGGCCACAGAAGAGATAACGATAACACCGAATCTCATCATATGAGAAAAGATCACAAAACATCATTTTCTTTCTTCAAGTCAAAAAAAATCATCCTCTCCAAAGACCTTCCTCATCCCACACTGAAGTGGAGATAACTCCTTTCCAAACGCGCGGTGACTGTCAGTTCCTGCCCTTGGTTCACGGAGTCGCCCCCCTTCAGCAGGAAGGCGGCCTGTTTCCAGTGCATGCTGGGGTCCACAGTGGAGGCGCGGACACCCGGCGCTAGCCGCTGGTCAAACCAGAACACCACTGCCGCCACCTCCCCGCTGCGCTGCGCGGTGAACACCAGCTGCGTGGACCGCGAGAAGGCCGCGTCCAGAGGATCCACAGCGGGATGTGACCACGCCTCTGACCCGTCCACCGCACAGTCGTCAGTGTTTAACTCTCCACAAGAGTTGGGTTCTGATGATCCAGGGGCGGTGCCTGTGGTGGGTTTTCCTGCTGACGTCACTGAGGTCAGGTAGGACTGAATGTCCAGGTGAAACACGTGGACGACATCGCTCAGGTTTTCGTGAGGGAGAGTGTGGATGTCCAGGTCCAGAAAAGTCTGAGTCTGAAAGCACGTAAAGCATGATCACGTGAAACTGCTCCATCATTCCTGATGAAATGGCTACAGCAAAGTCACACACCACATAGTAATGAAGATAAGTCCTTCGGATGAGACTATAAACCGAGGCCCCGTGTGCAAACGCATGCAGAACATCTTGCGCACATGTTAAATCCTGTTCTGCTTTTCGAAAGAGCAGGCCATTGTGTGCCGGTGGGAACAGATGACAAAATTTACAAAACCACATACACACGGGGACTTGATGTAAAAGAGCACATGAGTGCTTATTCCATTATCCTCGATAAAAAATTTTTTTATTATTTTTACAAAAAAAGAGTACAGTATATTCTTTATTGTTCCATCTTCATGGGTTTTTCTTTCTTTGAGTCAAGTGAACACTAAAATTCCAAAGTAAGACACCAACAGGCATTACATGCCTGGGGAGGGGGGGGGGGGGGGTCATTACATTTCTGTTAACAGGATGGGCTCTTTTGAAGACTTCTTTATTGCTTGGCTAGATGTTTGAAAATGGGTGATCTACATGATCAGTATTTTACATGACACAAGAAACGCACACACCTTATTACCTTGCTCCACTGAATCATGGCAAATACTACCTACCACACGCAAATAATAATAATTATACATGGAATTTATATAGCGCTATATCTTTGATTTGTTGCTTTACAAGATTCAGCGCTATATAAATTCCATACATTATTATTATTATTATATCTTGCAAAAAACAAATCAAAGCGCTTTCGTTCATCCCACTTATGCGCATGCAGCCAGTTACAATTAAAATTCAAATGTATACACACACACACACACACACGCACATAAAGGTTATACACTCCGGCAGGGTGATGGCGTTTTGGATGTTGAGGGCAGGGACAAAAATGAGATGGAACAAGAGGGGAGAATCTTAGGTTTGAAATAAATGTGTCTTCAGGCCGGATTTAAAAGCGTCATAAAAAGGCTTTAGGCAAAGGGAGTGAGGGAGGTAATTCCAGATCAATGGACCAGAAACACGATGGCCAACAGTGGACTGGTTGAATCTAGGTATTCTTAAGCACAAGGTATTTGCAGCAGAGCAGAGGGACAAATTCTTTTATTTCGAGGATAATAAATAAGCACACATGTGCTTTTTTACATCCAGTCCCCGCCCGTTAGGGATACATCTTAATAATAATAACCCAATACTTATACAGTCTCACAATAAAAACAAGGGGAAATAACCCTTTTCAAAACAGCTCCCCCCCCCCCCCCCCCCCCCCCCCCCCCCCCAAAGCAAGTAATTAAAAGAAAATCCTAAAAATACCCCACCCCTACCCCCACCCCCCAAAAAAACCCTAACCAAAAGAAACAAACAAAAGAGAAGAAAAAACCAAACCAACAAAAGATGATAAAAAAGAGAAAAACAGACAAACAACAACAACAACAACAAGAACAACAACAAAGCCAAGAAAAATAACACAACCAAACTTAATAAGTCATAAAGATAAACATCTACACATTGTCAAATGGTACACATACTTGTTACACATAATTATAAGATATTGAAATAGGGCACTCATTAAAACTTAAGTACAGAGGCAAGTCCAATAAAGTATTGAAAATATAAAAATATGAATCCTTCATCAGGATATACTATGACTATAAGCAGGACGATAAAAGGTGAGAGAGAGAGACAGAGACAGAGAGACAGAGAGTGTGTGTGTGCGTATTTCAGAGATAATATCCAATATATAATTCCCAAAACAGTATGCGATCCCATCAACACTCATTTTAGATTATACTCGTTTCAAATTATATGTCATGATAATGAAATAAATTTAATACCCATACATCAACACAATAAAA
>CM054144.1:15124568-15142068 GCA_028751875.1 Rapana venosa | reverse complement strand
GAGGCATTTGTAACAAAGGGTACTGATCTTATAGTTTACAGCCAGTGGAGAGATTGCAAGAGAGGAGTAATGTGCTCAGATTTTTTCTTTCTGAGGACTTGTTGAGCTGCAGAGTTTTGTATACATTGAAGAAGGTGGATAGATGATGCTGGCAGACCAGCCAGAAGAGAATTGCAAAGGTCCAGACGTGAGAGAATGAGAGACATGACTAGTTTGGATGTTGCATCAGTGGACAGGTACTTTCGAACTGCGCTGATGCATCGTAATTGATAGTAGCACGACTGACAAGTTTAGGTGATGAATTTTTGCATGGAGAGTGTGTTGTTGATAACAACCCTTAGATATTTCACAGCAGTGGATAGAGAGACAGACGTATTACTGAATTCTATTGAAGCTGTTGTGATGGAAGATAGTTTGTGTTTGGTCCCTACAAGCATGGCTTCGGTTTTATCTGCATTTAGCTGTAACTTGTTCTGTATCATCCAATTTTGGATATCTTGAAGGCAGTATGACATATTAATCAAGAGAGAAGGCAGATTTTCAGGAGTATCACTGCTAAGATTCTGAGAGTCATCTGCATAAAAATAATGGTTGATCTTATGACGATTTATTATATGTGAAAGAGGAGCAGTGTAGAGAGTGAAAAGAACAGGGCCGAGAACTGATCCCTGTGGGACTCCACATTCCAGTTTTGCAGGTGTTGATTGAATCTTGTTTACTGCAACTGTGTGGAATCGGCCTGTGAGGTATGAACTGAACCAGGTTAGGGCTGTGCCTTTAATACCAAATATTTTTTGGAGACGGGAGAGAAGAATTGAGTGTTCTATAGTGTCAAAGGCTGCAGATAAGTCAAGAAGAGTGAGAAGGGAGATTTTTCCTGAGTCAGACACGTAGAAGTGTGTTTAAGGTGTGGACTAGGGTGGTTTTAGTGCTGTGGTTGACACAATAGGCAGACTGAATAGGGGGAAGGAGACTATTTGAGTGAAGATGGCTGCTGAGTTGTTTCAGAACAACTTTTTCAAGGACTTTAGAGATGAATGGTAGGTTGGATACAGGTCTATAATTCTTCAGAGTGTTAGGATCGAGGTCATGCTTTTTGAGTAGAGGTGTAACAACTGCAGTTTGGAGAGCTGTTGGAACAAGTCCTGAAAGAAGGGATGAGTTTACTATTTTTGTGATAGTGGGTATAAGCTGTCGAAGGCACTGAGTGAAAAGAGAAGCAGGTATAGGATCAAGATCACATGATTTTATTATCATTTCTTTAAGAATCGTCTTGATTTCTTTCTTACTTGTTGGGTGAAAGAAAAGGAGAGGAGTGCCAGTGAACTAGGGATCAGGAGGCATAGGGTAGAAAGAAGTCTGATCCAATCTGGAGAGAATGTTGTGGATTTTATCAGAGAAGAAAGAAGAGAATATAGCAGGAAGTTCTGATGGGCTGCGAACAGTAGGCAGTGGGCTTGCCTTTGCAGATCCAAGGAGAGTTGATGTGAGGGAAAAAAGCGATTTCATGGACATGGCATCAAGATTTTGAGCGAGTAATAGTTTGTCTTTGCAGAATGAATCAAGGTTTAGACTTTGTTTATTTGTTTTCACAAGAGCTGTTTGTTTATTTCAGTTTTTGTTTTTCGCCACAGCTGCTCTAGTTGTCGGCGTTTGCGCTTTGCGACCAGAATATCATGAGTGTACCAGGGGCGCAGGGCCTATCAGGCAGAAAACAGTCAGTGGAGGTGCATGCTCATCAAGCAGTTGGCTGAGAACAGTGTTGTAGTGTTTAGAAGGGTCAGCATGATCAAGGATTTGTGATAGGCGTTTAGCAGCTTGTGAAGAGAAAGACTGAATGTTAATGGCCTTGAGATTGCGACGGATGACACGCTCAAGAAAGAAAAGAATGACAGAAAGAAAACCCAAGAAAAATGAAAACGTAACTCCTGCACATTGCTACTGTGCTCTTCTTGATTTTTATACTGAAAATTTTGCACTGTCGCTAAGTAACGATAAAACTCTGTGATCGCAACAATTTCTGCAGCATTTTTACCATTTCTGAAGCATTATAACAATTTCTTAAGCATTATGACAATTTCTGAAGCATTATAACAATTTCTGAAGCATAATAACAATTTCTGAAGCATTATAACAATTTCTTAGGCATTATGACAATTTCTGAAGCATTATGACAATTTCTTAAGCCTTATAACAATTTCTGAAGCATTATGACAATTTCTGCAGCATTCTGACAATACCTGAAGCATTAAGACAATTTCTAAAGAATTGCATCAAATTCTAAAGCATTATGACAATTTCTTAAGCATTATAACAATCTCTGAAGCATTATGACAATTTCTGAAGCATTATAACAATCTCTGAAGCATTACGACATAATCTGAAGCATTACAACAAAATTCTCCAGCAGCGATAAAGATACAGCACAACACCAACCTGGAAAGGGTTGATGTGTGGAGCAATTCTGACTCCCAGTGTGTTTTCATCAGACGTGACACGGCTCATGCTCTGAAGATGTTGGGAGGAGATCAGTACAGCGTAGATGTCAATGGTTTGTGGCATCATCACCACATCCTTAATGAGCACAGACCTGAAACACACTTCACCTATGAAAACAGGGTACACTGACACGTTTATCTCTTGTGTACAAATTGGATAATTGTGTAGGTATTCAATGTTTGTGAGTGTACTAAGTCACAGTCAAAATCAAAAGTTTTATTTTTAGATGGTACAATGAATATGCACTGCATTTGCTTCTTTTTGTTTTTTACCAAGGCATTTATCTAGGAACGACAACATCAACAATAACACCACCGGAACAACAACAACAAAATGAGACAAAACTTTTAAAACAAGGAGACAGAAAAAAATTACACAAAAAGGAAAGCAATACATTGCAATGAAAGGTGTGTGAATGTATACGTGTGTGTTCTTCCTTTTTTTTTTATTCGCGGATAATGGAACAAGCATTCATGTGCTTTTTTTTTTTACATCCAGTCCAAAAGTGTATGCAGTTTTTCTACATTTTGTCATCTGTTCCTACCAGCACACAATGGCCTACTCTTATGAAAAGCAGAACAGGTTTTAGCATGTGCACAAGATGTTCTGGGTGTGTTGACACACGGGACCTTGGCTTATAGTGTGTGTGTGTGTGTAACCCAGAGAGAGAGAGAGAGCGAGAGAGAGTGTGTGTGTGTGTGTGTGTGCATGTGCGCACATGCTTGTGTGCATGCATGCGTGCGTGCGTGCATGCATGTGTGTGTGTCCATGCTTGCAGGTGTGTGCACGAGTGTGTGTATGTACATGTGTTTGTGTGCATGCAGTGAGTATGATCTGCTGATGCTTTATACACAGCACATGTTTAGGCATATAGTCGGTGAGAAAGCAGAACCTAGGATGATAAACTCAGACATGCAGAAATATCTAAAATGCAAAAACTGGGGTTGAACTCCTGGACCCTTACCTCAGCCCCTTCAGCTCCTTCAGCAGCCCTCCCCGTAGACATCCTGACATCTCCACCGCATCCACATACACCACATCAACATCGCCCCAATTCTCTTCCACCGCATCTTCCACGCTGTTTCCACACCACTTCCACTGGCTTCCGCTAATCCCGTTACACCTTCCAACGTGATCCATCAGACTTCCACCTCCTCTCTGTCACTGTCCCCCACATAACACAGATCCACTTTATCGAACCCTGACTTCAGCGCTAACAGTCCATGCAAAGGTGGGCTGTGGGATATAATCCTCAAACTCCGTGGAGATGGAACGTTTGTCTGTGCATGCTGCAAAGCGGAGAGAAGGAGGGAGTTGAATTTGCTGTCGTTCAGGTGTCGGATTTCTTCCCGCCCAAGACAGAAGGTGTCAAAGTGGCTGCGTTGCTTGTAAGAGCTTGGTAAGGAAAGATCACCATGATGATTTTGTACGCTGTCACTGTTAATGCTTTCCCTTTGAGAGGAGGCGGCACAGGCTCGGCATGATGGGGTGGTAAGACAGAAGTATTGCCTTTTGGGATTTTACTGAAGTCCTCTGAAATGTCCACAGGAGGAGAACTGCTATCTTTTCTCACATCTGTCTCTTCTGGGATTTTACTGAAGTCCTCTGAAATGTCCACTCGTGAAGAACTGCTATCTTTTCTCACATCTGCCTCTTCACGGTCACCAAGAACACGTTTCCTACAAAAATCACAGCTCTCTGTCCCGACTCCATTCACGACGCAAACAACTGTCCCTCTCTCCGCAAGGGCTGCTGTGTGATACCTGATCCCCTGTGGAGGATGGTTCTGAACACACACAGGCTGTGATCTCTTGTCTGTGTACTACAGATGGATGGAGGGAGGTCCACTGCACCACGTATCTTTCTGCTGCTGCTGCAACAGTCTGTGATGTTCGCTGTCTGAGCTGGAGGAGGCTGTGGATGGAGATGTGGCAGGCGTGGAGGAAGTAGCCCAAAGCCACCACGTCCTGCACCTGGAGGCGAAGGCAGCCGTCGTTCAGAGAGCAGAGGATCTTCAGCTGGTCCCCACACTTCACTCTGGGCGAAGAGCGCACACCTGCACACACACACTGTGTGTGTTCATTCAAGACTTCTGCCATTGTTTTCTTGTACATATTTTTACTGTACACCTTTCTTTGTTTCTTTTCCTTTACTTTTTTATTTCGAGGATAATGGAATAAGCACTCATGTGCTTTTCTACATAAAGCCCCCATGTGCTGCCAGTTTTGTAAATTTGTCAACCATTCCCACTGGCACACAATGGCCTTCTCTCCTGAAAAGCTGAACAGGTTTTAACATGTGAGCAAGATGTTCTGCATGCATTCGCACATGGGACCTCAGTTTATAGTCTCATCTGAAGGACTTTGCACATATGTGTTTATTCAAGACTTCTGCAATTTTTTTTCAGCACATACTTTTATCCTACACCGGCACACATGTTTTTATTTAAGACTTCTGCTAATTTTTGCTAGTACATATTTTTACTGTGCACCTGCACACATATGTGTTCATTCAAGACCCACCTGGGACTCACTGTGAAACTGTAAGTACTCAATGGATGAGGATTTTGTATATCTGACTAATTTCAAATACCTCACTGCATAAGCATCCATACTCTGAATTCAGTTGATTTTCTTTTTTTGCTTTTTGGGGTTTCTTTGTTTTGCCCCATGGCCAGAGCTCTGAGGTTTACCAATGGTGAGATTTTGTGTATGCAACGTTTTTGACCCCCCCATTCCCCCATTATGGTAGCCGCATTCTAACTTTGGCAGGAGAGGATTTCTTTTTACTCCTGTAAAATTGAGTGCAGGAATAAAGCATAGCTGGAGACATCCTCAACATATCATGTTACAACACAATATGTCAATACAGGCCTCCACACACAGCTCACATCAATAACTGATACAGACTTTTGCCCTGGGCCAAGCAAGACCAGTGACCTTAGAGAAACTTTAGTGTTTGACATTTCCGTAACAACCAAACACATTACCACAAAAACCTTGATTTTTAAACCCCCCTCTCCCCTCCCCCCTCTCCGCCCCCCCTCACCAGGCAGGGTCCCCACAGGGAAGATGGCCTGCTCCCAGCAACACCCTGCACTGGGGCTCGTGCTGATCTTCACCCCTTCACCGAGGTCAAGGTCAAACCACACAGCCAGAGCGTCCACCGTTCCTTCGGCGTAGACATCCAGGATGAGGTCCTCATGGTAGTCAGAGAGGCCTTCCAGAGTCTGCCACGAAAACACCGTCATCAGCCAACAATCATTTCCTTGTCTTTTTTTATGGAGGAGGATGGGGGTGGGGGGGTTCTGTTCCTTGAAGCTCGAGGGTTCACTATTATTGTGTGTGCGTCTGTTTTTGCTTACCATGAAGGTAGCCGCATTCTGACTTTGGGGATATTTCTTTATCAAACCCTGTCAAATAGAATTTAAGAGTAAACATAAATGGCAGTTTTCGCACAAATCGCTTTTGTTTTTTTCTTTCAGTGTGGGTTTTTTTCTAACTGTTTCTGGTAATGATTTTTTAAACCAAACTATCATTTTGATAGGGGGACGGGATAGCTCAGTGGTCGGAGCACTCGCTTTCCCCCAGCCAAGTTAAGCAGCATCGAGCGTGGTTACCACTTGGATGGGTGACCGTTTGCGCGCCTTGGCTTCAGTACAGTTCCCCCAGTTCACCCAGCTGTAAATGGGTACCTGCCCTCTTAAGGGTCAGGGAAGGTAAAGCAGCGAGGGAGAGGAGATGGGCGCGGCCTCAATATGCTGGCCCTAGAGAAGTGAGGTCTCTGACGCCTCGCTCCCCTACGACCTTATAGGTTATGGGACTCCTTTACCTTTACCTATCATTTTGAAGTACATTTTGTCCACACACAGGTATACAGTATGTATGTAATGCATGTGATAACATGTGAATTTCGTATAAAATCACTTTGAGTGAACAGAGGTAAAATCGAAGCAACAACAACAACATGTGCATGTGCACATACACATACAGAACACACACACAAACATGCACGCAAACACGCACACGTTCACACACACACACACGCCCGATAAAAGCTAGTTTACAAACACAGAACAACTTAAACCTTACTACTCAGCTATGCATTTCAACCATTTTGTGTCTTTTTTTTCTACACAGAACAAAATTAAAGATATTACCAATAAAGAAAAAAAGAATCAAACAACCACCATCCCCCCAAAAAAAAAAAAAACCACCCAACAACTCTCACCTGGGGGTCATTAAAATCCACCGTCATCAGGGAGTGGACAGGGGAGAGAAATGTGTAGCTGTTTCTGATGAAGTACAAATCCTCCGTGGTGTAGGGCTCGTCCTCTGCTGCACTCGTCTGGCAGGCGATGTGGACATCCCTCAGGTCCAGGAGAGGAACACTGTCCTGCTGCACACTGACAACAACAACAACAACATCAACAAATACTCTCTCTTCTTCTGTGTCGTCACATGCTCAGACAGCAACTATTGTCTGTCATATGAGCACAAATGCATTATGCTGCCGTTAACCTCTTAACTGCCCAGTGCAAGTGCACCCTATATGCCGGGGAATAAAATTCTTATGTACCACTGCTATGTTCATATCCCTCTTACTCAGAAACTACTACATGAATATTCCTGATAGTATTCCCAATGACAGTATATATATCGTAGATTACTTCGAGGCAAGCTCAAATTAGTTAGCATGATATTTCACTGCAAAAATATATTTAAAATGTAAAAAATCAACCATAAATACGATTTCTTCATCACCACTGTCATTCTGAGTATCCTCCATCACAATAATGTCAAACATATGTCTAGGCCAAATCCCATTCATTGTTTTTTAAATACACGATCTCCTGAATCATACGCGATCGTTTTCATCACTGTTAGGTAAATCTAGAGTTTTATTTGCCACTTTTACAGCTGTGCAAAGTTATTTATGCCTTCAACAAGAAATGTCAACAATTTTGAACAAGAACTTCCCAAGCAGTCATGCATAAAAACACAAAATACGAGCGAAAAAACAATCGTTTTTGCCACAGTTTTTGCAGCTCGATGTTGCCAAGCAACAGGAGAGTGACCTCCATTAAGTTTGGAGTTGTTTCCCTTTAACTGTAGTCAAGGAAGCAGGCTTGTTTACGTCGGTTCGACACCCCGGAAATTTTCCGGGTTGTTGGCGTATAGGGTGCACGTTTAGCCCCGGAGAATTTCCGGGGTAAGGCAGTCTAGTGGTTAAGCGCCTGACAAGTCAGGTCAAGCAGATCTGACTTCAGCATGGAAGAGAACTGTTGTTATCTTTTAAGTCTTTCTGGAACAAATGGCAGGAGAATGGGCCAGGAAGACAGAAAAAGACAAGGAAGGAGGTGAGAGGAAGAAGAGGAACAAGGCAGAAACAAAGAGAGCAACAGGAAAAAGGACATTCTTAGCACAGTATTTCCAGAAGGTGGGGATGCTATTTTATGACAGAAAAGGAAGATGAAGAAGAAGAAGAAGAAGAAGAAGAAGGAGGGGATGCATCTCCACAGGGAGAAGCAACAGATACTATCTGTAGTGCCGCATACTCTCTCCTCTTCTCTGCGTTCCTTTACGGGTTGGGGATGCATAGTGCCCGGTCTTCTGTGCTGGCCTCAGCCAACATATTCTGACTTCAGAGCAGCTCACGTTTTGTACAGGATGCATGCTGGGTATGTTTTTGTAATCCACCAAACTCCGACATGAATTACAGGATTGTTAATGTGCATATTTGATCTTCTGCATGTTTTTATTTATTTATTTGTTTATTCTTTTATATCGAGGATAATGGAATAAGCACTCATGTCCTTTTTTACATCCAGTCCCCGTGTGTATGCGGTTTTGTAAATTTTGTCATCTGTTTCCTCCAGCACACAATGGCCTACTCTTCCAAAAAGTGGAACAGGATTTAACGTGTACCTACATGCCAACTTCAGCATGCCCATGACATACTGTCTGAACAATCAGTGCAGAGCCCCAGCCACTCCAAGGGAGAAATCAATTTAAGTCAAGTCTAGTCCAGTCTAGTCCAGTCCAGTCAAGCCAAGTCATACCAAATCAAATCAAATCATTGTTTACTAATGTTTGCCAAACCAAGAATCTCCTTGTTACAAAAGTGTCTTGATCATTATGCTGACAGAAGGCAAAAAAAAAGCCTTTTTCCTCTCACCAGTTTTCCTTCCTGATCTCAGGGCACTGGATGGCACAGACGAACACTTCGGCAGCTTGGGGGATGACTCTGCCTTTCTGCAACAGGAACATTAGAGTTACAGAACATCAACAGCTGTAGTCATCACTCCTGTGGAATCTGTTCTAGCATTACTCCTGTGGAATGTATTCTAACATTACTCCTGTGGAATCTATTCTAACATTACTCCTGTAAAATGTATTCTAACATTTCTCCTGTGGAATCTATTCTAACATTACTCCTGTGGAATCTATTCTAACATTACTCCTGTGGAATCTATTCTAACATTACTCCTGTGGAATCTATTCTAACATTTCTCCTGTGGAATCTATTCTAACATTACTCCTGTGGAATCTATTCTAACATTACTCCTGTAAAATCTATTCTAACATTTCTCCTGTGGAATCTATTCTAACATTACTCCTGTGGAATCTATTCTAACATTACTCCTGTGGAATCTATTCTAACATTACTCCTGTGGAATCTATTCTAACATTACTCCTGTGGAATGTATTCTAACATTACTCCTGTGTAATGTATTCTACATTACTCCTGTGGAATCTTTTCTAACATTACTCCTGTGGAATCTATTCTAACATTACTCCTGTGGAATCTATTCTAACATTACTCCTGTGGAATGTATTCTAACATTACTCCTGTGGAATCTATTCTAACATTACTCCTGTGGAATCTATTCTTACATTTCTCCTGTGGAATCTATTCTAACATTACTCCTGTGGAATCTATTCTAACATTACTCCTGTAAAATGTATTCTAACATTTCTCCTGTGGAATCTATTCTAACATTACTCCTGTGGAATCTATTCTAACATTACTCCTGTGGAATCTATTCTAACATTACTCCTGTGGAATCTATTCTAACATTACTCCTGTGGAATCTATTCTAACATTACTCCTGTGGAATGTATTCTACATTACTCCTGTGGAATCTTTTCTAACATTACTCCTGTGGAATCTTTTCTAACATTACTCCTGTGGAATCTATTTTAACATTACTCCTGTGGAATCTATTCTAACATTACTCCTGTGGAATCTATTCTAACATTACTCCTGTAAAATGTATTCTAACATTTCTCCTGTGGAATCTATTCTAACATTACTCCTGTGGAATCTATTCTTACATTTCTCCTGTGGAATCTATTCTAACATTACTCCTGTGGAATCTATTCTAACATTACTCCTGTGGAATCTATTGTAATGGTTAGAGCATCAAACTCATGATCTAACAATAACTGAGGGTGCTGATTCCAAGTCTCCAAAGAGGCATGCATTTGAGGGGATTTTTCCACAGCATTTAACTGAGGCACTGACTCCATACCCCTGAAAGGTCTTTTTATGAATAAATCATTTAATCTGTCTGTCTCTCTGTCTCTGTATCTGACAGTCTCTGTCTGTCTGTCTGTCTCTGTCTGTCTGTCTGTCTGTCTCTCTCTCTCTCTCTCTCTCTCTCTCTCTCTCTCTCTCTCTCTCTCTGTCCGTCTGTCTCACTCTCTCTCTCTCTCTCTCTCTCTCCCTCCATCCCTCCCTACCCCCTCCCTCTCTCTGCTTCTGTCTTTGTCTCTCCTCTCTCTCTCGCCTCTCTCTCTCCTCTCTCTCTCTCTCTCTCCTCTCTCTCTCTTTCCCTCTATCTCTACTTTGTCACTCACCCTGTGGGGGGTGTTGTGGAGGAGGTGGCACCAGGCGTGACTCAGCGAGGACAGGCAGTGCTCACCAAACAGGGCAGCATCGAAAATCTCCGTCACCACAAGGTCCACCCTGAAAACATGCATCGACAAGGTTTGAGCTGAGCAATTATTGTTCTCAGAAAAACGACATAAAAAATAGCTGTCCTAGATGAATGTTTGGAAACACTCTCTTTGATATTTAACAACTGAACCAGAGATCAAATGAACAGACGAACAAAGAAACAACAAAAAACCCACTTTACTTTTTAATGATGGAAAGGAATAAGCATACCTAAATGATATAAAGAATATGTGCTATATAAATCTAACTGACAGCATGCTACAAAATACACACAGACAAAAGATTCAAGATTAATTCCTTTCACCTCTTTTGGGGTATGGAGGATAGCAAACAAATTGAACAGGAGAATAAACCTAACAGCAATACACCCAAAAACAATATGAATACTAAAATGAGCTGAAAAGCAAGAGTTCATCGCAAAGTGATAAGCAAACAGTATTAAACACTCAATACTATTTTTTTTTACATACATTTTTTTTAAAGGCATCATCTACACTTGTGAAAGACAATTTAAATTTCAAGAAATACCTGCAAATCTTATGAATTTTGAGAGCGACAAGAGAACTTTTCGCGATTTACATCACACACACATGCACGCATGCACGCAGACACGGACACACACACTTAAAATGCTTCCAAAAACAAAATGTCTACCAAGGACAAGAAAAGAAGTCATGAGTGCTCTTAGCTTTTCATAAATCCTTCCTGAAGAAGATACAGTATTTTCCAAAACCAAGCAAGTGACCGCTGGTTTGCCCTGGCCAGACCTATCAAGCTTGAGAATTCTACTGTCAACTGTACACAACTCCACCTTTTTTTCTTTTTCTTTCTTTTATTTTAAGGAGGATGGAATAAGCACTCATGTGCTTTTTTACATAGGGTCCCCATGTGTATGCATTTTTGTCAATTTTATTATCCATTCTCACCGGCACAGAATGGCCTACTCTTCTGAAAAGCAGAACAGGTTTTGATAGGTGTGCAAGATATTCTGTGTGCATTCACACAAGAGGCCTTGGTTTATAGTCTCATCCAAAGAACTTTTGGTGGAAGTAAAGTCAAATACATCACCATATAGGTAGCCATACTCAAACTTCTGAGGGCTTTTGTTTCAGTGGAAAAAAACCTGTGTATTCATAATGCCATATGAATGGGGAGAAAGCTGTATAGATCTAAGTTATCCTTGCATGATGCTATTGCTCCGTTATCATGTGTACATGTCTGATTATATGACAAGCTCAGAAATTCTGATAAAAACAGCTGTCATGCTCAAATGGTTGCAAGCAGCATGGAGTATTGTATACTTCTTACAGTCACAGAAAATTGTTAGGCCCAGAAGAATGCATCACTGTCAGTGCTTCCTTTTCATTTTTATAGATCTGTGTATGGGTTTTCAAACACAAGTTGGCATTATTCTACAGAACTTTTGATGCATGGACAAGTTTCATGCTGTCAGTTACATATATCTCCTGTTGCTGTGACTTCTTTTCTCTTTCTTCTTCCTTATCTTCTTGAAGAGTCCTTGGGGCTCTGCACTAAATTTTTTTTAAAGGCCATGTTTCTTGGGCAAGTTGAACATGGGGATCATCCCTCGAGTACACAGCAGTTTTTTCCCCCACTATCAGCTGGTCTCAGATGCTATCCATTCCATCCCATCCCAGGCTAGCTGGTGCTAATTATAACAGAAAGTGACTGCACTTCAACTTCATAAAAGGCAGGGCACACTCATTTTAGCACTAGGCTCTGGACCCTCGACTGAGTTATGCTGGATTTTCACACTGTTACAGTTGCACAGAATGACAAGTGTTGCATAATGAGACCTTACTTCATTGCCGCGTCATCTGAGAGACTAGCACCAAGACCACCAAGGCTGCTCATGAAGTCAAGTTTACCTTTCAGGGATATGCTCTGGAACAGACAGAGTGGTTGATCGAGCTTCAAACACTCGCAGCTGAGCCATTGAGCGAGTCTGTTGACGGTAAGAAGCAATGACCGCTGAACAGATTTCAGTCATCACCGGAGCTGCGTCACACAGGGTGATGTGCTGTGCCCCTCCCTTTTCTGCAAACACACTTAAAAATGTGCAAGAAAACTGGTAAAAATGTTGTACACATATACTACATAATGGTTGAGATGCACATATTGTGTTGAATTCAAGTACATGAAAGTTAAGCCTAGTAAAGTGGTCTATACTAATAGAGCCTTTATTTCAGTTTTCTTCAAAACATCCCGCTGATTTCCAACACCTGTCAGATGAATACAACCCTTGCAGTGCCCTTGGACTAAAACAGATAGTCTAAACATAGTAACTGTTGTCTCAGTAACATCTTCAATGTGAGTATTTCCAGGAACCACACAATGCTACTGAGCAGTCATGCTTTCCGGTCTGTGTAATAAGTATATACTTTTAAAAAAATATATTTTGTGAACTGCATGCAAAAAAGTTTTAATACTCACATGCATGTCGTGAGATGAGCTTTGCTTTTATTGTCTAAAATGAAAGGCTAGCACCCAGACATCACTCAACGTCAAGTGACATTGGGATAAAAGACTCATCTCAGTAACATGATTCAGAATGTTGACCTCTTGCTTTTTCAACAAGGAACAATCAATACAGGTAGGACCACATCATATTCCACCAGTGACTAGTGCACTTACAAACGATAGTGCAGTCACTGTTGACATGTATAGAAACAGTTGGCCTAAATGATGGTCTGTACAGAGAGAAAAACAGGTACATGCATGTACAACATGCATCAACAGATACTGGGCAACAAGAAGCTAACAGCTTATCATCATCATCATCATCATTAACCATTACACCCAGTGGTGTGTAGGGCAGCAACAAAGTGCTTCCACTCCTGTCTATCCTGGGCCAACCTAGTCACTGATCCCCAAGAGTGCTGCATGGCCTTCGTGTCACTTTCTACAGTCCTCCTCCACGTTGCTTTTGGTCTTCCTTTCTTTCTCCTTCCTTCTGGGGTCCAGTGCAACAGCTTATAGCATGCCCTTATCATTATTTTTCAAGTTTTTAATTTTAAAAGCAAATAAGAGCAATAACTGCCCAGACACTGACCACTTTGGTGATGTCATCAACAAGAGTATAACATCACATCAACACTGTGATGATGTCGTCAACAAGAGTATAACATCACATCAACACTGTGGTGATGTCATCAACAAGAGTATAACATCACATCAAATCTGTGGTGATGTCACCAACAGGAGTATAACATCACATCAAAACTGTGGTGATGTCATCAACAGGAGTATAACATCATATCAAAACTGTGGTGATGTCATCAACAAGAACATCACATCAAAAATGTGGTGAGGTCATCATCAAAGGTATAACATCACATCAAAACTGTGGCGACATCATCAACAAGAGTATAACATCACATCAAAACTGTGGTGATGTCATCAACTAGAGTATAACATCACATCAAAACTGTGGTGATGTCATCAACTAGAGTATAACATCACATCAAAACTGTGGTGATGTCACCAACAAGAGTATAACATCACATCAAAACCAATCCACAGAGTTGCAGTAACAGAAACATGCCCACTATTTCGACTTCTCATCAGCAAGACTATGATTGAGATACATGACATCAATTTGGAGACCTTTACTGATCTCAAAAGATGTGATGTTAAATCCGATTGTTTTTCAATGATTTATAATTTTATTTCTCCCTCACCTCAACAAACCAGTGCCATAATTCTGATTTATCTCTCCTTCATCTGAACAGACTAGTGCCATGTTTTAGAACTATGATTCCTTTCTCTCTTACCTCAACAGACCAGCGCAATGTTTTCTATGATTCCTTTCTCCCTCACCTCAACAGACCAGCGCAATGTTTTCTATGATTTATTTCTCCCTTGCCTCAATAGACCAGTGCCATGTTTTCTATGATTCCTTTCTCCCTGACCTCAACAGACCAGCGCAATGTTTTCTATGATTTATTTCTCCCTTGCCTTAATAGACCAGTGCCATGTTTTCTATGATTCCTTTCTCCCTCACCTCAACAGACCAGTGCCATGTTTTCTATGATTCCTTTCTCCCTCACCTCAACAGACCAGTGCAATGTTTTCTATGATTCCTTTCTCCCTCACCTCAACAGACCAGTGTAATGTTTTCTATGATTCTTTTCTCTCTCACCTCAACAGACCAGTGCAATGTTTTCTATGATTCCTTTCTCCCTCACCTCAACAGACCAGTGCAATGTTTTCTATGATTCTTTTCTCTCTCACCTCAACAGACCAGTGCAATGTTTTCTATGATTCCTTTCTCCCTTACCTCAACAGACCAGTGCAATGTTTTCTATGATTCCTTTCTCCCTCACCTCAACAGACCAGTGCAATGTTTTCTATGATTCCTTTCTCCCTCACCTCAACAGACCAGTGCAATGTTTTCTATGATTTATTTCTCCCTCACCTCAACTAACCAGTGCCATATTTTTCTATGATTTATCTCTCCTTCACTTCAACAGACCAGTTCAATGTTTTCTATGATTCCTTTCTCCCTCACCTCAACAGACCAGTGCAATGTTTTTCTATGATTCCTTTCTCCCTTACCTCAGCAGACCAGTGCAATGTTTTCTTGATTCCTTTCTCCCTCACCTCAACAGACCAGTGCAATGTTTTCTATGATTCCTTTCTCCCTTACCTCAGCAGACCAGTGCAATGTTTTTCTATGATTCCTTTCTCCCTCACCTCAACAGACCAGTGCAATGTTTTCTATGATTCCTTTCTCCCTCACCTCAACAGACCAGTGCAATGTTTTCTATGATTCCTTTCTCCCTCACCTCAACAGACCAGTGCAATGTTTTCTATGATTCCTTTCTCCCTTACCTCAGCAGACCAGTGCAATGTTTTCTATGATTCCTTTCTCCCTCACCTCAACAGACCAGTGCAATGTTTTCTATGATTCCTTTCTCCCTCACCTCAACAGACCAGTGCAATGTTTTCTATGATTCTTTCTCCCTCACCTCAACAACCAGTGCAATTTTTCTATGATTTATCTCCTTCCTTCACAACAGACCAGTGCAATGTTTTCTATGATTCTTTCCCTCACTCAACAGCAGTGCATGTTTTTCTATGATTCTTTCTCCTTCACCTCAACAGACCAGTGCAATGTTTTCTATGATTCCTTTCTCCCTCACCTCAACAGACCAGTGCAATGTTTTTCTATGATTCCTTTCTCCCTTACCTCAGCAGACCAGTGCAATGTTTTCTATGATTCCTTTCTCCCTTACCTCAACAGACCAGTGCAATGTTTTCTATGATTCCTTTCTCCCTCACCTCAACAGACCAGTGCAATGTTTTCTATGATTCCTTTCTCCCTCACCTCAACAGACCAGTGCAATGTTTTCTATGATTCCTTTCTCCCTCACCTCAACAGACCAGTGCAATGTTTTCTATGATTCCTTTCTCCCTCACCTCAACAGACCAGTGCAATGTTTTCTATGATTCCTTTCTCTCTCACCTCAACAGACCAGTGCCACAGCCAATGTCCAGAACTGAGGACAGAGCATTCTTCTGGATAGTGGACACAATGGCGTCGTGATAGGCTCGGTTGCGATGAACATCGTTCAGCATTTTGAAATGCCAGCGCTCCACAGTTGCGTACGACACATGCTCCCATGTCTCTTTCACCAGGACACTGTGTGGAAAGGTCAGCTTCGCGTCCTGAGTCAGCTCTACTGCTGTGCTGAGCTTTTCTAACCTGTGGGGTGACAGGATTATGGGAAAACATCTTCAGTATATAAAAATACAGTGAAACCTCAAAATGTAAAAAATCAGTTATCAGAGACAATGATCGTGGCATCAAAAGACTGGTACTGTGGTAGTGTCTCTTAGCAACAACAGAGAGAGAGAGAGAGAGAGAGAGAGAGAGAGAGAGAGAGAGAGAGAGAGAGAGAGAGAGAGAGAGAGAGAGAGAGAGAGAAAATCACTTAAAGTTGAAGAAAAAAATGCATTAAATGAAAAACAATATAAACATTGAATAAAATATCAAATACGTTACGGGTTATTGTATTGTGAATGTCTTAACCTGTACACTCCTTCACATTCCCTCCGCTCTGCTGCAGATACCTTGTGCCTACAAATACCTAGATTCAACCAATCCACCGTTGGCTGCCTCTCTTTCTCTATTTCAGGTCCATTGACCTGGAATGAGCTCCCTCTCTCTCTTCGCCAGAAACCTAGTTATGACACTTTTAAATCCAGCCTCAAGACATATTTATTTCAAACATAAGATTCCCCCCCCCCCCTCTCCTTTTTCATATCAGAACTATCCCACCTTCACTAACCCATGTCCTATCACCCTGCTTAAGTATACGAACTGTGTGAGTGTGTGTGTGTGTGTGCTTTTGAAAAACATTTGACCATTGACATTTTATTTCATAGATTTTGTCTGCAGCGCACCATGTTTGTAATATCTGTTTGTTTAAACTATTGATTATTTATCATTGATTGCATGACTGTGTAAGATTAGGTTGAATGTATGCGCTTTGATTTGTCTTTGCAAGATATAGCGCTATATAAGTTCCATTTATTATTATTATTATTATTATTATTATTATTGTATTGTACTTTATTGTATTGTATTGTATCATACCATATCATATTGCATTGCATTGTATTGTTTTGCATACCACTTTAAGTCATGGCAGATTTACCTGCATGAAATTTGGGCTGCTCTCCCAGGGGACTGCGTGTCACCACAAGAGTAGCACCACCCATTATTCTTTTCCTTTTCCTGTCTGCATTATTAACATGTATTGGTTTTTCTTTCACAAAGGCTTTATGGTTTTTTTCTACAATACTTTTCCAGGGCAACTCTCTTGTTGCCGTCAGTTCTTTTACATGCACTAAATGAGTACCACACACAAACTAGCACCAAAACCACCACTCAGTCTAGTGGATGGGGAAAAAGTTCCGAGCACAAACAAAGATTGAACCACCACACACTTCAAACCCAGAGATTTTGCTTTCTAGGCGGGTGTGCTACCTCTAGTCTAGACCATCAATCCCC
>CM054144.1:15077068-15119568 GCA_028751875.1 Rapana venosa | reverse complement strand
GCCCAAACAGGAATCAAACCATTGCACATTTCTGACCCAGTGCTTTCTAGGCAGGCGAGTTATCACAAGACCACTGATACACTTAAATCACGCCATCATTTGCAATATTTCAGATCACAATGATGTGTTCCTTCCAATATCTTTAAAAAACTTAAATTCACCAACGTTACCTTTACAGCCAGAAAGCATAGACACCCTGAATAAGTAAAGTGCAAAACAGCTTGTTAAGGAGGGAGTTGTGCAACGTTTGTATTTTTATCAGGAAAGAGTCAGTTGGAGAGTCAAGTGCCACTGGTGTGTGCTCACCACTTCGTTCTAAAACTTTATGGCACAAATTTATCAAATTCATACATTCTACATGGATGTTATAATAAAATAGGAAAAACGGCAGCAATACTAGTTACAGCAAACATTTTGTTGATCTTTTAAAGGAACATGCTACAATTAGCAAACATTTTGTTGATCTTTTAAAGGAACATGCTACAATTTCTTCACTCATCATATATGATACAGGTAATCAAATTGGGTGGTAAAGGTCTATCTACACCTTCGTACATATCCAGATGGAATTCTAGAACAAGCTTAACTGGGTTTCAAGCAAAAAAAGGTCCCCCTTTTGTCTTAACAGAACAAGGCAATCATTAATAATGCTTTCATACCAAAGCAGAAACTGAGTATGCTACTGACAAACGCGGTTTCCAATTCATCCTTTCATAGGGTCAAATCAATGGAAAAGCTTCAAATGCAAAACATTTTGAAATGATACACATAAAACTAGTTTTGACCCTGGAACAATAGGAAATTGGGGAGGTGGCAGCAAATAAAATGGAGGGCATTAACTGCGTAACTCAATGAATCCATCAGGTACCATGCAAAACCAATATAAGAATTTAACTTAAAGGTAGATTGAATACATGATGAAAAGCTCGTCAAGAAATGATGCAGCTAACAAGCTACACACACACGCGCGCGCACACACACACACACACACACACACACACACACACACACACACACGCTATCCATTTAAAGTTGAAAAATGTGCACTGTTTGGAATGGCTACATGCAACTAAACCAATTAAAAAACTACCCAGATAAAGCTGAGAAACTTGGAAGCCTCAAAAATAAATTTTGAAACCTCAAATAAAACAAAAAATAACATTACTGAACATGTGAATCTAAATGCATCATGTAATTCATTCACGAAAGGGCAATGTAATGTTTGGAAGAAAATTATGAGAAAGTTGTATTGAGTCACACTAAGCAGTATTACACTTGTTCATACAGAAGAGGGAGGAACATGTAAAATCAAGCAACACAATCCACACATGTCCCTTACAGCTGGGGAATAGATTAAGTCCAAAACAGGCAAATGTTTCATATGCAAAACCATCAATTCGCCACAAACTTTAACAATAATAATGCCAGGCCATATTGGAATGATGATCTATAAATATAGCTACACAGCAGTTCACAAACATCTACAATGGACAAATGGCATCAGCAATAAACTCCACTTTGCACTCAGTGCTTCAGTTTGCGTACATTAAAAAACAAAAAAAGGAAAATCAAAGAAAACTATGCGTAGTTTCAAAACAAAATGTCCAAGATGTGATTGATAAGAGAAAACTGGTAGGCCTAAAGCAAGTGCATAGAATACAAGACTAGCTGCCCACCAGCATTTCTTGCTGAAATGCTCGTTTTTCTTTTACTTGAATAAAGTGATAGCAAAAAACAACCCACAGAAACCACTAAACACACACACTAAACCATTTCCTAGTTTTACACAATGCAGATTTCATGAGCAAAGTAAAAGCAAGAAGATAAGCTGAACAAAACCTGTCACACACTGTATCATCACAGTGATCTGCTAGAATACAATCTTTCACAACATTTGCTGCATGCATTGTGGTGTAAGAACACACCTATTTGAAATGAAGTTTAGTCTTGCTAATACAACCGATTTTTTGGTGCTGTGACTTCATTTCTTCTTTCATTCTCATTTTTTAAAAATTTCTTCATCTTTTTCCATTGTTCTTTTTTTTTTGGTTTTTTTGTTGTTTTGGTTTTTTTAATTACACTGTGGGGCCCCCCAACCTTTTTTCCACTTTTCAATTAAAAAAAAAACTTTAAAAAGAGGCTTTGTTAGAGTACACTTGAGCTGACAATAGAGATCAAAGACTGTTGGGGGGTGGGTGGGGGAGAGATGCAGACAGTTTATCAATGGGCCAGGAGTGAAAGACTTGGGTAACAGAACATGCCCCTGACCTAAGGCAAAACAAAAGGCAAGAAGAAAATACGGTAACAGTAGACACCAATATGAGATGTCTGCAATCTTATACGCATTATATATAATATGCAAAATCTCACTACTGTTGAACCTCTAAGCTCAAGCCCAGGAACGAAAAAGAAATATACACATTGTGGAATGTGAAGCAAAAATGGTTTTCTTGGGCCACAATTTGTAAAATAACAAAAGAAAAAATGTCCTTTTGATTGCAAGGTTGTTAGATAAGATGTAACAAAATTTGTTTTAAGTTTTGCTTTTTTTTATGTGATATTGCAATGCTTTTTCACCTCCACCCTTTCCAAAGTTTTTTTTTAAGTCAATCTTGGTTACAGCTAAAAATTCAGCTCTCCTATAAGATTCCATTCAACCATACAGCAACTGCTATATACCCCTTGCCCACCCCCATCCCCTCCCTCCCCCCCCTCAAATACTCAGACGCCCATGCCCACACACACACACAGGGAAGGTATGTAACTTTTGTGCTGGTTGCACAATACAGCATATACTGGTGATGAAAAATACCATAAATTTTCCTGAACCACAAATCTATCCTTCACACATGTATGCACACACACATTCCCATTCACCTGAATATTCTCTCTACCCCTCCTTTTTATTAACGCTCTTTGTTATACAACCTCACTGTCTCCCAGTACCTTCCCCTCATGAGTATTCAAACACACACACTCACTCACCTGAATACACTCTCTACCCCTCCTTTTTATTAACGCCCTTTGTTATACAACCTCACTGTCTCCCAGTACCTTCCCCTAATGAGTATTCAAACACACACACATTCCTATGACTTGAATATACTCTACTCCTTTTTATTAACGCCCTTTGTTATAAACTCACTGTCTCCCAGTACCTTCCCCTTATGAGTAATCAAAACACACACACTATCCTAATTTCTACTTTTAAATTAACTTTTTATCAATCCTTGTCCCCAACCCCCCTTAAAATGTTAATCTAAATATGCATTTAAACCCAGTCCATTTTTTTTTTAAAACCTTTTTCTAAAATGCCCTCCCCCCCCCTTAAATCTAATAAATTTATAACGGACTTGTTCTTTACCTTTGTCCAACATGTCTTACCTCTACCCTCCCTTCTTCTATACAGAAGTTTTAACTCTGCCCATTCCTATTCCTAATAACTCCTCTTCCCACTCTATAAGAAAAACAACTCCCTTTCTGATCCAAAGCCAAAATCAAATTCGAGAAAGAAAGATTGGCATGTGTCGCAGGGCACGAGGACCAATGGAGAAAGAGTATCATGTCAATGCACTGGTGCAGCGACATCATACCTGGTCGATGCCAACAGGGGAGACATCGTGTCAGCATATACCACATATCTGCCTGCCTTTTGTGTCCACACACAGGGCCATGGTTAGGGTTGAGGTTAGGGTTAGTGTTAACAGTTAGTAGCGGGTAAGGGTTGTCTGTCAGCTGGTCGGTCTGAATGTTAGAATGCATGTGGACACAAATAGCACACAGACAAGTGGTAAGTAGCTATAACCACAATGGTACATAGCTCGCAATAGCATGGAGCTTTCTTGCCTGTACACAGCTTAGGCTGTGCATTGGACTTCAGTGTTTACAAATTTTCACTGGACTTCAGTGTCTACAAATTTCTGTGGGACTTCAGAGTCTACACATTTTGAATGGACGCCATTATCTACAAATTTCCAATTAACTGTCAGTTTAGGTGCAAGACATTTTTGAAGAAGTTACATCCATTAAAGAAAAGAGCCTAAAATAAATCATGTGAGAAAAATCTATGAGCAAACCCTTTTTTCCCATTCTCCCTGCTCTAATTGTGCATCTCTGCCCCTCCGAAACACCCCTTTCCCTTCCTTGCTTCTCCTTCCCCACAGTTACCCCCTGTACTTCAAACACACACACACACACACAAACACATCAATAATAAAGAAAAACCCACCTTTTTTAAGCTTATAGGAAAGGGAAAAAAGGTAAAGGAGTCCCATAACCTATAAGGTCGTAGGGGAGCGAGGCGTCAGAGACCTCACTTCTCTAGGGCCAGCATATTGAGGGCGGCGCCCATCTCCTCTCCCTCGCTGCTTTACCTTCCCTGACCCTAAAGAGGGCAGGTACCCATTTACAGCTGGGTGAACTGGGGGAACTGTACTGAAGCCAAGGCGCGCAAACGGTCACCCATCCAACTGGTAACCACGCTCGACGCTGCTTAACTTGGCTGGAGGAAAGCGAGTGCTCCGACCACTGAGCTATCCCGTCCCCTTATACTACCATTAAATCTGCCTCTCCTTCCCCACAACTATCCCCTTTACTTCACTCCACACACACACACACACACACACACACACACAACACACACACACACACTTTATCTCTCAAAAAAATTAATAAAACACCAACATTTTTAAAGCTTATACTACTTTCAAATCTAATTGATGTGATGTACTTGATACTGCATTGCACCTGTAATGGTATCTTGAGACAAATCACTGTCTCTCAGATCTTGTATTATGCAATGGTTTCAGTGGTGGCCAGAGCATAGACTGGCCAAAAGCAATGAACACACAGCACGCAAATCAGGAATAACTTGGTCAAGGGTCCAGGACCCAGTGCTAAAATTAGTGTTCCCTTCCTTTTACCAAGTCCAAGAGTGGTCAGTTCCTGCTATAAATAGCACCACCTGGGCTGGGATGGGACAGAATGGAATGGATAGCAGCTAAAATTTGTTAAAAAAGAAAAAATGAGGGCAACTGACAGTTGTGAACAGTCCTGCTTAAAATTCTCATGACCTAGATTTTCTTCCCTTATATTTCTACTCCATCCAAAACCAATGACTTTTTTGTTTCTCGGCTAGAGCTCCAAGGTTTACCAATGATGACATTTTGCATATGCAACATTTTCCCCCCACAATTAAGGTAGCCACATTCCAACTTTGGGGATGATAATAATAATAATAATAATAATAATAATAATGGAACTTATATAGGTTATATCTTGCAAAGACAAATCAAAGCACATGCATTCAACCTAATCGTACACAGTCATACAACCAATGACAATCAAAAGTTCAAACAGATATTACAAACATGGTATGCTGCAGACCAAATCTATGAAATAATGGGATAAACGATAGAAATACACCAAATACATTTAAAATGCCATATGGGAAAATAACACTCCAGAATGGACATGCTGCGCCCATCCCAATGTTTACAATATCACTACAAGAACCTATGCTGCTAAAGCAAAACAAGCAAAACTATCACTACAGCCAAAATGTGATATAATGTCTGAAAAGATCAAAATGTTTTCAGACGTTCTTGAAAAAATGCACGAGAATGGACTGGGAAGACAAAAAAAAACAAGAGGTTGGAAAGGAAACATTGAGATTGAAAAGAGGGCATTTTTCACCCTGGCAAGATAATGGAAACTTTATACTCTGTATGTATGTATGTATGTATGTATGTATGTGTATGTGTGTATGTGTGTATGTGTGTGTGTGTGTGTGTGTGTGCGTGTGTGTGTGCTGCGTGTGTGCGTGTGCGTGCATGTGTGCTCGTCCAAGACTGTGCAGCCATTCAATAAGCCTACTACTCCTAACGATATAAAAAGGGGGAAAAGTACTGATATATTTTTAAAAAGTCATTTTTTTAGGAGGGAAAACTACTGAAAGCAATTTTGGGGGTAGGCACTTTCACTATGTGCACAATATTTCTATCAAGGCAACACTATTGTATCACAGAAGGGGGTTACAGAGGCAAAGTGTAAAAAAAAAAAAAAGGCGTTTCCATAACCCATGTGGTCTTTAGGGAGCGAGGTGTCAGAGGCCTCAGTTTTTCTTGGGGCCAGAATTTTTAGGATGGTGCCTATCTCCTCTCCCTCGCTGTTTTACCTTCCCTGACCCTAAGGAGGGCAGGTACCCATTTACAGCTGGGTGAACTGGAGGACTGTACTGAAGCCAAGGCGCACGAAAGGTTACCCATGCAAAAGGTACCCACGCTCAATGCTGCTTTACCTTGGCTTGGGGAGAGCCAGTGGGCGAAGTGTACCATCCTGTAAAAAGACATGTAATTTCACTGTCAATATATTTTTGAAAATCTTGAAACACCATTTGAATATGGTATACTTTTAAAATTTGATTTCTAAATAAAAAAGATGCCAATTTTAGGTTTAGTTTTGTCAAACATTTATGTATGTACATAATCTTCATCATAGACCCATTCACTTGTATGATTGTAGGGCGTTTTTTTAAAAGTACATACACTTTCCTAAAACTAAAAAAATATCCTTAAAACAAGCGAGGCCCATAACTGTAAACTGCTTGCATAAATCAAAGAGGCAGAGGAAGGTTTATGATCATAGCTGAAGAAATAATGAAATCATTAAAATATTCCAAACAAAATAGTTACACATAAAGATAATCTTTAATTTTTGTCCCCGAGCTAGACCTCTGGGTTCGCCAATGGTGAGATTTTTGCATATTATGCAAACATTTTTATCCTTCATTAAGGAAGCTCCATTCTGACTTAAGGGGTTATGTCTAAACACGGCACTACTGTGCATAATTTGTCCATCAGTTCCCATTGGCATGAAACATCCTACTCTTCCAAAAGGTAAAACGGGTTTTAACATGTGCACAAGATGCTCTGCATGTGTTTGCATACAGGACCTTGGTTTAAAGTCTCATCGAAAGCACTAAATATTCAATTACAGAATCAGTGATGTACAGAAGTACATATTCATATTTTGAAATGCAAGCCATGATACTTTTTTTATTGAACAAGAAAGAGAAGGGACTCGCCTCTGGAAACAAATACATGTCACTTGATCCAGACGCTCTTCTCACCCATGCCTTTTTTTTTTTACTGGTGAATACCAGAAATGCGAGGTAAGAAAAATCTCAAATTTTATGTGAAGAAGGAAGGTGGCATTCTAGTTTTGAAGAAATATTCTGGGAATGGTTAGAGGTGGGCTGTTCACAACACACCTCTCAATAGTAGGTCCATGCATAATAAAGGGCAATTCTTCATTAGAAGCTTTAACCCAGTTATGAATTTCTGCTTTTATTCTTACTCCTGCCATTACACGTATCATTGCTTTCAACCTCTTAACATTTTTATTACTTCTATTACTGCACAGTACTTGTTGACAGAGTTTAAAATGAAATTATTTCTTTTTCTTACCTTCTTTGTTTTGATGTAAATGTGGTGGATCGGTGATCTAGAGGTAACGCGCCTGTCTAGAAAGCGAAAAGTCCGGGTCTGAAGTGTGCAGCGGTTCGTACCCTGTTTGGACCGGAAATTTTTCCCCCATCCATTAGACCATGAGTGGTGGTCTGGGCGCTAGTCTTTCGGATGAGACGATAAACCGAGGTCCCGTGTGTTACACGTAATTATTTAGCGCACGTAAAAAAAACCACGGCAACAAGAGAGTTGTCCCTGGCAAAATTCTTAGAAAAAAGCCACTCTGATAGGGAAACAAATACAGCTGCAGAAAAAAGAAAAAAAAAAAAAAAAAGAAAAAAAAAAGGGTGAAAGGGTGGCGCAGCGCTAAGTGGCGACGCGTTCTCCCGCTCTCCCCGGGGAGAGCAGCCCGAATTTCACGGAGAGAAATCTGCCATGACTTAAAGTGGTATGAAATAAAATCTGAGCGCTTTGATTTGTTGCTTTACAAGATTCAGCGCTATATAAATTCCATACATTATTATTATTATTAAATGTCCTCTCTGTTCTTTTTCATGCAGGTACGACATCTGTGGTGTAGGAAGCTCTGTAGCACTGCAGGTACATCATCTGTGGTGTAGGAAGCTGTGTAGCACTGCAGGTACATCATCTGGTGTAGGTAGCTGTGTAGCACTGCAGGCAACATCTGTGGTGTAGGAAGCTCTGTAGTACTGCAGGTACAGCATCTGTGGTGTAGGTAGCTGTGTAGCACTGCAGGTACAACATCTGTGGTGTAGGAAGCTCTGTAGTACTGCAGGTACAACATCTGTGGTGTAGGTAGCTGTGTAGCACTGCAGGTACATCATCTGTGGTTTAGATGTAGCACTGCAGGTACAACACCTGTGGTGTAGGAAGCTGTGTAGTACTGCAGGTACAACACCTGTGGTGTAGGAAGCTGTGTAGTACTGCAGGTACAACACCTGTGGTGTAGGAAGCTGTGTAGTACTGCAGGTACAACACCTGTGGTGTAGGAAGCTGTGTAGTACTGCAGGTTATCAGGTTGAGGGCTTTGACACCAACCCAGGAGTCCCTGAAAGCAGTAACGTCACAATCACCTACACCGAAAATCCAGAAATTTGAATACAATCATTTTCTTTAACTAATCACATTTCTTTTACTATGTTAAATTTACATTTATTCTTTATAGATATATGTGTTAATTTTATTTACTTTTACTCGAACAATTTTACCATTAATCTACAGTTTCTAATTTCAATACATTCAATTTACACTGCTAAATAAATCAGTCTGTAAATATACCCAAAGACAATCTTTACACACAAAGAAAAATCTTTTGGAATCAACATTTGACAAAATTTCAATTTTGTTGGATAACCAATAAGGGGTACAGTGACAGACGTAAAAGGTCTATAGCTATCTGTCAGTGTATTGGAGAGCAGAAAATGGTGTCAGATATGTTAGACAATTTGAGGGTCCAGTTAAAAATGCATGTTAGGTATTTCCTAAGCTGTACACTGTGCACAAGAACATGATCAGTATGCTCCACTCCATGCAGACAGACACATGTGACGTCTGCAATAGCAAGTCTATATTCTACCAAACAGCACTGAAATGTTTGACATGAAATGCAGGCCTCAAGGAAAAAAAAGGGGGGGTGGGGATCAAAAATTAAGTAAACCTCCAAAGCCAGAAGCACCCAACATACATGTACACAAGAAAGAACAGACTGAACAAGGCAGACAAAATACAGGACAGCAGACAGGGAGACAATTGCATCAATCAAACAGAACTACATCAAAAAGGCCATCTTATATATCAGGTCAAAGACAAGACATTAAAATGCAAGCTGAGATTTCAGAAAAAGTGGATGTAGCCATACCCGTGATACTGACCTCAAGTGAAACTGTTCCAGCTCACAGTGTACAAGTAAAACAGACTATTCCCCTTGTCCCAGAATTAGGGAGGGAGGACAAGAAGCAAACAGAACTACACAATATCATGTGTATTGATGACGATTAATAATGGTCTACAGCAACAAGGGACACAGGGTAAGATCATGTCCTCAAGTTTGTTATCTGAGAAAATGGTTTTCAGCCTGCACAATATTGGGAATAGTTAAGCACCAGGTACATTTTCTTACCTGAGCTGGTCCAGTAGTGAAGACCATGTCTTCCTGGCTCCACATCATGCAGGAACCAGGGCATGTTTAAAACTTGGCTGGCTGCTGTGATAGGGCGGTGTTTCATGGTGGCTGGACTTTTGCATTCCAGCTCGTGATTATAGTATCTGGTAAAACAGATTTCATCACAAAGATTAATGGAGAAATTCAACAAAATGTAGGATGAAAAATATACAAATGATAAAGTAAAAAACAGTCCACAAGTGTGAAGGCCATGGTGACAGATCATATGCCTGAGATTTCTCTTTTTTAAAATCAATTTGAAGAAAGGCTTAGCCTATGTCAGTTCTTCCCCTTGGTTTATCACTGATGATTCATGGGCATTTTTTAAAAACATTCTAACATTTTTGATTCATGGGCATTTTTTAAAAACATTCTAACTTTTCTTTTAAAAAAAATTACATTTGGGCATTTTTGGATACACAGACATTACACAAGAACTTTTGCTATGGTACATTTTTATGAGCCTCTAATAATTATCACAGCATAGTTATTGCTTTAGATTGTAAAAGGCAGACTTTTTTTCTTAGAGAATCTCAATTTTCAGACTGCATGACACCTTAAAATAGTTGAACAGCAGATAAGTGAAATTCTCACCTTGACTTTGTCCAGAAGGGAAGCACATGTCTTCATTCCATGTCATGCAGGCAGGCATGACATCATGGCTGTGGCAGCATTTCCAAGTGAACTTGGCTGACAGGAGGTGACACCGACTGGTGGGGATGGTCTTCACTGCAACTCTTCTCCATCACACAGTACCTGGTAAAACATTACATACCAAAGATTAAAAATGGAAAATCAAAACAACAAATCAAATTGAGAAACAAACAAATGATGAACAAAAAAATGACTTGCAAAGACAAAAAAAACCCCAGTGAGAAACAGTGACAGATCATGTGCCAAGGGATATTTGAGACTTTCTAATGCCTATCAGTTATTTCCCTTGATTGTGATTGATGCATATTTTGGAGGGACTCTTCCACATATGTCTTTAGTATTACAGTATATATCTTTAGTATTACAGTATGAAAGTCTTTTTTCTATCACTTAGTAAACATGGGAGGTAGGATAGCCTAGTGATCAGAGCATTGAGCTCGATCTGACGGCCCAAATCAAGCCACCATGGAGGCACCCGTTTTAGCAAATTTCAGTACTGACTCCACTCCCTCACAAGTCCTTTAGATGAGACTATAAATTGAGGCCTTACATGCGAACACATACAAATCATCTTGTGCACACATTAAAAACCTGGTCTGCCTTTCATGAAAGTAGGCCATTTTATGCCAGTAAAAAAAATGGGACTATTTTGTTTAAAAGATGCGTGCGTACAGATACCATGTCTAAATACTATCCCCGAAGTTGGAATGTGGTTACCCAATGGTGGGTAAAAATTGCATACGCAAAATCTCACCACTGGTGAACCTCAAAGCTCTAGCCTAGAAGCAAAAAATAAAAATAGACATAAACCGTCGACTCTTCTTCTTCCTTTTTTGTCAACTCTTCTTCCTTTTTTGTCATATTTCTCCCAGGAGAGGTTTGACATTAATGAGCCTTCATCTCCCGTTTTGAGCTTCCTCCTTATTTATGCCCCTTTCTCTAAGATCATCTGCAATACAGGCAGCCCAGGCTTTGCTAGGTCTTCCCTTTGGTCTCTTTCCATCGACTACGAAGTTCATTGCTCTATGATGTGGTGGTCTGCTTTCCGTTAAACGTGCCCAAACCAGCGCAGTCCATTGCTACCAGCTACCGACTTCAGATCATCAACTTTGCAGATTCTCCATAGTTATTAAACTGTCGACTGATAAAGGGACATTTTTATATGCCTCTAATATCACTGCTTTATTGATGGTGGAGATTGTGAATTTTTTGTTTTAAATGTACAGAGTTGATGTCTTTTTCTTTGATGAAAAGAGAATCAATTTTCAGACTGTATGACAGCTGAACAGCAGATACATGAAACTCTCACCTCGTCTTTGTCTAGAGGGGAAGTACATGTCTTTGTTCCAGGTCATGCAGGCAGGCATGACATCACGGCTGTGGCAGCATTTCCAAGTGGACTTGGCTGGCAAGAGGTGACAATGACTGGTGGTGCTGGTCTTGACTACAACTCTTCTCTATCACATGGTACCTGGTAAAACAGATTATATACCAAACATTAAAATTTGAAGGAAGAAAACAACAAAAATAGCAACAGAAATAAATAATGAACAAACAAATAGCTTGCAAAGACAAAAACTACAGTGAGGAACTCGGCGACAGACCCTGTGGCCCAAGACATTTCAGACCTCTTTAATTCCTGTCGGTTATTCTTCTTGAAAACACCAGTGATCAATATTTTTGGGGTAAAATTTCTCCATAAATTATTTAAGTATGAAATTTTGTTTTATGTTGTCTGAACTGACGTGTTCAAAATTTTTTTATTACAATTTCAGAAACGGATATTGAAACTTAAAATCTTTGCACCCAAAAAATGTTGCCACTTCTACATACTCCTCATTCTGGAAATAGCTCCTGCCACATTTGCAGCTGCTAAAAACTAAAGCTCTTTACATACAACTAAAATGCTAACAACGCTGTTGAGGCCCTATGCTCCGCTAGGAGCTATAAGGACTAAGAAGAAGAAGAAAATGCTAACATCTTATCTCAAACTGCCTATCAACCCACAGGCCACAAAGGTAATGTCAGGGCTGCCCTATCATTCACTTCAAGTTCAGATACAACAGATCCTAGTCCTCTCAAATGTTCTTTCATGTTGTTACAGCCCCACCTATCATAAGGGCCCACCAGGGCTGTCACCTTATACATCAAATGTCAGTGTTATATTACCTTGACAATTGTTTTATGGCAACCCTCCCTCCCCAAAACCTCCTCACATTTCAAGAGAAACTTAGAAAGCCAGTTAACATTTTCTTAGAGCTACCGCTAACCACCAAAATGTGTTACCTTGTATTCATGACACCGACTCAACTTTAAATCTTATGTACTTACATATCCAGGGTCTTGATCAGAGTTCTCCTGATGACAGTAATGATGAAGTACAGTTTCACATGCAGGACTTTCTTCTTCTGATGACGGCAATAATGCTGAAGTAGTTTCACATGCAGGACTTCTGATGATGATGATGATGGCAACGATAAACATGCAGAGTTGAGACGTTCTCTTGATGACGGCAACAGTGGTTCAGTTGCACATGCAGGGCTTTGCTAGAACAAGTTCCCCAGACAGTGCCAACATTGCTAAGGGTACCATTCCACCTAACGTCAGTATGATCCACATGGTGACTTTATCACCCCATTAAAACTCCCATGGAGTAAAGACGGGAAGGAGGAATTAGGAAACTTTAAATTGTGAGGGGGTGACTGAGCCACCATCCCTCATGTAAAATGTCTGTGTCTTTGGAGGTGCTCCACTGTCTCTGGAGGTGGAGCTTTCTCCACTGTCTCTGGAGGTGGAGCTTTCTCCACTGTCTCTGGAGGTGGAGTTTTCTCCACTGTCTCTGGAGGTGGAGCTTTCTCCACTGTATATGGAGGTGGAGTTTTCTCCACTGTATATGGAGGTGGAGCTTTCTCCACATCACTGTGTCTCTGGAGGTGGAGTTGTCTCCACTGTCTCTGGAGGTGGAGCTTTCTCCACATCAATGTGTCTCTGGAGGTGGAGTTTTCTCCACTGTCTCTGGAGGTGGAGTTTTCTCCACTGTCTCTGGGGGTGGAGCTTTCTCCACATCACTGTGTCTCTGGAGGTGGAGCTTTCTCCACATCACTGTCTCTGGAGGTGGAGTTTTCTCCACTGTGTCTCTGGAGGTGGCGTTTTCTCCACTGTCTCTGGAGGTGGAGTTTTCTCCACTGTCTCTGGAGGTGGAGCTTTCTCCACTGTGTCTCTGGAGGTGGAGCTTTCTCCACTGTGTCTCTGGAGGTGGAGCTTTCTCCACTGTCTCCGGAGGTGGAGCTTTCTCCACTGTCTCTGGAGGTGGAGCTTTCTCCACTGTGTCTCTGGAGGTGGAGCTTTCTCCACTGTCTCCGGAGGTGGAGCTTCCTCAATCTGCACTAACATCACTGTCACCATGACTGCTCAACTTTCATCCTCTGCCTTTTCACTTACTTTTTAGGTTTAGGTTTAAGTCTATTTTTTATATCTATTTTGTCTTATTTCACTAGTACTTGTTTTATATTTGCTGTTTGGTTTAAGTCTAAGTTTTTTGTTTAGTTTTGTCTTATTTTACTATTCCTGGTTTTGGTAGCTTTATTTTTTCTTTCTTTTATTTTGCTTATTTCATTTTATCGACTTTTTAATTATCTAAATGATAGATTCCTCATCATTTTGGTTTGTCTATTCTATTTTATTTTTTAAGCAAGAGGTGTTGATGCAGTCAAATGTGGTGCACACAGTGATTGAAGGCAACTGACCATAGTCACACAATCGGCAAACCTACATCGCAACTTCTGCGGCAACATTTCACAGGAGCGGACGCAAAGCTACAGGGTGAACCGAGTCACTTTCCTGTATGAGCAGTATAAACACGAGCTTCACAGGCTGTAGGTTTTTCAACATGCCCGAGAGCTATGCGAGGCTGCACGGCCGGTGCCTTTGCATTTCTGCCTCTTTATTCAACTTGATGTTGAACAGCAATCTTCTGCAATTGCTCACTGCTCTTGGGTTTGTACCCCTGAAGTGTTAAAAACGCAAACGCAAACCAAAGTGGTACGGGCACGTCACATGAACATCCAGAGAGGCCAAGACCGTCCTACGGGGAACAGTGCAAGGAAGGAAATGAAGAGGCAAATTGAGAAAAAGATGGGAAATATCAGAGAGCGGACCGACCTTGAGTGGAATGACTTATTACAGAAAGCTTAGAACCATGAGGAGTGGAGGAAGCTGATTGTAAAATCTTCAGCGGTGTCGACATAACAATGATAGATGAAGGTGAAGTGTTCCAAGCATACATCGCAAGTTTAGATTGTACTCTGTTGCAAAAATTTCAAATGCTTCGTCAGTGCTGCAGTTCGGTCTTAGACCTGAACCTGCAACTGTCCACATCAGTCAAGGTGACTGGCACTGGGACAATGCAACATCCCAATTCTTAAGGCCACAGCACGTGCTGGCCTGTGCTCTGGATCGCAAGTGCTAAAGCCCTTTAAAGGACTGTTACGGCGTTTCCTTTGTCCTCCATTCCCTACCCTCTACCCAGGGGCTTAATAGAGCAATAAACCCACATGTGGATCAATACATACGGTTTGGAGGTCTGGTACCCTAGCAGTGGCATCTACCTGGAGTTCTTGTTGACAAGTTCCACTAGGATTGCTAGACATTTGTTGATGTTGATGATGCGGTTCTTGGCATGCGAGGGTCACGGGAAGAAAGATGGTTTCAGTTTCTACAAGCCCTCTGTGACTGAAGAGGCTGATGCCTGAGGAACACATTCTGTTTCATCCTGGGCAGATGAAGCAAGGAACTGGATCTGTTGCTGGCTGGTCCTTTGGTCCACATTTCCATGTCTGGTGCTTCTCTTTCCACCTCTTACTCCGGGCAGTTATCTGACAACAAAAGGACATAAAATAGTGTAATAAGTAGGTACCATTCTAAAATTAAAGAAATAGGGATGAAGAGAGGAGAATGAGTGCAGATGTGTGTGGCTTACCTATTCATGCATGCGTGTTAGTGGGGAGGGGGTTGTGTTATTGGGGAGGGTGCGTGTGTGTGTGTGTGTGTGTGTGTCAAAATTCAAAAATTTTATTTCCAGATGGTACATTGAATAACCAATGCATTTGCTTTTTTTCATCAAGCCATCATGTGTTGTGAGTGGGGAGGGGAGTGCGTGCGTGCGTGCGTGCGTGCGTGCATGTGGTCATAGTCAACTTCAGTTAAGACTGTTCACATTGTCCTGTCATGTTTAAGACTTTTTCCCGTCATCTTTTATACATCATTCTTCAACTCTCCCTTCCTCCCCCCCCCCTTCCCCCGAAACCTGCTCTTCTTCCTTTTCATAGTCTGCCGCCCTTCTTTCTTTTCCACACACACTTCCCTTCCCTCCCTCCCCTCCCCCCCCCCCCCAAAAAAAAAAAAAAGTCTGACAAAAAGTTTGCTGGAAAATTCTGCACAATCAGGGAACCAGTTACAACTACTGCCTCACCTCTGGGTCTATATATATATTATATATATATATATATATATGTGTGTGTGTGTGTGTGTGTGTGTGTTGTGTGTGTGTGTGTGTGTGTGTGTGTGTGTGAGCATGTGTGTGAGCATGTGTGTGTGTGTGCACGCACATAGAAGTGTTTGAGTGAGAGAGGGAGGGAGACAGAGACAGAAGAGACAGAAAAGGAGAGAGACAGGAGATAAAATGTTCCATGACCACCATAAAGATTCAAGATTTAAGCTTGTGGCCATATTGGGGCACAGAGGGTTTCACGAAGCATCAACAGTAACAATTATTGTAATGAAAACATTTTAAACAGATGAGCAAAAGAAATATTGCAGTCAATGTTTTAAACAAGTTTTTTAAAAATTTAAATGCTTAATTTCATATAAGGGAAAACATTACTAAACAGGAATAAAGATGATCTTGGATACAGATATTTATGTAATGGTACATTTTAATGTAGAAAGCTCTGGGTATTTCTGGGTATTTCCTTTCAGTATTGTCATATCCATATTTCTGTATGCCTGTGAATCATGGACCCTGACTGCAGATTTGGAGAGAAGAGTACAGGCAGTGGAGATGAGATGCTTTCGGAGACTCCTTGGCATCTCCTACAAAGACCACATAAGCAACGAAAGCGTGCATAACAGAATCCAGCAAACCATTGGACCCTATGAGAACCTTCTAACGATCGTGAAAAAGCGTAAACTTAAGTGGTATGGGCATGTCACAAGATCCCAAGGAATTACAAAGACAGTTTTGCAAGGCGCTGTCCAAGGAGGAAGAAGAAGAGGCAGACCAAGGAAGAGCTGGGAGGATAACATCAGTGAATGGACAGGCCTAGAACTCAACAAAACCCTGAGAAAGGCAGAACAGAGAGAAGAATGGAGGGAACTGGTTGCTGAGTCTTTGAGGGTGCCCCCACGGTCGTCAGACTACGGGACAGATAGATAGATAGATAGATTCATATTACAGTATATTTACCAAAATATTTTATGTGCAACAATGTACTTGACCCATTTAAGTGGAAAATGATTTACATTTGAATATAAATGAAATACTGCTATACTGCAAAGTATTTAAATATATTCTTTTATTGGGGGGGTTCAACTTTTTGAAAACTGCAGTAAAATGTTCATTTACTGCTCTGTCGTAGATACTGAACATGACTTTTCCACTCAACCTTTAAATGCCTCAAGATCAAGACATTTTTAGGCCTGCTGTGGCACCTGTCCCAACATCCTCAGCTTCCTTAAACTGATCACATCCATTCCTGCACATTCTGCTGATACTGAAAGGGTTACAAGAATTTAAACCGAATCGACTGAACAAAAAATACACGATTAACTCTCAAGTTTCATTTTGTTTACCTAAATTCATACTGTAGACATTCCAGACTTTAAATGACATCCCCATTTCATTGTGATAGAATAAATCTGACAGTGGCATACCATATTCTGAGGGTCCCAAACAATTGAATCCTTATCTCCCAATTTTCCTGTCTGAATAAAAAAAAACCCATGTCTTGTCAATGCTGCACCAATAGTTACATTAAAATAACAAATATTAAATAAAATCTTGATTTAATTCACTATAGTTCTAAAACATAAAATCAGTGTTTACCTCTTGACTTCTTCAAATCTTTTGCCAGTCATCAGGGTGGTGCAGTCGACTTTGCAGGTAGTGTGTTGTGGGCAACAATCAGTTGGTCATCTGGGAACTGCAGTGGCTTTTGCTGGCAGTGTGTTGAGGGCAACAATCAGGTGGTCATCAAGGCAGTGCAGTAATGTTGCAGGTATTGTGTTGTGGGCAAGCTGAATCTGGTGGTCATTAGGGCAGTTCAGTAGACTGCCAAGTAGCATGGACAACTTGAATCTGGTGGTGATCAGGATAGTGGAGTGATTTTGCAGGTAGTGTGTTGTGGGCAACTTGAATCTGGTGATCATCAAGGCAGTTCAGTAGACTTTGCAAGTAGCGTGTTGTAGGCAACTTGAATCTGGTGGTCAGGTTCGTGGAGTGATGTTGCAGGCAGTGTGTTGTGGGCAACTTGAATCTGGTGGTCATCAGGTTAGTGGAGTGATTGTGCAGGTAGTGTGTTGTGGGCAGCTTGAATCTGGTGGTCATCAGGTTAGTGGAGTGATGTTGCAGGCAGTGTGTTGTGGGCAACTTGAATCTGGTGGTCATCAGGTTAGTGGAGTGATTTTGCAGGTTGCTGGTAGTGTGTTGTGGGCAAGAATCGGGTGGAACCCATCTCTCTCCAGCTTGCAGGGTCACTTCTCGGTTTCCTGTCACAAAATGAAAAATACATTTGCTGGGTTAGGATAGTTTTGGTCTCAATGATAAACTATGACTGAACATACTGACCGAACCAATGTACATTTAAATGAAATACTTTCTAATAAATTATGAACTGAAATAATAAATTGCTAATCAAAAGATGTAAAACTGATTTTTTGTATGCCTCCTCTTACACACCTATGAAGCTTAATCTCAATATTTCATTATATTTTGTATAGTCATATTTCTGCATTCCTTGATTTTTTTAATTGATCTGTGGACTCAACAGTTGCAGAATGTCTTAATATATGAAACAAAACATTATCGCATTTGAGATGGGCCCTAACCTTTGATTACAAACACACACACGCACGCACGCACGCACGCGCGCGCGCACACACACACACACACACACACACACACACAAAAGAGTAAACATTCATGTGTAACTTAAGAGTGAATAAAACTACCAAGGTTTTCTTTTTTTTTAATCATATTTCTTTGCTTTGCTATGGTTATACTATAGCCTTGTCAATATACATGTCAAATGATATGTTTTTTTAACATTGGCACTGAAATATAATTTCCTCCCATAATTCATCTGGTCATATTGTAAATTGATTTAATTCAGTTTGGACAGTATTCTTCCCCTTTGATATAAAAAAAAAAAAGCTTGGTGTCATCAGCAAAGCTTTGCAAGTGCTAGTCATATAGTATTATTGTAACTTCGAAGGTCGTTAGTGAATATAGTACATTTTAAACAATTCAATACTTTGTCATCTCAAGAGGCAGAGAAATTCATGGTTATAACTAAGCATATAACAAAAAATGTAGCCTATGACAAAGTAATACAATGCAATCTTAAAAATTCCACACACCTCTCACTCATGCACACAAGTTCCCCCCCCCCCCCCCCCCCCACCCCCAAACACACTGCATGCATGCACACATACTGATGCACAAATGGTTATAACATATCCAGATTCAATAATACTGCCCCGTGGGATTCCACTAAGAACTTTCTAAAGGTGTCGGAAGAATAATCAGCGCTAACACGAACTCTATGCATTCTGGTGGCAAGTGTTAAGTTAACCTGGTTACACTCTGTGACATGGACGTCCTTCCAGTGGCGTACGAAAAGGAAAATGGCGTACGAAAAGGAAAATGAAGTTCACAATTTGACGGCATTCAAAAGGCAGTTTTCTTAGTGTGGTCGGTTTCTGCTATAATCAGCACCAGCTGGGCCCAGCTAGGCTGGGATGGGATGTAATGAACAGAAGCCGACAGTGGCTGAAAGAGGGGGAAACAACAGCTGCCAATAGAGAATCTTACCTTATGGTTTATAGGCTAGTCGAAGACAGCTGGGAATAACATGACACCTTCGAAAGTGAACAACAAAGACCTATTTACTTTACAGCTCCCGCCTCGCCTCTCCGGCAAACACAGCCTAGCCCTACCAACTGAATTCGTACTCACGATAGGGTCTATCACGATATCACGTGCCCAGACGAATTTCGGGTAGAACAATTTTGACCAATCAACAACAAGCGCTGACGTTTGGGTACACAGTGGTATTAATTTTGTGGGTTATGAGAGTGCCAGTCGAACAAAAATGTTGGCGATTTTCAGAGAATTTTTTTAAGTATGAAAAAATGCACTGTGCAATTGTTTTGGGGATTGAGGACATATAGCACTACCAGGTTGTTACGAGAAAATTGGAAATAAATTTTAATGAGGATTGCTTGTATTCCTACAGTGTTGACCCCGCGCATGCCTATTGGGTAAAGAAGCTAGCAGACAACAAAGGACTGGGGGGAGGGGGGGGGATTTATAGTGTTTGATGAAAATTTTGATGAAAATTCAAACCTACCAAATTTGTTCAAAATCACACGAGTTTTGAGTCAGGGGCTAGTCTTTCACAAAAAGGGTTTTTTTTCATTTCTGTGGATGCCTTAGTACTGTGGTATGAATATAAGAGTCGCACAGAAAAACAGAAGAAAAGAGCCATTTTTTATTACTGGTTATATCACAGCTTTGGCTATACACACCCTATAATTTTTGCCACTTTTCCTTTTGTTTTCCTGTAATTTTTACTCTTGCACTCATACCGCACGTTCTAAGGCATCCATAGAAAATTAACTTTTTGGTGAAAAGTTAGCCTCCGACTCAAAACTATGTGATTTTGCACAAATTTCGTAGGTTTAAAATGCGTTTATTTTTCAGCAAACACTGTACTCCTCTCAGTCCTTTGCCATTTACTAGCTTCCTAACCAGGGTATGCACGCAGGAGGTCAATACTGTAGAAATATAAGTATCTTCATTTGATGATGATTTCCCACTTTTTCATGAATACCTGGTTTTGCTCTATGCCTTCATTCCCCAAAACAAGCACACAGTTCAGTGTGTGTGTGTGTGTGTGAAGTCAAGTCAATTTTTTATTTCCAGATGGTACATTGAATAAGCAATACATTTGCATCATGCGTGTGTGTGTGCACGCGCGCGTGCGTGGGCGCTTTCATTATGAAATTAGTGAAAACCAGTAGAATTTTTTCTGACCAGCATTATATGACCCGGAAGCTAAGGGTGCAGTATAGCCTGTATATGCAAGGCATTAGGCCTATGTTTTTAGAAATATCAGTCAATACAAACTTTAAGATGCTGACATCTCTTTCACAGTCATTTTTTGTTCACCTTAAAGGGGACAGGATAGCTCAGTGGTCGGAGCACTGTTTTCCCCCAGCCAAGTTAGGCAACGTCGAGCGTGGTTACCACTTGGATGGGTGACCATTTGCACGCCTTGGCTTCAGTACAGTCCACCAGTTCACCCAGCTGTAAATGGGTCCCTGCCTCTTTATGGTCAGGGAAGGTAAAGCAGCGAGGGAGAGGAGATTGGCGCCGCCCTCAATATGCTGGCCCCTGGAGAAGTGCGGGCTCTGACGCCTGGCTCCTCTACGACCTTACCTTTACCTTTACTTAAATGCGTACCTTTCTGTGTTCTTTACGTTAATAATGCTCATCTGTATAACACCAGATTCCAGTCTCTCATGACTGCTGCTCCCCTGCGTCCACCACAGAGGTAGGGGGAAGGAAGAGGTGCATACACTTCAGCCCTGTTGGCTAAAATTGCCAACCCTAACCCCTCTCCTTTCAACCCTAACCCCTTCCCATAACGTGAGCTAATTTTTCCATCATATAACATGATCAGGGATGTTTACCAGCCTTTTGTAGGCCATAACTAAACAGGACTCATTTTGCTGGCAGGTCTGTGCTCCAGACCTCTCTCTCCTATTGACAATTGTTTTTTTTTTAAAAATTGGTAGTTTCATAATACATTAAGACCATGACATCAAAACGAATCTTAACAAAAATAGATCTCTAATTCCAATGTATTATTTGCAACTGCCCATTATGTAATAGTAAACCGAAAGTTTCAAGCAAGGAAATTGCTGGTTGGATAGAGAGGGGAAGGGTCAGTGAGTGTTCATGGAAAAGGGGGAGGGGGTGTGGGGACAACAAAGGGTTACAGTTAATTTTCACTGAAGAGGGCAGAAAAGCTTGTATTCTTATTTGGGTTATTGAAGTTGTAAAACGACATGCTTATCTGCTTTGTTCTAGAATTGGTTTATTGCATTGTCAGTAATTTTAGTTGTTTTTTTAAAATGTAAAAGTAACCGTCACGACCATGTGCATAAGTATACACAAGACTGATGACTTGTTCTCTCAGAATTATGAAATATATCTAACCATGCCAACTCCTGATTACAATCCTGTTTAATCTGAAATCTTGAAGAAAAAAAATTAGCTGGAGGGGTGCAGAAACAAGTGAAAATCTTGCCCTGCCATGACATAGCCTATTTTCCTTTTAGACCCTTAAATATTTTGTTTTCAATGTGCAAACACTTGTCTTTTAATTGAAGTGATCATTTACGCACACAGGTGTGAATGAAATGAAACAAAGAAAGTCTGTCTCAAGCTGTGCCTACAAAAACAAGGCAAACATTCATCATTATGGAGATTTAGGGAGGGGGGAGGACATATTTAAAAAGAGGCGAAGGGCATAAGATGATGTCTAGCTGTAGGCCTACTCAAAAGATGCTGTGTTTTTTTGCACTAGGCCTGGACAGAGCTAGTCTTTGAGAGGGAGGAGCATGAAAAATATGAGAGGGAGAGGGGGGGGGGACGCGCATGGAAACTTTGCCTCAGTGGCAACTTGCCTCTCCCTCAACTCCTTGAGGAGTCATTGGGGCATGCACTGCACTGAATATTTGAGGCAGGTGTGTTCATGTCATCTATCCCACCGAGCGTAACTATTCTACTCTTCTTCAAATCGTGGTTGGGGTTCTAACAAGTGCACAAGATGTCTTGCGAACGTTCACACACAGGACCTCTATAAACCACAGGGCCTGTATAGGAAGCCAACGTTAATTCAAGGAGAAAAATCCCCTCAAACCAACTTTGCAGAGGAGGAGGGTGGGGGGGGGGGGGGGGGAAAGGAGGGGGGTCTTGTTCCTCAACTAGAGCTCCCAGGTTTAAAAATGGTGAGGTTGTTGCCTATGCGACTATTTCTGCCCACCATTAAGATAGCAGCTTCCCTACTTCTGGGGTAACACCTAATTATGACACCAGTGCCCATGCACTTTGGGGTGGGGGGTTTGTTTACATTTTGTTATCGGTTCTTACTGGCATGAATGGCATACTCTTCCAAACTGGTTTTGGGGGGAATGGAGTCACTACTAACTATTGTTAACTCCAAGGGGAAAAAATTTCCCTTGAACGAGTGTTTCGGTGGTGGTTTGAACCCAGGCTCAGTTCCGGGCCATCAAACCCAGACCACAATGCTCTAACCAAGCAAAAAATTCCACCACCACCCCCCTGAATTGCCATCAGAATACAATAAAACGCTCTTATCACTAGCTTATACCGCCACCTCTCCATATATACATCATGATATGATTTAATAACAATATTATTATTATTATATGATTTATTCAATTTATTTGCCTTTGACAATTTTTTTAGATAATTTTTTTGTGTTTTTCTGTTGCGCAACTACGAATTGATAGAATCGCATCCGTAGGCTAAGGAGTACTGAAGTGGGAATCTTTGCTTTCATTTTCTTAACTATTTACCCATGACACAACAAAATTGTATACTTTCTTTTCAAATGCATGTTCTTCATTCTAGACATATGATAATACTGAATCCTCTTGAATAGAGTCGCATGGCAATGACATTAATCAGCAAATGGACAGCAATGCTTACCTGCAGAGACACCGGTGTTGAGGTCAGAATGGTGGGGAATGGGGACTGCGCAAATTCTAGCCTATTTATACTGCATGTTAATCACTGTGGGGTGGTCATTTGAATGAGCAGAGCTTACTAACATTTTAATCTGCAGGGCCAGCTTCTTGACCAACGGTCACTTTTCACGTGCTGGTTTCATCTCTCTCTCTCTCTCTCTCTGTTCGCTTGTTTTATTGTATTGTATTGTAGTGTAGTGTAATGTATTGTATTGTGTAGTGTTGCATTGGATTGTGTTGTATTGTGTTAATGTTGTATTGTATTCTATTGCATTGCATTGTATTGTATTGTGTTGATTTGTGCTCTATTGTATTGCATTGCATTGTATTGTGTTGTGTTGCATGGCATTGCATTGTATTGTATTGTGTTGCATTGTATTATAGTGTATTGCATTGTATTATAGTGTATTGCATTGTATTATATGCTACGTTCAGTTACGGCAGATTTCTGGATACTCTCCCTGAAGTGTGCGGGTTGCCACCAAAGCAATTCTGCTGATTTTTGTTTGTTTAAATCATGTATACTTGTGTTGAGAATAGCGTTTACAATAGAACTTTGCCAAGGAAAGCTCTTTATGCCATGGGTTTTTCTTATGTGCGCTCAATGCATTTTGCACATGGAACCTTGGTTTATTTTCTCACCGGAAAGACCAACACCCAGACCAACACACAAGGTCTAGCAGATGGGAGAAAGGCTTGGACTCAAACAGCTTCTCGCTTTCTAGGCATGTGTGTTTCCTCTAGACCTCCAATCCACTGTATTAAGTAAAAATAAATATTTCAAGGAAAACCATGTGACAGACATAACACTGCAGACAGGATGGACAGGAAAACCACGTGACAGACATAACACTGCAGACAGGATGGACAGGAAAACCACGTGACAGACATAACACTGCCGACAGGATGGACAGGAAAACCACGTGACAGACATAACATTGCACAATGAACAGGAAAACCACGTGACAGACATAACACTGCAGACAGAATGGACAGGAAAACCACGTGACAGACATAACACTGCAGACAGGATGGACAGGAAAACCACGTGACAGACATAACACTGCAGACAGAATGGACAGGAAAACCACGTGACAGACATAACACTGCAGACAGGATGGACAGGAAAACCACGTGACAGACATAACATTGCACAATGGACAGGAAAACCACGTGACAGACATAACACTGCAGACAGAATGGACAGGAAAACCACGTGACAGACATAACACTGCAGACAGGATGGACAGGAAAACCACGTGACAGATATAACACTGCAGACAGGATGGACAGGAAAACCATGTGACAGACATAACACTGCAGACAGAATGGACAGGAAAACCATGTGACAGACATAACACTGCAGACAGGATGGACAGGAAAACCACGTGACAGATATAACACTGCAGACAGGATGGACAGGAAAACCACGTGACAGACATAACACTGCAGATACAACAAACAGGAAAACCACGTGACAGACATAACACTGCAGACAGGATGGACAGGAAAACCACGAGACAGACATAACACTGCAGACAGGATGGACAGGAAAACCACGTGACAGACATAACACTGCAGACAGAATGGACAGGAAAACCACGTGACAGACATAACACTGCACAATGAACAGGAAAACCACGTGACAGACATAACACTGCAGACAGGATGGACAGGAAAACCACGTGACAGACATAACACTGCACAATGAACAGGAAAACCACGTGACAGACATAACACTGCAGACAGGATGGACAGGAAAACCACGTGACAGACATAACACTGCACAATGAACAGGAAAAACACGTGACAGACATAACACTGCAGACAGGATGGACAGGAAAACCACGTGACAGACATAACACTGCACAATGAACAGGAAAACCACGTGACAGACATAACACTGCAGACAGGATGGACAGGAAAACCACGTGACAGACATAACACTGCAGACAGGATGGACAGGAAAACCACGTGACAGACATAACACTGCACAATGAACAGGAAAACCACGTGACAGACATAACACTGCACAATGAACAGGAAAACCACGTGACAGACATAACACTGCACAATGAACAGGAAAACCACGTGACAGACATAACACTGCAGACAGGATGGACAGAAAAACCACGTGAGACATAACACTGCAGACAGAATGGACAGGAAAACCACGTGACAGACATAACACTGCAGACAGAATGGACAGGAAAACCACGTGACAGACATAACACTGCAGACAGAATGGACAGGAAAACCACGTGACAGACATAACACTGCAGACAGAATGGACAGGAAAACCACGTGACAGACATAACACTGCAGACAGGATGGACAGGAAAACCACGTGACAGACATAACACTGCAGACAGGATGGACAGGAAAACCACGTGACAAACTTAGTTGTCTGTCTGTCTGTCTGTCTATCCATCCGTCCGTCTGTCCGTCCATCTATCCTTCTGCCTGTCTGTCTGTCTCTCTCGTGCAGTGGTTTCCATTATGCATCGGTTCATCCACAGGAGATGGAAAGGAAGGAAGGAAGGAAGACAGTCAGAAAGGAGGAGAAGTCAGGAAGGAAGGAAGGAAGAATTGTCTGGTGGTTTGGCCATTTGTCTCCTTCCTCCAACACAAACTTACATATCCATGCATGCGCACATGTATGCACGTGCGCACGCACACACACACACAGGCACACATAGATAGATAGATAGATAGATAGATAGATAGATAGATAGATAGATAGATAGATAGATAGATAGTTGTACACACACTCACTCACAGACATAATTATACGCATTTTCCTACACTCATTCACACACACACATGTAAGTCGGGTGGGGTGGGGTGGGGTGGGGTAGGTGAGTCGGAGTTGCTACCATTGCTATCATTGTCATTATAAATGAAGTGGGTGGAAAGCTTCTATAGGCATATGTTTCGTTGTGTGTGTTATGGAAATACAGACCAGCTGATGTGGCGGTAAGATCTCGTACCCAAATATGCTTTGTTTTTTTGTTTTTGTTAGGTCATTCTCTTACATGTCTGGGTTTTCTTTCGATGTCTGTCTCTTTAGAGACTCTCTATAGAGGTACGAGGTTCACCAATGGTGATATTTTGCGTATGCGACTGTTTTTACCCACCATTAAGGTAACCACATTCTGAAATAGTGAAAGATGTGAGTATTCTTGTTTTCGTTCTCGGCCAGAGCTCCGATGTATACCTATGGTGAGATTTTGTGTATGTGACAGTTTTCGCCCCCTGGGAAGGTAGCCACATTCCAACTTCTGGGATGCGTGTTCATGTTTCCGTGACACACTGAAGTGAAATACAGGATCTTTGACGTGCACATTTGATTTTCTGCATGTATATATACACGAAAGAAATTAAGGCACTGGCAGGTCTGCACTTGGAGTTGACTTGGGAGATCGTCAAAATCCCCATCCTTAATTCACCAGACGTGGCCGAGATTCGAACCCATGACATCGTGGACCCATGGGATTGAAGTCAAAGGGTCTTAACCACTCGGCCTGGCGTCCATTAGATGTGAGCATTAATTTAGATGTCTGTAATATAATTTGTATTTCAGTTATACTGTTTAATGTCTGTATTTTAGATGCATGTACTTAGAGGTCTATAACTTAGGGGATGGGATAGCTCAATGATCAGAGCACTTGCTTTCCTCAAGCCAAGGCTAAGAAGCATTGAGCGTATTTACAAAGTGGATGGGTAACCGTTTGTTCACCTTGGCTTCAGTAAGGTCCCCCAGCTGTAAATGAGTACCTGCCCTCTTTAGGGTCATGGAAGGTAAAGCAGCGAGGGAGAGGAGATGGGCGCCGCCCTTAATATGCTGGCCCCTGGAGAAGCTGAGGTCTTGAACATCTCTCTCCCAATGATCACATAGGTTATGGGAACACTTTACCTTGTAACCTGTCAGGATGTCAGGAATCACCCGTGGGGTTGCCAGTATCAAAAGCATCCCTACCTTCTGAAAGTTCTGTGCTAGGAATTCCCTCATTTCTATCCCTCTCTTTGTTTATGCCCTGTTCCTTTTCTCCCTGCTGCTTTCTTCTCATCTTTTTTCTCCCTTCTTGGTCACTTCTCCTGCCTTTTTTCCAGAAAGACTTAAAAGATAAACATTCTTTCCCATGTCGAGGTCAGATGCGCTGGACCTGGCTTGTCAGGTCTTCATGGCAGCACAATGCATTTCCACTCATATGACAGACAACAATGATTGCTACCTCAGCGCTCAATAAAGACAAAGAAGATGTCAGAAAACACTCTGAATGAATTGTTGACAACACAGACAAACTTCAGAAGGATTTGAAGACAGAGAGAGAAAGAGACAGACAGATTCAAGATGGTGACAAACAGCAGTTCTTGTACCATGAGAAGGAAACAAACACACACACACACACACACACACACACACCCCCACACACCACACATACACACACACACACCAGTGCACTGCAATATAATGACTCCCATATCAGAAGAAATCAATATATTTGAAAAGTTATAAACACATTGTTTCTACTCAGTGGCATGACCAAGCAGTCAAAAAACATTCAAAGATCCTCTCAAGGCACATAAGTTAAAATGCAACCCATTTACAAAGCCATATTGCATACACAAGTATATAAAATGCATATATGCACTGGAATGATATTCAATTGCAATTAAATCTTTAACATTTAAACAAAGTTGCTCTTTTGAAATGACTGGTATTTTTGGTTAATGAGGGGGCGAATGACAGCATTTTTAATGCTGGATTTAAATAATACTTTTTTAAAAAGTTAATATAACCCGATTCTAAAATGAATAGCAGTGTAAGTTACTACTTCAACAAAAATGTTACAGTCATATTATAACAAAACTTCTCTTACATAACACAATGTGCATTTTAACAGATTACATATCCAGACTTTCAAATCTCATGGTGTTTCCTACATAGTCTACTACATGCTAAGCAAGGCACTTTGTATATGTTACATCATACACAAAGTTTTAGGGACAAAAATATGACATGGAATTCAATGTTGAATGAAAAAAACTGGGACTGAGAGTTGAGAGATTGTGTGTGGGAAAGTGCATATTCTCGTGAAAAGTTTTTGGCAGTTTATTGGCTTAGGAACAAGATCAATAAGAATCTGGTGCAAATTATAAAAATGTGTCTGTGTGTGTGTGTGGTGTGGTGTGGTGCGGTATGTGTGTATGTGTGTGTGATGTGTGCGTGCATGTGCATGCGTGCATGTGTGTGTCACTGAATGAGAACACACGTGCATTTTTTCAAGATGTGGGAAAATAACAAAAAATTGTAAAACTTACATGTAGAACATGAGTGTATCCTGTAAATTGATTTCAATGCAAATAAAAACAAAATATGACACATACAAAAGAATCAATTAAAGGAAAAGGAAATAAAACCAGCTTGAGTCTCATGATCATAGTACATAAAACTAAAATGGAATACTAGTCAAAATGTAAAGCAACAATGGTCAAGAAAACACAGTTTCAATATCATAATCCTGATATATGACATTCAAATGGAATGCCGGCTTAAGATAGGGAGTGTCAAAGGTCAACAAAATACTGAAAATACCTGAGTATCACAATCTGAGGCACACAACTGAAATGGAATACCAATTTAAGATGTGGGGTTTCAAAGGTCAAAAAATCAGAATGAGTATCATAAACTGAAGGTATGAAACTGAAACAAAATGCCAGTTACAATGTTGAAAGTTAAATGCTATGAGATTATGCACACACACACACACGCACACACACACACAAATTCACTCACTCTCTCAACTCATTCAGTCACTCATTCACTCTCTCACACACACACACACACATACACACACACATACCTAATATCAATTAATGTAAAAAGATGTTAAATTAAAGAAGATCACACACAAACACACACCAAAGCAAAAAAGAAAAAAGGTACCCAAAAAAACCCAACCAAAAAACCTGAGTTACTAAACGAACAATGAACCCAGAGCTATACTCCCAGTAAAATACAAAGACAAAGCACTGCATCACAGATGACAAATCACTTTGTTTCAAGATTATGCATAGGCATTCCAGCAAACACAAAAACAGACCAGTTGTAAGTTTCAACTTTTCCACAAGCTCACTACACACTCTTTGACTTTTGAATTCTACTGACAGTATCTGGAAATCTTGGAGCCTTAATTCCCTCTCATGAAGAAGAGTTTCCATTTGCTACTTTTATAAGTCTGTGCATGTTAGAAATCATGTTAGAAGTGCTACCCTGTGTATGTTAGAAATCAGCAGAGACAGAGGAAGATGGAAAACCCTGGTGGCACTGTGTGGAACTCCTATTGACGACAGCGGCAATGGAGACAGTTGAGTTACCCTGTACATGTTGGCAAGATTTGGCCTCATGAGTGGAAGCAGCCTTTAATAATCCCACTTCCAAAGAAAGGTAACCTATGATAGGGTCACAACCACTGAACAATCAGCCTTAAAAGCCATTCAAGCAAGATAATGCTCAGAATCAATCTGAACAGACTAGAATAAAAACAAGCAAGAGAAGTGCTTGCAGAGGAACAAGCTGGTTTCAGACATAGAAGCAGCACAACTGAACATATTTTTAATGCAGGCTTATCACCGAGAAACATCTCTAACACCAGAATGATCTGTTTCACAACTTCACTGACTTAAAAAATGCGTTTGATAGAGTGTGGTATGATGCAAGAGAGGCTCCATGAATACCACACTACTATATCTCTTAGTGGCAGAACCATTTGCAATCTATCTGGGTTTGCTGAGGACACTGATTTCCTTGGAGGCAGTAACAACGAACCTCAAGAACTTAGATGCAAGCTAGAAGAACAGGCACACACTTATAGTATGGAGATCAGCGCAGAGAAGAGCAAGATCATGGTAAACAGCATCAGTGACATTACAGTTAGCATTGTCGTGAACGGTCAACAACTTGAAGATATAGACTGCTCCAAATATCTTGGCTCTACACTGACCAGAGATGGCCGCTCTTCAGCTGATGTAAAAATCAGACTAGTCCTTGCAACCTCGGCCATGGCAAAGCTGAACAGGATTTGGAAAAGCAAGAAGATCAGCTTTTAAAAAAAAAGGAAATCAGCTTCCCAACAAAAGTGAGTTTAGAGCACTCGTCATTTCCAAAATTGCTGTATGGGTGTGAAAACTGGACCTTGACTGCAGAACTGGAAAGGTTTGCCCGGTTGACTGGAAGTTGTGAGCCTTTTCCTTGGGAAGAGAAAGTTATCTTTTTTCCTACTGTTTTTAAAAACACACCTTCCTCTACACTTTTGTCATTGAATTCCAATCTAAATAAGATTTCAATCCACCAACCAACAAAACAACACACACACACGCATACACATCAACCCTTTCTGTTCTAAAAGTGTGTGTGTGTAGCTATGAGTGTGTTTGTATGAGTGCATGCATGATTGTGTATGTAACAGTCTATATGTACATGTGTAAAATCATGGGTGTGTATAAAACTGTCACAAATTCAATCAACTGCACTACCTCAGCAGAAAGTTTGAAATTCATCAATGAAATCAAGCTTTTCCACAAAACCAAAATTTCACTATATTTGCCAACACAACAATAAAAATTGTCAAAACCACAACTGCTTTCATTAAAAATCCATACAACCTGTAATCAACAAAAGTATAAAACATGAAAAAGGAGAAGAAAAAACCCTGCAACTCTCATGCAACTAGTAAACAATGACAAGAGTTACATATAAATAAAGCAGTGAAATTTGAACATTCTCACACGAATGACAGAGTGAGATAATAAGAGGCAAAGACAGCACCGCAGAATTAAGAGAGGTGCTGCTACTACACGAGCAGCCATCGTCTGTGGCCACTATGCAATGGCCAAGCACAGATCCAGTCACACAGTATGACCAATGTAGCAGGATTAGACCTACAGACCAGACACCCATGCCAGACTGGCATACCGGAGGACAGACAAAGATACAGGAGGGATCATGGGCTGGCGACCTTGAAGACCAACATGCCATCTACAGGCTTACAGCAAAGGACGAATGGAAAACGATGAAAGTGGAACATGAAAGAACCAACAGCAACAACAACAAAGTCCAGGAGAAGGGGAACAACAAAGAAAAGACAAGACTTCCAAACAAGAGAGAGAGAAAGAGAGAAAGAGAGAGAGAGAAAGAGAGAGAGATGCATGCTCAATTCAAGTCCATTACAATAGCAATTGGAAAGCAAAGATTCCCACTTCAGTATTCCTTAGCCTACAGGTGTGATTTTAACACTTTGTAGTTGCACAATGACAAAAACTGAAAATTTGATCTAAAAAAAACAACAACAACAAACCATTCTCAAACAACCAGCAAACAACAAAAGTATTTACACATGAAAAAAATACCAACAAAACAAAACTATCACACAAAAACTGGTTAACCACCAAGGTTATATATATGGGAAAAAAAACTAACTAATAATCAGTATAGCAGTTCCAATTGCTCACAGTGGAACAACTTTGATCAGCACAACACAGGTAGGATCAATCAGAACAGTCAGATTAGCAGATGTTTTATACTGGCCCATGTTGCGGTTGTCAAAGACCTCCGTGACGTTGTAGCCGTTAGGACTTTTCAGGCCGATGTCACCAAGCTTCAGGGAAAAGGGTTTGGGTCGGCCGCGGTCATCGTAGTTCAGAAAGGCAATGGCGTAGCTGCCTTTGCTGTTCAATGGCTTCATCCACACAGAGATCGAGTCTGGAAACTGGAACATTCAGAAATATGCATGAGACATGGGAGTGTGTTCCTTTCTTTTTTTTAATGTTTGTAGCAGATGTTTAGTGTTTCACTTTCAAAAAGTTGCGTACAATACGCACTTCTTAAGAGAAAATGAAATGGTATCTTGTTTTAAGAAAGCAGTGATAAAGTCTTTTGAAAGGGATGACTCATGAAGTAGATTTGGAAAAATCAAGCAAAAAAGAAATATTCTGAACCTTTCATTTCTACTGAGTGCACTGTAAACTTTTTTTGCTTATTGCTGCTATATTGTGTGTACATGTATGATTTTCGGAAGAAGAAAAATGTTTAAACCAAATGTTCTGATTAGATTTTTCTTTTCTTTTTTGGGTAACTCGATCAGATCAATTTTGAACAGAATCAAAATAGGACGTACGCATTTTCAACATAAAGTCAGCACAAAGTACTCCCTTACATTACATCAACCTTCAATTTATATATATATTTCATGACTTTTTAACATTAATTTTCCTTCATTCAGCCATGTTTTAATCCTGCACATGCATGTTGGGACTAAAGTTGCTTTGAATCATAATCTATTTTACACACACACACACAAACACCACACACACAAACACACACACACACACACCACGCACACACACACACACAGCAGACTTCTCTGCCTGAGAGTTTAGGCAGCTCTCCGAAGGCCTTGCCATATGACATAGCCCCCTTCTACCATTCTCTCATCTCTCTACAAATGCACTTGTCATGAAGATGGGCTTTTCAACAGTGTCTTGTCAGGGACAAATCTCTCCCTTCTGTCTATGCTTATACATATGTTTTCTGCTTTTTCTGTTTTCTGTGTGTGTGTGTGTGTATGCGCGCATGGCATGTGTATGCACGCACATGTGTGCACGTGTGTATGTGTGAGTGAGTGGAGGGGGGGGGGGGTGTATGTGTGTGTAGGCATGTGTGTGCATGCACGCATGAGTGTGTGTATGTGCGCGTGTGTATGTGCATGTGTGTGCGTGCGCATGTATGTGTATGTATGTGTGTGTGTGTTACAGTCATTTAACTGCCACGTGTAAACAAGATCTCTGTTCCTCATTTCATCCACCCCTAAGACTTGCCGAAAGTTCTAGACCTACCGCATACAGGAGCATGGCCTGGGCCCTAGAGGATCCTGGTTGATGGCGATGACGTTCCTGTTCAGCAGGATGTCTCTGGACTCGGGGCGGATGGTGCGCAGGTCCACAGACATCCACAGCGGGGCAGCAAACATGGCCCACATGGCAAACTGAGCCTTCTGCTGGTAATAGCTCAGCCCAAAGTTCCCAATGATCAGCTGCAAACAAAACAAAGTGAGAGATGGTAGCAAAGTAAGGAAGTGTTGCAGCTCTGAACTGATATGGAGTGCTGGTTATCAGACCAGCACATCAGCTTAAACATGAGTCTGTATTTCTAGCAAATGAAAAGTAAATGCCCAGCCAAGAAATGTATGAAGAGATAATTTTTTTTTCAAATTAAAAAACTGGTAAAGAATACACAGATCTTTAAAAAGATATATACAGTTTTTGTTGTTGTTTTTCATTTTCCCTTTTATTTTCATGTTGCAGTTAAATGGAAGACATGGTGACTTTTTTCCTTGCCTTATCTTTAGTATTGGTATTCTCCTATCACTTAGTTCTGTCTCATCACTCGGCTTATTCTGTGACACCCTAGTAGCTGGTAGTCCTCAGAGAACTATCAATGCCATGCTGCCATGAGGCCACTGATGAGAAGAGGCCCTGCTTTGCTGCTGGGTCACAGTGGTGATATTCAGTAATGTGATATGATTCAACGTTTGCCCGACATAACTAACTAGGCCCTCTCCTAACTTCCTTTTTGTCCAACATCCCCAAAGTCGGAATGCAGCTACCTTCATGGTTGGTAAAAACAGTCACAAATCTCACCATTGGGGAACCTCAGATCTCTAGCCAAAGAATTTTTTTTTTTAACCCACAAAAAACAACCTACTACCCACAGCTAGGAGTCTAAACACTAACACCAATGCTACATCACTTGATAAACGAGGCTATCCTGTCTCACTTGGGAGACGGGATAGCCTAGTGGTTAGAACATTGCACTCGCAATCTGACAACCCGGGTTCGATTCCCGTTCAAGGAGATATTTTCCCCTGGAGTTAACATCAGTGCCGACTCCACTCTCCCCAAAAGTCCTTTGGATGAGACTTTAAACTGAGGCCCCGTGTGCGAACGCACGCAGAACATCTTGCGCACACATAAAATCCTGTTCTGCTTTTCGTAAGAGTAGGCCATTGTGTGCCGGTGGGAACAGATGACAGAATTTACAAAACCGCATACACACGGGGACTGGATGTAAAAAAAGCACATGAGTGCTTATTCCATTATCCTCGATATAAAAGAATAAAATAAAAAAAAAATAAATAATTAGTTTTTGTGAGCTGACAGGCACAGGAGAACCCCACAGACCTGATCGGGATCCGCGAATCCCCCAGGGCCAGAGTGACTGGCGAAGTCGTACTCGTTCTTCCCGTAGTAGTCGACGATCTCCTTCAGTCGGACCCAGCTGTCCTGGATGTCGCCATAGCTGCGCCACGTGTTGCAGTACTCGCGCACCAGAGTCCAGTTGGGCTGTCAGGAACAGAGAGAACAAGGCACACGAATCAATCAGAGTAGATCAGAAGGAAGGGTAGCAGGATGGTTAAGACGTTTGCCTGCCAAACAAGCAATCTGTGAGCTTATGGGTTTGATTCCTAGCGTTGCCCTTTCTTCCCAGCTTGACCAAAACAGTTGAATGGAATGTCAAAGTCTTTCGGATGAGACTATAAACCAAGGCCCCATGTGTGAATGCACGCAGAACATTTTGCGCACACGTTAAAAACCTGTTCCGCCTTTCAGAAGAGTAGGCCATTCCATGCTGGTAGGAACTGATGACAAAATCTAAAAATAAAAACTTATGCACATACAACACGGGCGTTGTGTTCAAACACCACTCCAGAATTCAGAATGTGGCTACCTAAATGGTGTAGGGGCAGGATAGTTTAGTGGTTAGAACATTGCGCTCGCAATCTGACGACCCAGGTTCGATTCCCGTTCACAGGGATATTTTCCCCTGGAGTTAACATCAGTGCAGACTACACACTCCCCAAAAGTCCTTCGGATGAGACTATAAACCGAGGTCCTGTGTGCGAACACACACAGAACATCTTGCGCATATGTTAAATCCTGTTCCGCTTTTCGTAAGAGTAGGCCATTGTGTGCCGGTGGGAACAGATGACAGAATTTACAAAACTGCATACACACGGGGACTGGATGTAAAAAAAGCACATGAGTGCTTATTCCATTATCCTTGATATAAAAGAATAAAATATAAAAATATAAATATAAAGGGGGGCAAACAGTTGCATATGCAAAAATCTCACCATTGGTGAACCTCAGAGCTCTAGCTGGGGAACATGAACAAAGACAAACGCCTTGTTTTTTCCTTTCGCTTGTTCCTCACCTAGAGCTCTAAGACTCACCAGTGGTGAGATTTTACATATGCGGCTGCGTTCACCCACTGTTAAGGTAGCCGCATTCCGACTGAGGGTAAAAATCTAAATGATTTTGAACACTTTCATCTTTTCTTTATGTGTTCTTTGTAAATCTTTTTTTCCATTTCTTGGCAAGAGCTCCAAGGTTCACCAATGGTAAGAATTTGGCGTCTGCTAGTGTTGTTGCCCACCATTAAGGTGACCGCATTGTGACTTTGGGGACAAACACCATCTCATCTTCATATCGGTCAGGATATCAAGAGAATCTGGTGCACACACAAAAACAATTCCAGTTTCATAACTACACAGATTAGTTTTCTGATAAAAAAAAAAATCAACACAATTATTTTAAAATTTTATAGATAATTATTTAGTACATGAAGAATAATTTGAGATTTTTTTTAATTCATAGGCTACTTCAGGTTTCATACAAAAGTTATCTATTTTCAGCAGGAACACACAAGTGCATCCCACTATTAGAAACACTGACATACATACAATTTGTTCACAAGCTTTCACACACACACAAGCGCAAGGGCAGCAACAGACCTTGATGTGTATTCCCATCAGAGGGGCTGGCCACTGGCAACACAGAACCATGGGACGACCCGTTCTGTTCAGGAAGGTGCTGAATGCAGGGAATGCTGAAACAACAATGATCACAATGGTAATAACAATAATAATGATAAAGATAAGAATAATAACAACAACAATAATAATGATAATGATGAAAACAACAACAATATTGAGGATGATGGTGACGACGATGATGATGATGATGACGATGATGACAACAGCAAAATAATGATAATAATGATAACAACAATAACAATAATAATGATGATGATGCTGATATTGATGATGATGATAATGATGATGACAATGACGACGATGAAGATGACCATAATAAAAAGATAAAGAAGTATAATGATAAAACTGTTCAAGATGCCTAATTGGCAATCTGATACATACAAAAGCAACTATGCAAAAGAAAAGAAAACAAAACTCCACAACACACACACACACACACACACCCATGCACCTAAGTAAGTTCACAAGCATGGGTGACCATACAAGCGCACACACTGACATGCAAACAAGCACACATACACACCTGGATATAATTATCATAAGCTGACCCTCACACTCCCTCAGTCACAGTTGTTCCCCTTCTCCAGCAAACACCTAGTGGTCAACAAAACTGACCCAGATACAAACATCTATAGAGTGCAGTTGATCAGTGGTTGAGTCAAAGTCAGTGATTTAGAGCCACTTAAAGAGAGAGAAAAATGAATTGACAATGAAACCCATAACAAACTTGAATGAACTTGAATAAACATGACTGTCTCTGTTTGTGAGATAATAAAAGTATTTGAAATGAATTCAATTGAATTTAAGTGATCCCTTAAACAGGATCATCATTACCCCTTAATGATAGAATTTGAAGAGAAAAATAGGCAAAAACAATACAAAAAGACATTTCCTAGGTAAGATGGGTGGGCTAGCTGTAAATCTGAGTACTGTGGACCATTTTCAGTCATGGCAGATTTTTCTGCATGAAATTGCTCTCCCTGGGTAGAGCACGTCACTGTAAGAACAACAACCCCCACCCCCTACCACTAGAAAAAAATTCATCCTATCTGCAAGTGCATTTCTTACCCTATGAGGGTGGTTTTTCAAAAACATTTGCCAGGGACATCTTTTTTATTGCTGTGGATTCTTCAACATGTGCTAAATGTAAGTTGTATATGGGACTTTAAGTTATTGTCTCATCTGAATGATTAGCACTCAGATTACAAGGGGAAGTTTCAGTTCAAATAGTGATTAAACCCACGGTCTTCTTCCTTTCTAGACAGGTGACTTACCAATAAGACCACCGATCCATCATTATCACGGTACTCCCTACTGTATAAACTGACCGTAGTTTATTTGGGGTTGGGTTTATTTTTGTTCCTCTGCTAAAGCTCCAAGGTTCACCTACAGTGAGATTGTGCATATGCGACCGTTTGCACACCATTCGTCTAATATCACTGAGAGTGAACAGACGTAAAATCAAAGACAACAACAACCTCAACAATAAAGGTAGCCACATTCTGACTCCGGGGTTGTTTATTAGGATGAAACTGCATTAACTTTATTCACTTACAAAAACTTTTAGATTGGAATGTGGCTACCCATAAGACAAGGTACTTGAAAAGAGTATAATGCATGCAAAGTTCCCACCAGTGTGTACCTCTGATCTCTCAGTGATTCCCGGGTGTGAGGAGTGAGACAGAGTGTTTATTCTGGGTGACCCCCTGGGTGTTGAGCTACGGAATACCCAACAACAACAACAATAACAGCTTCATCCACTGACCATAGTTGCTCTGGGGAATGCACAATAACAACAACAACAACAGCTGTATCCACTGACCATAAATTCCCTGGGGAATGCACAATAAGAACAACAACAACTGTATCCACTGACCATAACTGCCCTGGGGAATGCACAATAAGAACAACATCAATAACAACTGTATCCACTGACCATAGTTGCCCTGGGGAATGCACTATAACAACAATAACAACTGTATCCACTGACCATAACTGCCCTGGGGAAGGCACAATAACAACAACAATAACAACAACTGTATCCACTGACCATAGTTGCCCTGGGGAATGCACAACAATAACAACAACAATAACAACTGTATCCACTGACCATAGTTGCCCTGGGGAATGCACAACAACAACAACTGTATCCACTGACCATAGTTGCCCTGGGGAATGCACAATAACAACAACAACAACTGTATCCACTGACCATAGTTGCCCTGGGGAATGCACAATAACATCAACAATAACAACTGTATCCACTGACCATAGTTGCCCTGGGGAATGCCCAATAACAACAATAACAACTGTATCCACTGACCATAACTGTCCTGGGGAATGCACAATAACAACAACAATAACAACTGCATCCACTGACCATAACTGCCCTGGGGAATGCCCAATAACAACAATAACAATAACAACTGTATCCACTGACCATAGTTGCCCTGGGGAATGCACAATAACAATAACATCAACAACAACAACTGTATCCACTGACCATAGTTGCCCTGGGGAATGCTGAAGTAACAGCCATCAGTCTTGACCAGATCCACCCCCCACTCAGCAAAAGAGTTGGCATCACTCTCCATATGGAATTCCGACCCCGGGTACTTCTGACAGGTGAGATACCCGATGTCTGTGTAGATACCCAGCTTCAAGCCCAGTTTGTGCACCTGGGAACAGTATCGCACACATTGGCGTCATGTCACATTGCTGTCTGAAAGAATATCAAAGAGACAGTGTCTGAAAGTGCTGCAATTCTCATGGATTTAATAGATCCTCCTCCCCCCTCCCCCCCTTTATTACTGACACACGTAAAGATGTACGATATTTTTTGTTATTTAGCATGCCTTCAAAAAATAAGTTGAACTTAGTTTTAGCTGAAAACTAATCAATGTCTGCTCTGTCTGTTCCGCTTTTTGTAAGAGTACGCCATTGTGTGCTGGTAGGAACAGATGACAGAATGTACAAAACCGCATACACACGGGGACTAGATGTAAAAAAGCACATAAGTGCTTATTCCATTATCCTCGATATAAAAGAATAAAATGAAACATTCATTAATTTCACTTATTTAAAAGCAAGGAAACTGAAAATCTACTGTTTTACTTATGACAGTGATCTCATCTTTCTAAACGCTTCATTCTATTCTCCCTATGCTATCCACTTTACTCCTAATCTTCTTCTCAGTCAGTTCTCACCAAGAACCCAGACTACAAATGGGAAAGTTTTTGTAGTTTTTGTGCGTGCAATGCTTCTTACTGCCCCTAATATAAAGATGCAATACAGCACTAGTGAGAAGTGTGCATGAAATTCACTCTCACTCCTTCAACTGCTACAGGAAGTTTTATTTTGATCAATCAAATCATAAAAGGTTTAAGAAGACTATTTTTTTAGAGAGACCTTTTCCATATGGTAAAATTAATTTTAATTCTCTATGCAGTAGCACCAGCTTTTTAACACAAGAAAAATAATCGACAAATTTAGCAGTATATTCTTCAATTCAATACCATCATGATGTCTATAGTTTCGCAAACCACAGAGGCTATATCAGGGCTGTCACCTCAATGCGTAGAGTAAAACTGTGCTACTATAAACAAACAAAAACTACAAGATTAAAACCAGTTACTCAACTATTCTTCATTGGTTCCTATACTACACAGTTTCACAATAATATATGAGGAATTGATCCTGTTCCCTCTAATGGTCCATTGCTCTAAAGTCTACAAACCTAATACAACAGCTAGGCTTACAACTTTTATTCTCATGGTGATTTCATTTAGATTAAGGACACGATGGAGTCTCCTGTCAGATCGGCGGATGAGTAGGCAGGCAGGCTTATCTATCAGAATCATTGTTCCGGCATTAGCCTGGTTGCCCGACCAGCACTGGTGACTTTTTTAAGTGAAGAGGAGTTGTGCAGTCCCTTCTCCACTCTCTCGCCTACCGACGCTCAAGAGTCCCACAGGTGCAGATACTGCCACGTGCAGAACGGCCTCGGTAAGTGCAGTTTTTTCTTCGGAGTTCCAACTCCTAGGAGGACTTCCAGCCAAGGATAAGAGCTCCCCCTGCCCTTTGGTCATCCTCTTCCACCTTCACAGCCATTGGGAAAGGTTTCCTCCTCTGCCTGATCCACCATTGGGACTTCACATGCGGCAGGTAGTACTGGGTTACATGGTACCAGTAGCAAGGGCTAAGCCCATGACCTGACCTACTACCTAGATTAAGTATATACATGGCAACTCACATAGTCGGCAACAGCTTTGATTCCACCCGGAAAACGTTCAGGGTCTGCCTGCAGCCTTCCTTCGGAGTCACGCTCGCGAGCAGCCCAGCAGTCGTCAATGTGAACGTACTCATAGCCGGCATCTTTGTAGCCGTCTGCCACCAGCCTGTCTGCCATGGCCATGTACAATTTGTCGCTGAAACATGGACCAGACCTTTGACTTGTCTGAGGAATACAAACACACGTTATCACTGCAGAAAGACTTTAGGGAAAAAGGAAAGATTACATGCACTACATAGTCAGTCAAAAGTGAAAGAATGTAAGCACTTAATTGCTTTGTCAAAACATTACAGTTTTCAATGCATGAATACAGGCGTACATTTGTTTTTAAACATTCACTAAGCACTGGAGAAATCCTTTTTTTTTTTAAGTTTCAGTTTACACACACGATGATATTCAGTAAAAAGTAAAACAATCTAGCAATTCTTTTTGTTTTTACAAAATGTTTGTATAAAGCATACCAGTTCCAGTCATGGCAGATTTCTCTACCTGAAATTTGGGCTGCTCTTCCTGGGGAAAGTGCCTCTCCACAAGAGCAGTGTCATCCATGTTAAAGTTTTCAATGGAGGAATGCAGTCATACAATTGTTTTTAAACATTCACTAAGGTATAATACTTTGTCTCTGAATATGTACTTGGGCACTCTTTTTGCCTTAAAACATTCACTTAGTCATTTTGTTTTTTTGAGCACTTATCAAGGGATTCATACTGGTTGGGGAGGGGAAGGGGGGGTTTGGTGGGGGGATTCATACTGTTTTCAAACATTCACTCAGTATTATATATTTGTAAACATTTAGTATAACATTAGTGTTGTTTTTAAATGTTTGCCAAGAAAATTTATCTTGCTTTCAAACACAGAGAAACAGAAGCAAATATTTTAACTTCAATAAGTGGCACACTGGTCAGCTTTTCAGCTTTGATAATTCATACAACAATGCAATTTGATATGCATGGCCACATGTCATTTGTGTTTCTGTTTCACACCTCATTATACCCACTGATGTGCCTGCACATGTGTGTGATTGTGCATGTGTGTCTCTGTTTGTCTGTCTGTATGTCTGTGTGTTATACTATGCTTACTTGATGCAGCTGTCGGGATAATTGACACAGTCCGTCTCACATCGGAAGCGTTCCCATGACAACCATCCCATGGGCGGAGTTCGTGCCAGGCCATTGTTCATAGCAAAGATGCCCACAATACACTGGCTCAGGAGGAAAAGCAGCAGCATTGTTCTGCCACAATCTATAGATACAAACAAACAGAATGAGTGTTTGGAATAATGTACTTTTATGTGGAACACTTGAAAAATGTGATGCATTAGAGTTTTGAGTTTTTATTTTTTAAATAATAAATCATAAATCTTGACTAAAGTTTACTACTAATAATACTAATAGTAGTAATAATGATAATAATAATGATAATAATAATGATTTATGATGATGATAATAATAATGATAATAATAATAATAATAATGTGTATAGCGCTGAATCTTATAAAGCAACCACATTAAAGCGCTTGCATCCAGAGCATTCACACGCACACACACATCTATTCACAAATCGGCATGATTATAGTACACCCACTGAGTCTTAAAGTTAATCTTGGGTTTTCTTTCCAGAATGACAGGTAGATACATTTATTCAGGACAGTGGTGATAGCCCAGATGACACCAGGCCTGATTGAGTGGCTGGACTGTAGGGTAAGTGATCTAATATACTTATAGTCACTCACAGCATGACTAGACATGACACTTCTTCCTCCACAAATCAATGATCCCATTATGTAAAAGTCATCACCTCAACCATTGATAGCAAAGTTCAACAAGTGCAAGCAAGCACTGACTAAGCATTGTCTTCACACCATACCTTTGCAATCTGAGTGGCTGACCCTTAAAGGACTGAAATGAGCAAGGCCCTGTTCATGTTGTTAATTATTTCCTGTTGTCTCACCCACT
>CM054144.1:15049568-15074568 GCA_028751875.1 Rapana venosa | reverse complement strand
AACGTTCATGGATGATTTAAGATTCTAGCCTACAGCATTGCATGCAGATTCTACTTACTTCTAAACACCCTTTGCAGAACGTTTAAAATGGAGCTGCAATACTTTCGGTGCCTGAAAAAGGCGGAAGAACGTTGGCCATAGGGCCTAGAGGTCGGCGATCAGTAAAAACACAGTCACGTGACTTCTCTCAAGCGTCTGTAGAGATGACCAGAGGTGGACACACCAGAAATAGACTGTTGCTGTCAAAACGTTACATGTTCCAGTGAAACATTAAATAAACAAATGAATGAGTCGGTAAATAAAGAAGCTGAGATTTAACTTTCTATTCCCGTTTTAAGAAACGAACAAGTATGATAACATGTGATGACTGATGAAAGAACACCTATCGCATATGTATTGTATTTCCTAGACTCCATGGGATATTAATTTGCCACACACAGTTTACTTTGTGCTTTACATAACAGCAGCTACTATATGAATTGATTTCCACGCTTTTCTTCTCGTTCACAGCCTGTACAAATATCAATGTTACATACGCCAATGCTACAAACTGCTGGAGTTCAGCTGAGGAGAAACGTTCCCTAAAAACTGTATCCAGGATTTAGAAGTTCTACAAAAACTCAAAACACGGAAATACAATGCCCTCATCCGATCCACCCTAGGGAATGGCTCTGTAACATGGGATCTCTAGTTGAAAAAATGAAACGGGAAAAAATGATGAAGATCGACGAGAAAGTATAACACTAGCTAGGCCTATAGCCTCACCGCTCACTGCAGTAAAGGCATTAGGACGATTCATAGATCTATGTGCTGAAAACAAGCTCCAATGCATAGAGCTCCCTCCGCCAAAGAGAGGGGAAAAAAGAAGAAAAGCCAAAGAAAGAAAGAAGCCGAGAGAATGAAATAGTAAGAAAAACACTGAATGAGTGAACAAACGAATTAAATGACTGAAGGAAATAAAGAAACATCAAAATACAAAACAAACAACAACAAAATAACACCAAACAAAAAGGGAAAGAAAAAACACAAACAAACAATAACAAACAAAAAGAAAATCTGAAACTAGAAATACACATCAGTAGATCTAGCTCGTAAGTGTCAGATGTGAATGCACCTACAATGGCTATTACTACATATTCACATGTATACATAGCATCACGTCTGCCGAACTAGGAGAGGAGAGGAGAGGGGAAGGGGAGAGGGGAAGGGGAGAGAGAGAGAGAGAGAGAATTATTAAATGCGTAATTCATGCCTTGATCCAGTTTTGTTTAAATTCGTCTCATTGACACGTAACATGGCCGGCACACCTGTATGACTCTTGAGTTTCCACATGTCCACGCGCGTGGAATGATAATCTGCATAATTGTGCCAGTGTGCATCAGATTCACGTGTTCAGGTATACTCACGTGTTCCTGTGGCCCTTGTTTGACACAAATAATTTTTTTTTTAATGTGTGTGTGTGGGGGGGGGGAGGGGGGGGGGGAATCAAACCTGTTCAGACTATATAAAAAATAAAGAGATAAAAGCTCATAACACATACACACACGCACGCGAACGCACGTACACACACGCGCGCGCGCGTGCGCGCACACAAACACACACACACACACACACACACACATAACAACAACAACATTTTAAAAAAACAACAACAAAAAACACTACAGACCACTGATATCATTTCAAATCCAACTTAGAGTAAACAATAAATTTGCCATGAGGAATGCTGTAACATGTCAAGAACAAAATCAGGCCTGCCGACGTAGCCATGACATAATTTCAGGTGATAAATAATAACGTGTTGTTATCATTAATTTTTGGAGGACATTAATCCTAGTACTAGATTGCTTTAATACGCCTTGAAGTTGAGGACTCTAACCACGTTGACCGGAAAAAACAAGAGTTAACGTGACTGACACGTGATCTGCTTACACCTTGATGATGGGTTAATTTCTTCTGGACACTGGCCATCGTGAGAATAATAACATAATAAGACTTTGATCTTCACGAACATTTCACTTCAGCAGACAATTTTCATTATTGTCGAGTTTTCATGCAAGTATGCCTTGAATTTTTTTTAAAAAATCATTGTTAGAATCGCAGTGCAGGCTTGCAGCATCCATAAACAAACATGCCTTGATTCCCGCCTTTGCTTCCTTGCACATGTACAAACACAATAAAAACAACCAACTTCTTTCGGTTCTTTCCCTTGTTTTTCAAGCGCTGATGATTGATGGATAATTTACAGACATGTGATCCACTAAATTGGTATTTTAAAAGTATGACCCACTACATTAATACGAACTTTGTTTCAAAATGCACAATTTTTATATCACGTAGTTGCATTGCTGAAGAATGTTACTGTTTGAAACTGAAAAAAGAACAAAACAAAAACTGTTGAGAATCAAAGGAAAAGCAGATTGTGTGTGTTTTGTAATTCAGAGTGAGTGTGGTGGTGGTGGTGTGGTATTGTTATTGTTCTGAAATTCAGATCTTTACTTTCAAAGTTTCAGGCCTCAGGAAAACAGTGGCGATGTTGGTGTTGCTGTTGCTGAGTGCTTGTGCTCAGAGTGCTGATGCACTCAACAATGGATTGGCCTTAACTCCACCAATGGGATGGTTGTCATGGGAACGCTTCCGCTGTGAAACCAACTGTGTTGCCTTTCCTGATACATGCATCAGGTATGACCTTGTGTGATGGGGACTAACAGATCTTGATTTTTTTTTCCTTTCTTACTTTTGTTGTTGATTTCAAACGAATGTACCAAAGACATGATAGGTTGATGCTATGAGGGTGTGGCTATTATTTTATTACCTACAGCCCACCATGAAGCATGCATAGATCTGTTGACCATCCATGTTCCTTCCCAAGATCCTCATTGCCCAGAAGCCAGCTGTCCTCACAGTTTGGTCAAAAACTAATCAAGTGATGATCAAATAAATGATGAGGCAAAAACTAGAAATTGTTTCTTACCAGTGTTTATACACTTTATCTTATTAAAGTCATATAACAGTCAGTTTTACTGTTGAACCCCTTGTTTCACTCAGCACTGTGTGTGTTGTAGTGCAAATATGAAGTCATGAAGGTTCATACATGTGTTCAGTGAACAGTTGTACATGGCCATGGCAGACAGGCTGGTGGCAGACGGCTACAAAGATGCCGGCTATGAGTACGTCCACATGGACGACTGCTGGGCTGCTCAAGAGAGGGACAGCAGTGGATCCCTCCAGGCAGATCCCCAGCGTTTCCCAAGCGGTATAAAGGCCCTGGCTGATTATGTGAGTTGAGTGCTTTTCTCCTTTAGGCTATATCTCTTTAGTCAAACATGTCATCCTTCTTTAGACTATTTCTGTTTAGTCAAATATGTCATTATTTGCTTTTAAATAGAGATTAGAGATCTTTCTTGATGAGTCACTGGACGGCTGTAAGAAGAAAGTTTGACTAGATTCCTATGCATATATTTTTTTTCTCTATATTTATATTGGTTATATGCCAAAGTCTAGGTTTTTGCAAATGGTTTCATTAACCATTCTATAATATAAACATATTTCAGATGTGATTCGAATGCAGGAACTCTTGCTGTCCTAATTGTAATGCTACTGCTAAACCAGTAATCCATCAGAACTAATTTCAAATCTTTTAACAGTAATATATGTTTTAATCTTCCTGTAAAGAAAAAAGGGAAATATTATTCAGGTTCATGAGCGAGGGCTAAAATTGGGCATCTACACATCCATTGGCTACCTCACCTGTCAGAAGCTGCCAGCCTCTGAATTCTACATGGAGCAAGATGCCAACACCTTCGCAGAATGGGGGGTGGACATGGTCAAGACAGACATCTGCTATTCTGATTATTCCTCCATTGATGTGTGTAAGTGGTGCTTGGAACAGTTGATGTAGTCACTAAGTCAGTTAGATGGTGAAAGGTTGACAGCTTTGTCAAATTTAGTACCTGGGTTATTTTAAATCAGCTAGAAGTAAATTGCTTGTGTGTTGTTTGTGTGTTGTTATGTATTCATGTTTGGATTACACATACACCTAATCTTTCTGGGTTGGGTTGAGTTGGGACTGGGTTGGGTTGTGCTCTGTTGTGTTGTGTTCCTGCATTTCTTTCTTTTTGGGGGGGTACCAAAATATATGGATTGACTTATATGGCATTCGCAATTTGGAATGGTGTCAGAGTGCTTGTATTACTACACGTTGGTGAGAGTGTACATGCAAGCATACACACATTACACATGCTTGTGGTTGTTTGTGGGCATGTATGCATATATTATGTCCTTTTCTTTTTTTCCAGCTTACCCAACATTCGGGTTCTTCTTGAACAAGACTGGACGTCCGATGGTGTATGGCTGTAGCTGGCCTCTGGTGTACTACTACCAGCATCTGCCGGTAAGCTGCGTCCCAGAACTAATGTCCTGTTCACAGTCTGACAGCTATTGAGTGGTAGAATCTTTTTATGCTTGGTCCAAGGATCATAGATCCAAATCCCTCTTGCAGGAGCTGGGGTAGAAAATATTTCTCTCCCAGTTCAATTCATTGAAAATGCTCTGTTATAGTTAATCTTTTGATGAATATGATAATGAACATTGCTTATGTAGCACAGCACACAAATCCAGCATTACTGAGTCAAGGGTCCAGGGCAAGTGCCAAAATTAGCGCTTCCTTTCCTCTTTTACCAAGTCCAAGTGCAGTCAGTTCCTGCTATAATTAGCACCAGCTGGGCTGGGATGAGATGGAATGGATAACAGGGAGTAGCTGAAAGTGAGGGAAACTGACAGCTGTGGTAGTAATTATCCTGCATAATACTTATTATTAAAAAAAAAAAAAGAGACTCAATGGAAAGCTGGACAGTGAAAGTTCTACAGAGAAGAAAACCGCTTCTAGCAAGTGTTGTGACTCCTGACTCATCACTTCTCACTGTTTAAGGGGGCTGGCTGTAATGTGTCAGATGGCCGAAGGGGCTAGCAATGCAGAAGGATATAAGGGAGCATGTGGTCGTACTACTTGGACTCCATTTTGTGTTCCAAGACTGGGAGTTGCCGTCCTCTTTATTCAAACAGAGCCAGCCTTTTTAGTTTTTAGTTATATAGATATAGATCATGATGTCTGGATTCCCTTCTAAAGAATTAAATAAACTGTTTACATAGTCTTTATCTTGCACAACAATTATGATTATACTATATTTATTGTACATCTCACCTTTGTTTGTATATTTTTCCAGTTTAACTTCAGCAAAGTGCGTGAGCACTGCAACCTGTGGAGAACCTGTGTGGACATTCAGGACAGCTGGGAGAGTGTGAAAAACACTGTCAACTATTATGGGAAAAACGACAACAATTTTGCTGCCTCCACAGGCCCTGGGGGATTTGCTAATCCTGACCAGGTGTGTCATTGTATGTCTGAGGATTAGTTGTGTGTGTGTCTGTGTGTGTGTATGTGTGTGTGTGTGTTGTGTGTGTGTGTGTGTGTGTGTGTGTGTGTGTGTGTGTCTCTGTGTGTCTGTGTGTGTTAGAGATATCAATCTATTTGTCTTCTTTTTGTACTCATTGCATAGAACTCTTAACATACCACATGTATTGACAATCTATGCAAAATATGAATGAATTACATTATGGACATCACATTAACTATATAGTGTATTTTTCAGAAATCTGAATGTTCATATCCAGTAGAGTTTTTCATCTTTCATAGAGGAGAGATAAGTGTAGGCCTATGTTAGGGGGTGGGGGGGGGGGTCTCTTTGTACTCAAATAAGGCCTTTTTGGTGGTTTTTACTTCTTTTTGGTTTGAATGTGTTCTTTTAGTAACTTTCCCAGCGGTAGTTCTTGTTTACCTTTGCTTTGTTTCCTTGTTACGTGTTTCTTTGTTTTTAAACAAGGATTTTATTATTGTTGTCCATTGTCCCATGCTGAAGTTGAATGTGCTGGGCCTGACTTGTCAGGCACTTGATGGAAGTGTAACGTATATTTGCTTATATGACAGACAACAATATTTGTTGTCTGAGCGTTCAGTGAAGAAGGAGAAGTCCATTGTGATTGTTTGTCTATTTTATCTCCGAAAGATGAGGATGCACTTTCATTGTCAGTATTCAAAGCAGCTGTCAAGATTTTTGCAGCTGCTTATAGTGAAACAATTGGTCTGATTCTTTTTCTTTCTTATCTTCAAGGTCCTTAAATGAGACATGACTTCTTCTTAATCTCCTTGAGGTGTTGTTGGGCACACTGCACTGGCTTTTTCAGGCCATGTCTGTTTGGCAAGTTGAACCAGGCGGAGTCCATCATTCTCCAGGTAACAGGATGCATGATGGGTATGTTTGTGTCATCCATCCATTCCACCATCCATAGCTGGCCCTACCCTCTTACAAAAGATGGATGGAGTTTTGACATATATGTACCCAAGAACTTCTGTGCATGCTTGCAATGAGACTAGTTTACAATCTCATTTGAAGGATTTTCAAGGAAACGGAGTCACTACCAGTGTTAACTTCAGAGGAAAATGTCCTTCCAACAGATACCTCAGCAGAGACTCAAAACCACACCCTCAGTTACCACCAGGTCATGAGTTTCATGCTTCAGCAAAAACTTTCAGGCTAAGCTCTCTCCAGACATACAGAATGTGGAGAAATCTGTGTCCTTTTCCCTAGCTGATCGTGGGGAACTACGGGCTGAGCTATTACCAGCAGAAAGCTCAGTTTGGGATGTGGGCCATGTTCTCCTCTCCTCTCCTGATGTCTGTGGACCTGCGCACCATCCGCCCCGAGTCCAGAGACATCCTGCTGAACGCTGAGGTCATCGCCATCAACCAGGATCCCCTGGGAGTCCAGGCTGAAATGCTGTATACTGTAAGTCTGTGATACAGATGTCAGGCTGTATACTGTAAGCCTGTGATTCAGATGTCAGGCTTTAATGCTGTATAACTGTAAGTCTGTAATTCAGCTGTCAGGCTGTATACTGTAAGTCTGTGATTCAGATGTCAGGCTGTATACTGTAAGTCTGTGATTCAGCTGTCAGGCTGTATACTGTAAGTCTGTGATACAGATGTCAGGCTGTATACTGTAAGTCTGTGATTCAGCTGTCAGGCTGTATACTGTAAGTCTGTGATTCAGCTCTGATAGTTTGGATGGTATGGTATGGTATGGTAGGGTAGGGTATGGTATGGTATGGTAGGGTAGGGTAGGGTAGGGTAGGGTAGGGTATGGTATGGTATGGTATGGTATGGTATGGTATGGTATGGTATGGTATGGTATGGTGTGGTTTGGTTTGGTTTGGTTGAAAAGGGTATGGTATGGTATGGTATGGTATGGTATGGTATGGTATGGTATGGTATGGTGTGGTAAGGTGTGGTGTGGTTTGGTTTGGTTTGGTTTGGTGTGGTTGAAAAGGGTAGGGTATTGTAGGATATGATACAACATGGTCTGGTGTGTCTGATGTAAAACTCTGCTAATTCATATAGCAGGAAAACAGTCTCCAGCAGAATATATGTAGTCAATCTCCCCTTTAGGGATTGTTTACTCAGCATGAAACAGGGAGTGAAATCAATATGAAGACAGTCATGTAAGTGGGAAGTCAGTTTGATTGTTTCTTGTGGTTGTTATTACTTGCCCTACACAAAACAAAACAAGCAAACAAACAAGAAGAATGAGAAATAAATAAAGTGGAGCACCTTTCAGGCTTATGTGAAGTTTGTTAAAAATGGAATGCATCATAAGGTGAATGTGTAAGAATATTTTATGTGTCATGACATTAAAAAAAAAAAAAGGAAATACCAGTCTATAACTTTACAATGCTGAAAGAGAATGCCATTTAGATTTGTATATTGATATAATGATAAAAAAGAAAAATAATTATGATAATAATGCTGTTGTTGCTGTTGCTACTGCTGCTGATTATCATATTATTATTATTATCATCATCATTATCATTATTATTATATCATCATTATTATTATTATTAACATCATCATCATCAACATCATCATCTTTATTATTATTGTCAATGTTATCATTATTATCATCATCATCATTATTATTATCATTATCATTATTCCAGCTTCCCAACTCCCTCTCCGTGTGGCTGAAGCCTCTGGCCAGGTCAGGAAGTTACGCCATTGCTTTCCTGAACGAAGATGACCACGGAAAGCCCAGCTCCCTGACCATCCAGCTGGAAGACATCGGGCTGACCAGCGCCAGCGGCTACAATGTCACTGACCTCTTTGACCAGGTCCACAGGGGCATCTATCTGCCCTCCACACCCATCACAGTCCTCGTGGATCCCACCAGCATTGTGCTGCTCAAAGCCCTGTCTCTCTGAGATGGTAGTTGTTATGACAGTTTGTTGTTGTTGTTTGTTTGTTGTTGGTGGTGTATTCTTGGTTTTGTTTTTGTTTGTGGTAGGGTTGTTTTTTGTTGTTGTTGTTTTGGGGTTGTTGTGGGTTGGGTTTTGTTGGGTTGTTGTTGTTTTTTTGGGGGGGGGGTTGGGTGTCATTCCTTTTGATGAAACAGAGTTCATGGGCTCCATGGCTGTCAGTTTCCCCCATTTTAAGCTTCTCTCAGCTGCTGTCCATTCCATTCCATCCCAGCCCAGCTGGGGCAGTTGGTGCTAATTATAGCAGGAGCTGACCACACTGGACTTGGTAAAAGGAAGGGAGGACTGATTTTAGCACCGGGCCCTGGACTTTGGACTGAGTTATGCTGGATTTGCACGCTGTGGCTCTTAATCTAATTAAATGTTTACTAACTTTAGTATTACTTTGTAAAGTATTATTATTTATTATCAATGAAATGTTGCATGTTTTGTATGACAGTCTTGCAAAAAGGTATCCTTGATTTTTACAGTTTGTTGTTTTTGATGAATCCAATGAATTTGAAGTATTCAACTACACTGCCGAAAAAAGGGGAGTTCTTTTCTTTCCCCCTCTGCATGACCCACTTTTGAGAGGGTCAGTGTTTGAGAGAATGTTTGCAAACATGTGTGTGTTTGTATGGGTGAAAATGTGTGTGTGTGTGTGTGTGGGTGCGTGTGAGCATGCATGCATGCGTGTGTGTAAGTGTGTGTCCATATGTGTGCATTCCCGTGTGGGTATGTAGTCTTGCATAATTTACATGCATTCACTCATTTTGTTATGAAAACTATTTGTATAAATGTATTTTTCCCCCTTTTGTTTCTTTTATATTATACATTTGCTCTCAGGGAAAACGACATGCATTAATTTTTCTGTGCATGAATAAATCTTATCTGAAAACCTAATTTTCGGTTTATGAATATATTACACTTTTGGTAATGTACATTGTTAAAAGATGTGTGTTCAATTTTGTTTTATATTGTTCTTGTTTTTATATGATTGACTTTCTTATTGTTGCCCATGTTGTGTAAAATTATGTACTTATTTTGTCTTATTATGTTACTTGTTTTTATATGATTGACTTTCTTATTGTTGCATATGTTATGCTTTTACTTTTCCCTTCAACCCACCTGAACAAATGGAAATAAAGTGAATGTGCAGGGTTTGGACTATTTGTTGTCTTGTTGTTGTTGCTAATGAATAATGCCTTTGTTTGATTTTTTGGTAAGAAACCAAAGTAAAATATGTTTTTAACACTTAACCTGATTCCTGTTAATTTATTGGGTTTGTTTTGCCAAAGATACTTCAGATATTTTAATTTTTATTTATTTATTCTTTTATATCGAGGATAATGGAATAAGCACTCATGTGCATCCAGTCCCCATGTGTATGCGGTTTTGTAAATTTTGTCATCTGTTTCCACCGGCTAACAATGGCCTACTCTTCCAAAAAACGGAACAGGATTTAACGTGTGGGCAAGATGTTCTGCATGCTTTCGAACATGGGGCCTCGGTTTATAGTCTCATCCGAAGGATACATAGCTCACGCATATTAATTCAGTTGGGTTTTTTTCAGTATCAAAAAATGACAAAGAAATATTTATTTCAGACTCCATACAGCAACTTGGCAAAGGAGACCTAGCACTGATGATGAGTCGTGTGTGCAGATTTCACTTTTTTTCTTATTGATCTGACGTTGCACATGCAGAACTCTACTTAGCAATGCCCAAAACCAATAAAGTATTCATCATCATTTGGTAAGTGAAATGTTCCAGTAGAACTGAAATGTCAGTGATTTATGGACTATGTTTGGTTTTTTTTTAATCCTTCCTACATTTGTAAGGATCTATATGTTTTTCTTTCTTTAGCTAGAGCTCTTGAGGTTCACCAATGGTGAGATTTTTGCGTATGCGACCATCCTCCCTCCCCCTCCCCCTCCTTCCCCCCCCCCCCCCCCTTCCCACACACCTTCCATTTAGGTGCCACATTTCAACTTTGGGGATGGTGTCTTAACAATGACACCTGTGTGCACTTGTTTCCGAAATTTTGTCATCCGTTCCTACCGGCACACAATGCCCTACTCTTAAAAGGCAGAACAGGTTTTTAATGTGTACACAAGATGTTCTGTGTGCATTCGCACATGGGGCCTGGGTTTACAGTCTCATCCAAAAGACTTTGACCTTCAGTTTGATTTGTTCATTAATTTGGGAAGAAAGGGCAAGGCTGGAATTGAACCCAGAACCTCATGGTTTGCTTGTTCGGCAGGTGAACATCTTAACCATCCTGCCACCTTCCTTCCTTACATGTGTATGGTAAAGAGCACTCTCAACAGTCATGCATGTATAGCTATTTGCCTTGCCTCACCTGCATAGATCTTACTTGGTGTGATGGCTAGATTTGATCTTTACCCCTGTTTCCATCGCAAAACCTGTCAATCATCTCAGCTGCTGAATCATTTCCATGTTTTGAGCATATATCAGCCATTTTGATAAAGCTACATTTTACTATGTGCAAGTGAAATCAAAGACACAAGCATTAGAAGCGCATGGTTGAGTGATAAATTGTCCAAAAATATTTGAATAGACAAAGAGAATAAACTATGCCTGCACATTACTCCAGAAAGATTTGAACAAATAATGCAAATTTTATGGGTCCACTAAAAAAATCTACTAGATCTGAAAATAGACTGCTGCTTGCTTACTTCAGCAGTAGTTGTTTCTTTTCATGTCTGTTCTGATCCAGTAAAGCATAAGACACTCCCAGCTACCATTCCCCCAGCTGATTACAAAAGCAACACAATGGCATGGTCAGACTAAGTGAACAATTCTCCGTGAATGATACAAACTCTCCTCATACATGAGGAAATGGAGAAAGGGCTGACCCTGACATCTTCATAAAACTACAGCATGAAAGGCAGCCAAATGAGTGACTTTTTTCTTCCTGATAGTGATGATGCTATGGTAGTTCAGCTAGTATAGAGACAATTTGAACGTTTAAAAGGCAATGTACTTAGTAGCTCTTTTATAATCTACCCAAGTGTCAACCTGGTTCAGTAGATATAGACACTTGCAGTCTTGATTGGGTATTTTGAGCAGCACCAAATTCACATCAGCTAAGTAGAACACACTTCACTTTCGGGTTGCGGTCTTTATGCTGTTCCATAGGCATGCTTGATGGTGAATAGGAGCTAGTCAGAGCTTGAAAATCAAGCAAATATCTCTAATTGTCTCTCTGATGGCAATCAAACCCATGACTGAGAAGGAAGGTGGCCGGACAGTTTAGATGTTCGCCTGGATAACAAATAAACTGTGAGGTTCCGGGTTCAAATCACAGCCTTGCCCTTTCTGCCCAGTTTAGTGATAAAATCAAACTGAATGTGAAAGTCTTTTCAAGGATACTCTAAACCAGTCAGACCCATGTGCTTACAGACTTGTGCATGTCAAAAGAACCCACAACAGATGAAAATTAGAAAGAGCAGGGAGGTACCTCCCGACTGTCTTAAGTCAAATTCGTAGGTTCAATTCCCAACTGTGTCCCCAAAGTTGGAATGCAGCTACCTTAATTGTGGGTTAAAAAAAAAGGTAGCATATGCAAATATCTACCTCAGTTCTATAGTAGAGGGGAAAAAACCCAAAAACCAAAAACAACCCCAACCCATGACTGAACTGCCAGCCAACAATGAAACCATTGCATAAACCACTGTGGTTATACCAGTAATAGCAAATAGCAGACTAGAAACCTGATGATGACAGTACAAATGATATCACCAAAAATACAAGTCATATAGTAAAACTACATTTTCTTTGCAGGCAGTTGGCACTGTCAACCTGTACTGTTTCATCCCTCACACAAACATCAGTAACCGTCTGCTGGTCCAGTGAAAGAATAGTAATCAGAGCAGCAAAGCATACATATTTTGATATCATAGTGATTGTAGTCTTTGTATGACTAATAAAACAGCATATGACATTCATTTCCATGCATGCTCTGTCCTCTGCTCTTGTCATACTGATGATGGATGCACATATTGACTTCAGTGCATGTATGATTTAAAAGCAAAGCTGCCACCCAAGTAGAGCTTGCTATAGACCATTAACAGGTCTGCCCTAGAAGGAACAACCTGCAAGGACACACTTAAAAACCTGCAAAAGGAAACCAGTCTATAACACCAGCACATTAGCACTAGGGGACTAAGATGAGTTTGTACAAAGAGTCGGTAAGAAGCACACACAACTCATTTCACACAGCACAGACCCTCAGGAGTCCTGGAAAGTGCATGGTATTGACACCGTCATTAATTAGGAAGAATAGGCTTGGTCAGGGGTGTAATAGTGAAAAGACTGATGGACATAGGGGGTCTAGATAGATGATTGAGTTGGAAGGATGCTTGATCCAGCACCAGCAAACTTTCCACCCTTCTGTCCTCCACACAAGACAAAACTGAGGATCATAGACTCTCTTGCACCCCTGTGCTCAAAGCAGGTAGCACTGAGCACCACCAAAGTGAGCCAGTAGCAGTGCAGAGTGCCACTGGCTGGTGGCCTCAGGGCAGCTATTTATTTTTATTTATTTATTTATTCTTTTATATCGAGGATAATGGAATAAGCACTCATGTGCTTTTTTACACCCAGTCATTAATTAGGAAGCTAAACATCCATGAGCTGCTCTGGACTTCAGACCTTCAGCATACGACCCAGGAGCTTAGATATGATATGACTGGGATAGAGAAATCAAAATGAGTGTCATGGGAGCAGCAAGTAGGAGTGTCACCCCCCCAAAACCCCATCAAACAAAAAACACAAACAAAACGTCACGCGCGGGTGCGCGCGCGCACACACACACACACACACACAGAGGAGGGGGGGGGGTGTCAGCTGAATAAGAAGAAAAGAGTAGCCAGCACAGCCAAAGTCCAGTAGCCTACAGGACCTACAATGACATTGTATAGGCCTATTATTCAACTGCTGTGGTAACACCAAACCACCTAAACGAAAATGGTAAGAAAATCTGACCACTACTGGCCATTGATACACCTCGTGATATACTGCCTCAGTGATGTGGTATGTTGTTGTGCCTGATTGTGGACATAATACTTTCTTTGTGATAGGGGCATGTGCGTGTGTGTGTGTGTGTAACACTCACAACTGGATAGGCTCATGCAAAGTAGTGGGTGATATTCAACTCTGATCCCACCCCCCTAATTTTCACTATGAAACTAGGACAGATTGTTCAAATCTGGAATGGCTAGAACGTCCACCTGTTTACACACACACACACACACACACACACGTTTATTGTAACTGAAATCAATAAAATGTTGCATGTAGCATTTGCACATGGGGTGGAGTGCTTAAGGTGTCACTGACGTTATTCTTGTCATTAAAATTTGATATGACCCAAGTTTATATATTCATACAGAGTACATGAATAAGTAGAAGGACGGTGGCAGGATGGTTAAGACGTTTGCCTGCCAACAAGTAAATCGTGAGGTTCTGGGTTCGATTCCCAGCCTCGCCCTTTCTTCCCAGTTTGACCAAAAAATCGAACTGAATGTCAAAGTCCTTCGGATGAGACTATAAACCGAGGCCCCGTGTGCGAACGCATGCAGAACATCTTGCGCACACGTTAAATCCTGTTCCGCTGTTCGAAAGAGTAGGCCATTGTGTGCCGGTGGGAACAGATGACAAAATTAAAAAACCGCATACACACGCATAAAAAAAAGCGCTTTGATTTGTAGCTTTACAAGATTCAGTGCTATATAAATTCCATACATTATTATTATTCACAAATGGGTTGATATGATATTAGACCCCTATATGCTTTGGATCTGGTGTGTGTGTGTGTGTGTGTGTGTGGTACACTGAGTGTGTGTGTGCGTGTGTGAATTTATTTTTGTTTCGGTTTTGGATTTTTACTTTATTGTTTGGGGCTTTTTTGTGTTACACAAAAATAAATAATGTTGGTTTGGGGTTTTTTGTAGCTGTTTATTTTCTTTTTCATTGTATTAGATGGCTTAAATTGTTATTGCTGATGTTAGAATTGGTGGACGGTTTTATATTGCCTGAATTTATTCTTTTGATTGAAGGATTTGGGTAGTTTTGCCTTAAATAAAAAAGCACAGGTACATGCGTGTATATGACCAGGAGAGAGTTTTTACTTTTTTTTAACTCTTAATCCAATGTCTGGGTTGTTTCTTGTTTTTCCTTTATATATGAGTATATGTGGTGAAGGGGATATGGGTGAGGGTGTGTAGGTGGATGTAAGTGTTTAAATGATTTAAAAGGAAACTGTACATCAGTTTCCTCTGTTTGTATCCATTTGGTTGTTGTTGTTATTGTTAGTGGTGGTGGGGGTGGAGTTCTGGTTTGTTTTTGTTGTTTGTTTTGGGTTTTCCTTTTTTTTAAGGGGTTGTGTGTGTTGTTGTTTGTTTGGGTTTGTTTGGGGTTTTTTGGGGGGAGAGGTTGGGGGGCTTTTTTTCGGTCTTTTGTTAGTTCTATATTGATTTTTTTTCGTTTTGGTTGTTATTGTTCTTTTTGTTCTTTTGTGTTAGTTATTGTTGTTGGTGTTGTTGTGCACGCATGTGTGTATTTTTTTGTTTGCTTGTTGTGGTTGTTCTTGTTTTATCTTTTTGTTTTCTTTGTTCAGTTGTTTGTATGGTTGGAGGGTTTTGTGTGCGTTGAAGGGGGGGGGGGGGGGGGGGGGGGGGGGGGGGGGTTGGTGGTGTCTTTTTTGTTTTGTTTTGTTTGTTTTGATTTTGTTTTGTTTGTTTGTTTGTTTTATGGTGGATATATTTTTAGAATAATTTTTCTTTGTTTGATTCGTATGGTTCAACATGGCTTAGGGTTTTTTAAAAATCTATGTATGCATATATTATTGTTTTCTCTTGTTTGGTTTGTATGGTTTATCACTAATTATGTTTTTATTCTATGTCTGCATATAATTTTTTTTATATATATAGATAGATGGCTTGGTGAAAAAAGCAAATGCACTGCTTATTCAATGTACTATCTGAAAATAAAAGTTTGACTTTGACGTCACACACACACACACACACACACACACCTCAAACAATCTCACAGAAATGGGGCAACCATAACCATCTTTCCAGTCATGTGTCCACTGCACTAATCTCTGTGCCATCTGATTGATGATAAGAGTCATTGTGTCAACGACAAATAATTATTGGACACTAGCCATGGCCACTGATAATTATCACCTTTTTCGGTTCAGTGTTTAAAAAACCCACAACTGCTCCCATAAAGAGGGTGCCGAGGGACGCTATAGCCAAGTGGATAAGACCGACTTCAATCCCATGGGTTCATGAAGTTGTGGGTTCGAATCTCCGCAGCATCTGGTAAAATTCAGGGTGTGGATTTTTAGGCTATCCCAGGTCAACTTTAAGTGCAGCCCTGCCAGTGCTTTAATTCCCTCTGTATACATAGGCCACATGCAGAAGATCAAATATGCATGTTACAGATCCATGTCAGGGTTGGTTAGGGAAATACCAACATACCCAGTATACATCCCCGAAGTCGGAACACGGTTACCTTGATGGTGGGCAAAAACGGCTTCGTATGCAAAAATCTCACCATTGGTGAACCTCGGAGCTCTAGCCGAGGAACAAAAACAAACAAAAAAAAGAAGAAACAAAGAAAAAAGAAGAGGATGCTGTGACGACAATACTCGAGTGTCTGTATTGTGTCATTTTCTTATCTGACAAGATAACATGGTCACAATACTCTTATTATGTAGCCCAGGATTAGCAAGGAATGGAATGTTGGTGGAGTTATGCCCTAACTTGAATTACACCTATCCAATTCAAATCGTGTTCACGACCCTACTGATTTGACTTTCAAGAGGTCACCCACAGCTCATCGTTACCCTAGACTGACTATAAATTAAAGTTCAGAAAACGTCAGTGATTGATCGCTGTACCAGTGTTCGGAATTCTGCTGCTTACCTGGGGGTGAGTGATTTAGGTAATGAAAAGCATCGATTAATTGGCATGCAATGCTTCAGCCGTGGTACGTTTTCATTATGGTAAATGGCAAATTTTTAAACCTCACGATCTTCGGACTAAGAATTATGATTTTCAGTCTTCCATTCACTGCATGTGTCAGTTCTTACAGAAGTTAAAGTTGTACTGTTTCAGCCATCTCCTGGTCGATAAGGATAATTAGTTTTGTTTCATGGTGTGTCATTGGAGCCTCTGATTGGACTTGGGAACAGATGACAAACTTTACAAAACCGCATACACACGGGGACTAGATGTAAAAAAGCACATAGGTGCTTATTCCATTACCCTCGATAAAAAAAAAAGACTCCCGATGACAGCCATTCGTACAAGGGTTACCTGTGGGAATCAGCTAGGAAGGGGGGGGGGGGGGGGGGGGGGGCTGACATGCTCATTCTGAGGGGGTAAATGAAGTCTAAATCGAAAGCATCACAGACTTCGCATTTTATTTTAAAGTTTGAACAAAACCCCAAGAATTGTCTTTTTTTTCTGTTTCTTCTTCTGTTGTTTTTTTTAAAGTGCTTTCCCTCTAGTTTTTAAACTGTTTAAGTTTGTTTTAGACTCAAGCCATAGGCTTATGATATGTTCAGTGGCTGACCATGCTTTTCAGTCATTGAGTAGGCCTAAAACTAGGCACCCATTTGATTCTCAGTTGAAGACATTGACATTGTTGTAGATTGTATTGTATTCCCAGCGGAGTCAGGCTACCCGATTTACAGAGGGTGAAATTCAAAAGGCAACCAGCTCCCTCTCATTCCCCCTTACAACCAGGCAGAGGATTTTTCCTCTGGAGTTAACATCAGTGCCGACTCCACTCCCCCAAAAGTCCTTGAATGAGACAATAAAACCGAGGTCCCATGTACGAACACACGCAGAACATCTTGCGCACATGTTAAAACCCGTTCCGCTTTCCCGAAGAGTAGGCCATTGTGTACTGGTGAGAACTGAGGACAAAACTGACAAAACTGGATGTAAAAAAAGAATGAGTGCTTATTCCATTTTCCTCGAAATAAAAGAATGAATAAATAAAGAAGAAAGGCAGCAAAGTCAAGCAACAAGTCCGAGGTTCCTGCTGGTCCATTAAGAAGACAGTGACGTGGGATGAACTAGCCTGAGGCTGGAAATTTCACCCTGTGCCATCTCAGAAAAGTCTAGAGAATGGGGGCAAAGAAATGGAACTCAGGGGTGTAAGCTTTAGGGCTTTGCAGGTGAGCCCTATAGTTCAGAGTGTGATTTTTAGGTTGGTCTCTGTGGCGCTCTGATCACTTTGCCCTGTTAGGTTCATAATCTATATTTCCCTGCAAGTATTTCGAAGGACATTGGTTACCAAAAGTGCTACGTGGAAGCAGCCGTTATCTTGCACATCCTTCGAAGGACATTAGTTACCAAAAGTGCTATGTGGAAGCAGATGTTATCTTGCACATCCTTTGAAAGCTTCTGTATCATTTTTCCCCCTTATCCATGGAAGACTAAGCATATTATGGATGACACAATCCAATTCTTAAGGTCTGTAGTGAAAACAGACAGTGCTGGAGTTATGTAATACCTCCAGTTTGAAAAAAAAATCAAAGAAAGCCACCATACACAGCTGATTTAGCAGAGGAAAGGAGGGAAAGTTGTAGCCCGAAGGTGTAGACTATGAAAGAAAGCTGGGTGTTCCTTCTGCACTGTTCCTCTGCGTGCTCGGTGCTTAATTATTTAACTAAGGGGGTGGGGGTGTGGGATGCCAATGCCATTCCACGTTAAAAGGACGGATGGTGGGGGGGGGGGGGGGGGGCGGTATTTCATGTCCACAAACCGGGATTTTACTCAAACAAAAGGAAAGTTAGTCGCAAAGTCGAACTCGCCCGCTGTTACACACAACTTCTCACGTGTTAAATCGATATAGGTATTTTATTTTATCACCAAAATTCTCAGCACATGATAGAAGCAGACAACCGGAAGTTTACACAAAATCACATGATACGGTCAGATCACATGACCTAGGCTAGGCCTACCTGGCTCAAGACCTATCATTCTGCGCGTCCTCCGATCCCACAACAGCAAGATAAGCGTCTTTGGAAGAAATCACTCGAACAAACCAAGAATAAGGTATATTAGTCACATAGATCAGATAGTACAGTTGCTACACAAAATAGTGAGATAAAAGATCTAGATATGCTAGCTTGCAGACTCTTAGTTCCCTTTAGTTTTGTTTCTGTCCGCTTACCGACATGGGCGATCTTGACATTACTGTGAAGCAGCAGTAGAAATCGAAGACATCGTAAGGAGATGGAATAATGGTTAGAGCGTCTTATTCATGATGTATCCGCAACCGAGGGCTCGAATCTTTGCTGAGGTATCTAATGGAGGGAATCTTAGTACAATCTTCCCAGATCCGGAAAATCCTTCGATCTACTGTCAGACTTTTTGTGTTATAACAAAATAACCAATGCCCAGTGTATGAACGTCTTATGCACAAGTTTAAAAAAGCCCTACCAGTCTTTCTTTGACAAGTACATTATGGATGACAGGAACATGATTGTTTGTGCTTACAAATACAAGTGTGTGTGTGTGAAAGTCAAACTTTTATTTTCAGATGGTACATTGAATAAGCATGGTGTGTGTGTGTACATGTATGTGTGTGTGTGTATCACTGTGTGTTTGTGTGTGTATCACTGTGTGTGTGTACCCATGTGTGTGTGCCCCTGTGTGTGCGTGCATGTGTGTGTACCCGTGTATGTGTGCCCATGTGTTTGCGTGTGTGTGTATTGATCACTGTGTGTGTGTGAAAGTCAAAGTTAAACTCAAACTAACACAGTAACAGTCAAAGTCAAACTTTTATTTCCAGATACCAAGATGGTACTTTGAATAAACTGTGCAATTGTGTTTTTCATCAAGCTATCTAGTTATAAAAATGTGTGTGTGTGTGTGCACAAACGTGCCACATGCATGTGTGTGTACATGCAAAGGTGGGGAATGGGATGGGGGTAGGGATGCATCACTGATAGAAGACACCTAAGAGTGCATCATTTTCACTAAGTAAATTTCAGGTTCAGTCAATCTTTGCATTAATTGATGTGAGACGTATCCCGAAGCAGAACTTGCTGGTAGTATTATGTATGAAATTTAAAAGATCCACAAAGAAAGTTCACTCAGAGAATGAGATTTCTAACCTTTTATAAAAAATGTTGAATAGGTTATGGTTATTGCTTAAACTTAATAAAAAGTACTGTGTCAGCTTTGGATAAAATGATAAACCAAAGTCCCATATAGTATACTTAGCAGACATAAAAACCCATGGCAGCAAGATGCCACTGACACACTTCTTCCTTTTTTGTCATGTTTCTCCCAGGGGAGGTTTGACATTGATGAGCCTTCTCCATCTATCTCTGTTTTGAGCTTCCTCCTTATTTATGCCCCTTTCTCTAAGATCATCTGCAATACAGGCAGCCCATGTTTTGCAAGGTCTTCCCTTTGATCTCTTTCCATCTACTACGAAGTTCATTGCTCTTTTTATGATGTGGTGGTCTGCTTTCCGTTGAAGGTGCCCAAACCAGCACAGTCTATTGGTACTAGCTACAGACTTCAGATCATCAACTTTGCACATTCTCCATAGTTCTTCATTCAAGATCCTGTCACCCATTTGATCTTTGTCATGTAGTGTAGCATTCGGTTTTTACAGCTCTTCAACAAACGTTCGACGGTTTTTGTGAAAACCCACGTCTCCGAACCATACAGGAGACTGACACACATAATCTGTATAAAAGTTAGTTGTGTAGGCATGCCATGAAGCCAGAGTATTGCTGCTTATACTAGTTATAGTTCTATATTATACATCAAGGTATGTGAAAACAGCCAAGGTAAGAACATTTTTGGGGCAAGCTTTTTAAAAATTATTTTATTTTTTTAAAAAGATCTTTGAAAAATTCAATGGAGGTAAATAATTTTTATCAGTGGAAGTCTGCGAATTTTGGGTTTTTTGTTTGTTTTTATTTTTAGGAGCCCAAGGTACTCAGGAAACATCTTATACTTACAGTTATAATATTAGTAAATACTCTTGTATAACTAAAGTATGTTCTTTCGAGCCAGAAGGCCCATAGAGCCGGAGCTTATCCCGGTTTCTGTAGCGTTAAGCGAACTGATGGTTTTTTCACCACCCCTGTGACAGGACGCTAGTCTGTCGCCAGATACTTCCCCAGCAGAGCTGGTACCCACTTGTACACCTGGGTGGAGTGAGGAAAATAGGAGTAAAGTGTCTTTCCCAAGGACACAACACCGAGCCGAGCGGGGATCAAACCCGCGACCTCTGGATCAAGAGTTGACCGCCTAAACCACTCAACCACGGTGCCTCCAACATATTGAAGTTGATGCTAAGAAATAAATGTTACAAAGCAAGAAATCTCAGATTCTGAATGATTCTTCTCTCTCATGCAAGATATTGTCACAGATGCTGAATGACTGGCTCTCTTTCTTGTGCAGACCTCAGAGCATGATGGGAAAACTGTTCTTACTGGCGCTTCTGGTGGGAGTGGCCTCAGGTCTGGACAATGGGCTGGCCAGGACACCACCCATGGGCTGGCTGGATTGGGAACGGTTCCGATGCCAGACAGACTGCAAGAACTTTCCTGACAGCTGTATCAGGTGTGTGTGACTGTCAGATTTGGCTTGTGTGAGATTTTAATCTCCAGATCCCCAGGAATTAACATCAGTGCTGAATCCACTCCCCCAAAAGTCCTTTGGATTAGATTATGAACCAAGGTCCTAAGTTGCATGTAGAACATCTTGTGCGCATGTTAAAACACATTCTGCTTTTTGAAAGAGTAGGCCATTTCAGGCTGGAAGGAACAGAGGACAACATTTTAAAATCAAACAAATACACACTGGTCTGGTGTTAGGGCATCATCCTTGAAGTCAGAAAGTGGCTACCTTGTAGTGAAAAAAAAAAGCGCATGCACGCGCACACACACACCGACTATAGTTTTCCACATACATATGCAGTCCTTGCATCTGTCCTGTCCCGCATGCTTAGCCAGGTCAGAAGAGCAATTTTGATGTAAGCCTGAATGAGTGTGAAAGGTCTTGTGCCGTTTGTTTGGGGCAGAAGCTATTTTTGTGGACTTCATAGTTTGGTTCCTACTCATGTCCTCTGCTTTTCTCTGGTTTACAAATCCTTTGCATTCACTCTGGCCATTTTGAGTTGGCAATAGGCAAAAGTCTCCATACAGTCAGTCTGGGCAAGGAATTGGTCAGCTGTAGCTAAATCCTACACACAGTCCTCTTCTTTTGTCAGGGAATGCTGTTTTCATCCAATGCCCTTTTTTTTTGTTTTTTAACATGCTTGAGTACCCATAGTATGAAGCTCCATGCTTTAAAGACTGAAGTATGTCTATGGATGGAGTATGGTGCTATGCATGCTTTAAAAGGCAAACTTAAAAACAAATTTTTTTGACACACTCAGTGACTCATGCATGCACACACACACACACACACAGACACACACACACACACACACACACACACGCATGCATGCACGCACCCACAGAGATCTAAAGAAAACAAAAATGCAGTGGGTGATATCTTTTTGCACATTATTTTTTGCAAACTTGTTACCAGAAACAGAGAGACCACTGACTGTAGGGTTAACCTATATCATTACTGCATGTTATGCTTTATTTACATTAAAAAAAAAGAAAGTTAAGTGCTGCCATTGAATTGCATGCTTGAATATAACCATAGCATTATACTATTTCTAGGAGATGAAGAGTTTGTTTTTCAGTAAAGCAAAAATCTTTCAGCTTTAGGGGAGAGTAGCGAGGTCTTTTGCAAACCCTTATCACATGATTACAGATTTTTTTTCTCTCTCCAAAGATTGGCAGCTATGATTCCAAAAAGGCCTTACTTTGAATAAAAGATACAAATGTTTGTTGATTATATCAGAGTCCCAACAAGGTAATTTGATGTAGGGGCTGTACCCCTGTCAGCCAACCACTATTATCAAGAGGTTCTCTCTGATTGTTGTGGTTAAACACATGTGTGCAGTTGTGATATGACCTGAAATGTAGGAATGCAGGCAGGGCATACATTTGTTTATTGAGATAATGAAGTATTGGTATTGGTAGGTCATGAATTTCTTTGTATATTGAGATAATGGATCGGTGGTCTAGAGGTAACGCGCCTGTCTAGAAAGTGAAAAGTCCGGGTCTGAAGTGTGCGGCGGTTCGTACCCCGTTTGGACCGGAAATTTTTCCCCCATCCATTAGACCATGAGTGGTGGTCTGGGCGCTAGTCTTTCGGATGAGACGATAAACCGAGGTCCCGTGTGTTACACGTAATTATTTAGCGCACGTAAAAAAACCCACGGCAACAAGAGAGTTGTCCCTGGCAAAATTCTTAGAAAAAAGCCACTCTGATAGGGAAACAAATACAGCTGCAGAAAAAAAAAAAAAAAAAAAAGGGTGAAAGGGTGGCGCAGCGCTAAGTGGCGACGCGTTCTCCCGCTCTCCCCGGGGAGAGCAGCCCGAATTTCACGGGGAGAAATCTGCCGTGACTTAAAGTGGTATGAAATGAAATCTGAGCGCTTTGATTTGTTGCTTTACAAGATTCAGCGCTATATAAATTCCATACATTATTATTATTATTATAATGAAGTATTGGTATTAGTCAGGCAGGTCATGAATTTATTTATTTATTGAGATAATAAAGTATTGGTATTGGTAGGTCAGGAATTTCTTTGTATGTTGAGATAATAAAGTATTGGTATTAGTCAGGCAGGTCATGAATATTCTGTTTATTGAGATAATAAACTTAAGATATTGGTAGTAGTCAGGAAAGTCACGAATTTCTGTTTATTGAAAATATTGGTCAAGCAGGTCATGAGTTTCTCTGTTTATTCAGATGATGAAGTATTGGCACTGGTCAGGCAGGTCATGAATTTCTCTGTTTATTAAAAGATGATAAGAGATTGGCATTGGTGGGTCAGGCTAGAAGAGAAGTGTAATTAACCTCTAGACTGCCTTACCCCGGAAATTTTCCGGGGCTAAACGTGCACCCTATACGCCAACAACCCGGAAAATTTCCGGGGTGTCGAACCGAAGTAAACAAGCCTGCTTCCTTGACTACAGTTAAAGGGAAAGAACTCCAAACTTAATGGAGGTCACTTTCCTGTTGCTTGGCAACATTCAGCTGCAAAAACCGTAGCAAAAACGATCGTTTTTTAGCTCGTATTTTGTGTTTTTATGCATGACTGTTTTGGAAGTTCGTGTTCAAAATGGCTGACACTTCTTGTTGAAGGCATAAATAACTTTACACAGCTGTAAAATTGGCAAATAAAACTGTAGATTTACCTAACAGTGATGAAAAGGATCGTGTATGATTCAACTGATCGTGCATTAAAAAAAAAAGAATGAGATTTGGCCTAGACTTATGTTTGACGTTATTGAGATCGGGAGTACTCAGAATGACAGTGGTGATAAAGAAATCGTATTTTTGGTCAATTTTTTTACATTTTAAATATTTTTTCGCAGTGAAATAGCATGCTAACTAATTTGAGCTTGCCCCGAAGTAATCTACGATATATATACTGTCATTAGACAGACTATCAGGAATATTCATGTAGCAGTTTCTGAGTAAAAGGGATATGAACATAGCAGTGGTACATAAGAATTTTATTCCCCGGCATATAGGGTGCACTTGCACTGGGCAGTTAAGAGGTTAATGGTGTTGGCAGTGAAAAGCTGTTCATGGCCATGGCGGACAAGGTGGTAGAGCTGGGGCTGAAGGACGTGGGCTACCAGTACATCAACATCGACGACTGCTGGCTGGCCAAGGAGAGAGACGCTGATGGCAGGCTGGTGGCCGATCCTGAACGCTTCCCCAGCGGCATCAAGGCTCTGGCAGATTATGTGAGGCCTGCGTTCTGTGTGTGTGTGTGTGTTGTGTGTGTGTGTTTTGTTGTTGTATTTTGTTCTTTTATATCGAGGATAATGGAATATGCACTTATGTGCTTTTTTACATGTGTGTGTGTGTGCACGCGCATGCACGTATGTGTGTGTATGTGTGTACACGTGTGTGTGTGTATGTATGTGCGTGTGTATGTAGGAAGAAAACACAGGGGCAGACTGACAGAAGAAGAGTTGGACAGAGAACATCAAAGAATATGACATGGAAGTGCCACTACAAAAGGGTTGAAGACAGACCAGCCTGGAGAATTAACACCTCCCCCCCCCCTCCTCCCTGACCATTTTAGATAAAGGACTGATGATGATGACAATGACCTAAAAAAAACAAACCCAGTGATTTCCACTGGGAAAGCATAAAAGTGAAGTCGTGTCTCTTTACTTTACTTCCCAAAAACCAGATGCACAAACGAGGTCTGAAGCTGGGCATTTACGAGGACTTTGGCACCAAGACCTGTGCGGGATACCCTGGGTCTGAGTTCTACATGGAGCAGGATGCAAAGACCTTTGCCGAGTGGGAGGTGGACATGCTGAAGTTTGATGGCTGCAACTCTGATGCTAAAGACATGCAGTATGGTAAGAGACCACGGTTTGGTCAGGTGTTTGACTTGACGTGAGTGTGTTGCTTTTGCACTGTTTAGTAAGGCGTTTGAAATGATGCGAGTGGTGCGCTTTTAAACTGTTTAGCCAGGTGTTTAAAATGATG
>CM054144.1:15012068-15044568 GCA_028751875.1 Rapana venosa | reverse complement strand
GCATTCCTAGTGATCCGTAATATCTCCAGAAAATAAGTCGTGGACAGAAACTAACACAAAGCATCGAACTTTTACTAACTGCCATTTTGATATGAAAACAGTCAGTGGAAGGATACTCGCGGGTTTGGTTGTGGAATTTTTAACTGATCATGTTCAGTTTTTTGAGGGGTCATAGAAGTGTATGTGTAGGTTTTAGGCTGATTTAATAATTTAGCAGATCCATGGAATAATGCGTGAATTTGTCAAGAGTGAACTTCTTTTATATGTTACCATCAGCCAGTTCAGTTTTGCTGGTATGTGAACATTTCATTATGATAACTGAGTAGGAGTTACAAGTTGTGGAAAGATTCATGTTCCTTTTAAGTATGTGTCATATATGTTGACAGTCTGTGAAAAATAGAGAGGAGAGCAGGAATTGTGGTGCTTTAGCCTTTTGCCTTTTTCACTTAGGGCCAGGCTTGACAAGTCTTCCTTACTCCTCCTTCAATCATAGGGAGTCATGGGGCTCAGCACTGAATAGATGTTCACCAAAGTTTTCCATGTATGTCAGTTGTGTGCCAAACCCTGGTATATTTATTTAAAAAAACAACTGTTTAGTTTTGTTGTTGGTTTTTTTTCATATCATGATTTAGATAGCATATAATTGATGAAAGTATGAAAAAAAAAATTGGAGAAATTATATCACTGGAGTGTGTTGACTAAACTCCTAATACATTATGCTGAAAGTCTATCCACACTTTGTGGTTTTAATAATAATAATAATAATAATGTATGGAATTTATATAGCGCTGAATCTTGTAAAGCAACAAATCAAAAGCGCTCAGATTTTATTTCATACCACTTTAAGTCATGGCAGATTTCTCTCCTGAAATTCGGGTTGCTCTCCCCGGGGAGAGCGGGAGAACGCGTCGCCACTTAGCGCTGCGCCACCCTTTCACCCTTTTTTTTCTGCAGCTGTATTTGTTTTCCTATCAGAGTGGCTTTTTTCTAAGAATTTTGCCAGGGACAACTCTCTTGTTGCCGTGGTTTTTTTTACGTGCGCTAAATAATTACGTGAAACACACGGGACCTCGGTTTATCGTCTCATCCGAAAGACTAGCGCCCAGACCACCACTCGTGGTCTAATGGATGGGGGAAAAATTTCCGGTCCAAACGGGGTACAAACCGCCGCACACTTCAGACCCGGACTTTTCGCTTTCTAGACAGGCGCGTTACCTCTAGACCACCGATCCACCAAAATTTCTGAAATAACGAAGAGAAAAATGAAAGTTAGGTGAAATCTTGTTTGCTGTATCAGATGATGGAAAAATGATGATGATGAGGAGGATTGATAGAGTACTTACCTCAAAAGAGCCAGTTCAATGTTAGTACACACAACTCGAGGGGAGCTCAAAGCTCACACCATCCTTAAACACTCGCAGTAGAGGATGAAATGGGACAGCCACATCAGTTTGATTACTCTTCGCAGACATGGTACCGGTGTGTAGTAGTTCTTCTTCAGTTTAACGTCCTTCCACTAAATAGTGATATCAGACAGGAAAGTGTGTGTATGTGTGTGTGTGTGTGCGCGTGTGCGTGTGTGTGCGTGCGCACGCGCATGTGCTTGTGTGTATGTGTGTGTAGGGGGGAGGGGTATGCATATAACTAATCAATCGTAATAAACAACTATTATGAAAAAAGCATAATCAAGAATTCTGGAAAAAACAAAAACAAAAAACAAAGAAAAAACCACACCAACAACAACAACAACAACAAAAAACAAAAAAACAAAAAAACTCAACCCCACAAACATCAAACACAACAAATACCAACTTTCCAATTCATATAACTTGAAGCTATCCTTATATCAGAGAAGTCTGAAAATAGGAGTATGGCTTAATGACAATACAATTTCTTTCATTAATGGAATGTCGTTAAGAATTTGCTGCAAGCTACGGACTGGGAAGGCAGGTAAGATGTTTTTCAGATCTCTGCATCGTAAAAGAATGTGATCATTGGTAAGATTTTCACCACAGATACATGTTGATTTTTTTAAAAATTTTGTTCTAAAAGCATTGAGCTTAAACCTGTATATAAGAGATACAATATTTCTATATTCATGTAAATTACGATATTTGATCTTATCGAAAGATAATATATGGGCTACATCATCACTCCAGGAATAACCAGTACTTTGTAGTTTCTTTTTAAAGTGTTTCCAACATGCATTTTGTAACATGCTATAGCCCTCATGGATGGACAGAGGAACACTTATGCTGCAAGACCATCGATATTGCTCAGCTCCACATTTTGCTTTTCTGTCAACTTTTTCATTAAAGTAAATACCACAGTGCGAGGGTATCCAGCAAAAGGTAACACCAGTGCCTCGTATCATCAGAAAATGAATTAGATGATAATCTCAATTATGAAATCTTGTCTCACTTTTGAACTGAAGTTTCTCAGGGCAAGTAAGACTGACCTGGAATCAACACAGAAAAGTATTTGAAATATGTCTTTAGGAAATTCTAAAAGATAATACAAAGCCATCAAAATAGCAGACAATTCAGCTGTAAAAATAGATCGATTTTTTCCTACATAAAATGATCTCTCTATTTTCAAAGATGGTATGACAAACGCTGCACCCGCCTCATTATTGTTCAAAAGGGAACCATCTGTGTAAATTTTTAAATGATCTGGATATGTAGTTTGTATATATCTTTCACTGATGCGCTAAGAATATTTTCATTACCTTTTTTTCGTTAAAGAGGAATAATCTACGTCAAAATTAGCTCTCTTAAGTTCCCATGGGGACAAGGCGAGGAGTGAATCTTCGATTTAGCTATTTTTGTGGGATTTATATCTGCTTGATCAAATAATTGAGAAGTATAGGTTCTAGCTGTGGTTACAGAGCGAATAGAATGTGCTCTTTTTGAAAGTTGACATCAGATCTTATACTAATTTCATTGTCCACATTGGTTTCTTGTGTTGAACAACGTAAGAGATATTTAGCCACAGCCAGTTGTCGATATTCGTCTAATGGCAAAATTCCTATCTCCTTATAGGTACCCATGGACGATGCATGAAAAGGAACCCCCAGAGCTAATCGAAAAGCCTTACAGTCTAGTCTTGTCATTTTCTGTAATAAATATTTTGGAGCACTGAAAAATGCTTCCTGGCCATAAATGAGTCTGGAACGCACTAAAGATAATGCCAAATGTTTTAAAACAGCTACATCATAAGCCCACACTTGTTTACTAATAACTTTCAAAAGATTAAGACTTTTCCGAGCCTTAGTATTTAAATAATCAATGTGATAATTCCAACTTAGTGTAGACATAAAATATACTCCTAAAAACTTCACCAAAGTTTTATATTCCAACACTTTCCCATCTATTTGGAAAACAGGTAGAGCTGGGGGGTTAGTGCCATTATGAAAAGTACGAGATTAGTCTTTTCAGGAGACAATGAAAGACCATTCTCAAAAATGTAGCCATTAAGTTTGTTTAGCTCAAGCTGATACATATTTTTATATATAGTTTAGATGCCTCTTTGGTGTTTTCTTTTTCATCGTAACATTCATCCACATACAAATGTCATCAGCATACTGGACGTGGATGGCATTACTGGAGAGGCACTGAGGAAGATCATAAAGAAGAATATTGAAAAGATGTGGAGCGATAACTGATCCCTGTGGAATACCCATTGTTGGAAACCGTAAAGTAGAATAGGAATTTCCAACTTTGGCCTGCATACATCTTTCTGAGAGAAATGCTTTATATAATGATACATATTACCAGATAAGCCAATAGTTTTTAGTTTATATAGTAATCGTTTATGCCAGACCTGATCATATGCTTTTTTTATATCAAAAAAGGTGGCAAGCACATTTTTCCTACTAGCAAATTGGTGTTTAATATGCGTACTAAGTTTAATCAGATGATCTGCTGTGCATCTACCTTTTCGAAAGCCTGCCTGGCTAATGGGGATTATTTGTTTTTATCGCAATAATGCATTAGTCGGTTTAAAATTATTTTTTCCATAAGTTTTCCTGTGTGAGAGGTTAACGCGATAGGTCTGTAACTGTTTTTTATCATTTTAGGCTTACCCTGCTTTGGGACTGGCACTAAAATGGAATGTTTCCATTGCTTGGAATGACCCCCTGAGACCAGCAACTTTGAAATAATTCAAGTAATAACATTATCCAATTTCTGGCAGCTGTTTTAACAATTCACTTGAAATAGCATCAATACCAACGGATGTTCTTTTTGTTCCAAGAGATAGGAGGGCATCTTTAAGCTCTTGCAATGTTAGGGGAGCATTGACGTAATGATATTATCTCCCACAGGGTCTTTATACATGTCTTCTGTGCTTCTTTATTTCTATATACTTTGCATTTTTCTGAAAGACTTTTATCACTCATTGTGTCTGTAAACATTTCTATGAATGATTCAGCTTTCTCTGAATTAGATGGAAGTTCCTTGTCTTTAATCTTAATGGGACAGTTAGGAAGCCTAACCCCACTTTTCATATCTTTAAATTTACTCCACACCTTTTGCAAATCATTATAAGTGTTAACTTCTTGAAAGCAAAAGGAAGACCAAAACTGACGTTTGCTTTGTTCAACGGTTTTATTACAAAGCAATTTTGCTTTTTTCATAAGAAAATGATTTTCTGACGTTTTATTTCTTAAATATACTTTATAAGCAGCTTTTTTGTCATTCACAACTTTTTTACATGAAGGATTCCACCATATATTTCCGGAATGCTTTTTCGACTTCATGGGTGAATACTTAGGGATAGAGCTATCAGCTGCTTGCAGTACAAACTTTTTAAAATTGGCATAAAAAGTATTAATATCATAGCTTTTAATATTTTCACTATTTATCTGTATCAAAATATCTTTAAACTTATTCCAGTCAGCATAACGATAATTATACTTTGGGATAACATCTTTTTCTAAGTCATATTCTGAAGAATCATAATTAAGAGTGATAGCAATTGGAAAATGATCACTTCCTAAAGTATCATCTTCTATTTCCCAGTTACAGTTGGAAACAAGGGATGGAGAAATGAAAGATAGATCTAAAGCACTAGGTCTTTGATTCGAAACATCTGGGATTCTTGTAACATTACCATCATTAAGTAGAAAAAGATCAGAATCGATAATGTTTTCAATAAACCGATTATTGGTTACTGACGTACATTCTTTATCCCAGAAAGGGGAGTGCGCATTGAAATCCCCACATATTAACCATTTATTTTTAGATTCTGGCAATGTACGTAACCATTCTGTGTTAATGTCATTGGGGCCTTTAGGCAAATATACCGAAACGACGTTTAGATCTATAGATTTGGTGATTTTTATGCATGCAGCACAAGAGTGTAGATTTGGTACATTAGTTGGAACTGGCGAGGTACATACATTATACTCTATTCCTTTATGCACATAGATGGCAGCCCGAATCTTTTCAGCATCGTTTGCAACAACTTCATGGATTGGTGGATAATAGTAATTTTTCAGATTTGGTAGTCTATTTCTAGTAGTGTTTAAAGACTGTAAGACTAAAACCTCAGATGTAAACGATGCAAGATGCTGAATCAGATATGGTAGATTTGTTGACACAGATCTACAGTTCCACTGTAAAATGTTAAAGGGACAAGTTTTTATCATTATAAAGAATGTTAGCTTTTGTACAAGTTCTAATACGGTAACAGGGTTGTAAAAGTGCAAATAATTCTCAGGTTGAACAAGAACGTAATCTCAATTTAAACAAAAACGTAATCCAGTGTGTGTGTGTGTGTGTGTGTGTAAGAGTAAAAATCTCAAGAAAGGAAAAAATTAACGATATACTAGCCTTAAAGAAGGAGGAAAATCAAAAGGTTTGTTCGTCTTCGGATGACACGGAAGAGTATAGCAAAACAAGTCAATCTCTGGGATGTCAGAGTTTATGCAATAATATTCAAATGACTTAATGACCTCCCTGAGTCCTTTAGATTGTTATAGTGCAGTGCCCTGAATTTTATGGGCAGTACGTCTTGGGCACATTAACATTGTGGAGCCCATTCCTCTCCAGGTTGTAGAGAGCATGCTAGACATGTTTGTGTCATCAATCAGCCATGGCTGGCCATTTCATCTAAAAAAGTAGGATGGATTTTCAAAATGAAACATGCCTACGTCTGCACATGTGGCCTCTGTTCATAGTCTAATCAAAATGATTTTAAAAGGAACAAAGATAATAATTGGGCCAACTTCAAGGGAAACATTCCTTATACTCGATAAGTTGAGTTTGCGCCCGAAATTACATAAAGTTATAATCTCGAAATAAACAACAGACAAATAAAATGTTCTTTTTTAAAGTTAACCCATAGGGATTCTCGTTGCCTGTCGTTTGGGCGTATGTACTTGCATGCTCACATGTGTGTGTGTGTGTGTGTGTGTGTGTGTGTGTGGTGTGTGGTGTGGTGTAGTGTGTGTGTGTATGTGTGTGTGCGAGTGTGTGTGTGAGAGTGTGTGTGTGTGTGGGCATGGGGGAAGTGTGTCAATGCCCTGATGTGTGGTTGTGTCTGCTTCTGTTGTCAGAAGGGAACTGCTTTTTTGGCAGCTTTTGGTAGCATTCAACTTTTTATCTTATTCATCATTATTAGCATTATTAGCATATTGTATTGTCACCATATTAATGGCCTTGCTTTTCTAGCTTCTGGAAGCAAGTCAAAGCCAGGGGAGTTAATTCCAATTTCACATGCTTGTAATGCTTTTGGCTTATATACCTTTAGATTTGTTTGTGTGTTTATTTGTTTTCTGTAGTTTAATATGATAGAATATAAAATTATAGTTTCATCAAATAGTCAAACAAGAGGGAGACCCCCCTAACCAATCCCCCCCCCCCCCCTAAAAAAAAAAGCAGCAAAAATAACAAAAACTATTAAGAGTGTTGCAACCAGTGACAACCACTTCAACATTATGAAAATGGTTCCTCAGGGATATCCATGTGGATAAGACAATAGCATTGTAAACTGAATACTTCAATCCTGAAGCCAGGCATCATGGGTTCAACTCTTGGAGGTGGCCTGCGTTGGATTAACCTCTTCAGTGCCTCATCACAGATTTCCCCACATACTCCCGGTGGCCTATAAACTGCCCCATCATGGACAAATCCATGTACATCATTGAATGCATTTTCCTGTTGCACCAGAAGGTAGACCCAACTGTTTGTGACAGTGTCCTTCATTTCCATCTGTGTGTGTGTGTGTGCAGCCTTGTTTCCTGGTGTATCACACCAAGAATACTGTTAGTGACTGTCTGCTGCCTTGTATCATTACCCTCAGTGACCTAAAATACCTAGGCAAATAGCTGTCCCACAGCTGAGAAACGGTTTGGGTGTGGGGGAGGGAGGGGATTGGTTAGGGGGGGGGGGGGGGGTCTCCCCCTTGTTTGACTATTTGATGAAACTATAATTTTATATTCTATCATATTAAACTACAGAAAACAACAAACACACAAAGGGGAGACGGGATAGCCTAGTAGTCAGAACATTGCGGTCGCAATCTGATGACCCGGGTTTGATTCCCGTTCTAGGGGATATTTTCCCCTGGAGTTAACATCAGTGCAGACTCCACTCTCCCCAAAAGTCCTTCGGATGAGACTATAAACCGAGGCCCCGTGTGCGAACGCACGGAGAACATCTTGCGCACACGTTAAATCCTGTTCCGCTTTTCGTAAGAGTAGGCCATTGTGTACCAGTGGGAACAGATTACATAATTTACAAAACCGCATACACACAGGGCTTATTCCATTATTCTCGATATAAAAGAATAAATAAATAAATAGGTAAAAATAAAATGTGGCAGTGAAAGGGTTAAGGTTGGAAATTTATATGATTTGTCTGGTCAACTATTTGTGCAGGCCTGCCAGTGCCTTTATCTTTTGTGTTGTATCAGTGTTTGCAGGAGGTCAGGTACACACTTTAAATGTTATGTAATTCATGTTGGCATTTAGTGGGTATGAGAAATTCAAACCTATCAAGCCTTCACCAAGGTGGATTGGATTCTTCAACTCATTGAAATGGATGACATAGTGGGTTTGTGCACTGACTGTATGTTCTTGTGGAGTGCTGCAGAGAAGTTGGGGAAGTGACCAGTGCATGTCTGTCCTGGTCAGTCACACCCCTTTGGAGATGTGCACCACAAGTACACTGGTCCCCTGACCAAGAGCGCTGCTCATGGGGCACTTGTGAAAACAGCCGTAACGGGACCTTACACATTCTTTTGGCATCAAAAATAAAGATATCAGTAACTGTTTCCAGAATGATTATGCATCTTTTCCTATGTATTCAGTCATCCTCTTCATCATTGTCATCATCAAAATTTGTATTGTGCTAAATCTTGTTAAAGAAGCAAATCGGAGTAATTCCACAGAAGTCATTTGCACACTCGGTATACTAACTAATGTAAATCAAGAAGGAAGGGAAAATCGTGAACAGTACAAAAGTATTTTGCACAAAAGTCATTTGCACGCTCACTATACTAACTAATGTAAATGAAGAATAAGGGAAAAGTCATGAACAGTACAACACTGGACATCTAACTCTAAAGGTTTTGCGTGGAGTAGACAAGACAGTATAAATATATATCATAGCTGAAACTTAAATCATTGAGTAGAAACCTGAGAATTTGCATCAAATAAATTTCTATTTGTAAACACATTAGTAGGATGAGAGTACATCAATAAGTAAGGAGCACATAGTTTATGTGGATGCATTATGTAGTGAGGAACCTTGGACACATACATCAGAGGGCATACAGGGAACCCAGTCCAGTCCTCTCACTGTGTTCAACTGGTACTGGGTCTTTCCCCTTAGTGCTGTCATCCATAAACTGTGTTCAAGCAGATTCCAGGCCTCTTTTGACAAGCAGTCCCTGTTGGCATAGACACATACAGAAATGTACTTGTGCTGTACATAGTGGTTTTTTTGCAAGGGAATTTTGTGCAGCCTGCTTTTTTCTGGCAACATTTTTCACTTGTAATGTGTAATAGGTCTCAAGTTATGCTTTAATAGCAGTTATTCTTAACATTTATTTTGACATTTTTGTATAATTTACCAACATTGAATGTGCAAGTTGTAAGTATTTGAGCAGTCATTTTATTTGATGCATGCATAACAGAGATACATAGCCACATAATGCTGTGTCTTGTGCACAGCCATGTTGCATACCCAGCATTCTCCAAAGGTATAGATTGGCTGGGGTCATTTAGGATGTGTTTTGAGGTCAGCCCTGTCCACACTGTGACAGTTGGGATTAGCTGATCTATGACCGACTGAAGCTCAGCTGACGCTCAGCCTGGGCTCAGCCCATGATAAACAGTGTGGACAGCTCTGTATTTCATGTTCATGCCTTTACATGGTATTACTCCCCTGTGGGGGTGCCAGAGGCCGGTCAGTACAAATAGCATCCCCACCTTCTGGAAATTCTGTGCTAGGAATTCCCACTGTTCTATTCCTCTCTATGCTTGCCTTGTTCCTTTTCTTCCTGTCACCTTCTTCTTGTCTATTTTTTTGTCTTCTCGGTCCATTCTCCTGCCTTTTTTCTCACAAAGACATAACAATTCTCTTCCATGCTGAAGTCAGATGAGCTGGGCCTGACTTATCAGGCGCTAAACAGCAGCACAACGCATTTTCGCTCATATAACTGACAACAATGTTTACTGTCTGAGCATTCAACAACAAAGATGAAGGCATAGTATAGAGACATGTTTATCAGTTGGCTAAGCTTTCTGAGCCAAAAATGAACTCAGAAAGCTTAGCCACTCCTGTGCAGACAGACAGTCATAATTCAGAGTGTTTTGCAGACAGGTCATTGACATTGTAACCATGTGTCATTGTGTCCTGAAGGGTACCAGTGATGGGGCTGTACCTGAACAGAACAGGCAGACCCATGCTGTATTCCTGCAGCTGGCCGGCCTATATAACCGGCCAGGGAAAAGAGGTGATTCACACCTGCAGTCCTGGAAAGAAAATGTTGGTCTTTCAACCATTTTTGATCGTCACACAGTGCAGAAATCCAGCAGAACTCGGTCAAGGGCCCAGTGCTAAAATCGGCATGCCCCTTCCCTTTACCAAGTCCAAGTGTGGTCAGTTTCTGCTGTAATTAGCACCAGCTGGCCCCAACTGGTCTGGGATGGGATGGAATGGATAGCAGCTGAGAGTAGCCAAAAGTGGGGAAACTGACAGCTGTGGTCAATGTTTGCTTTGGAAATCGTGTTTGTTATTATTGACAGGAGATTATTGACAACATGGTTGGCTTACTTTATCTTAAACTTTACTTGCTCTTATGTTGTTTCACACCATTTAAACGTCTTTGTGTGCAGTGGAAATCTGCCTAAGTTTTGATTTTTCAACATTCACAGAGCTCTACGTCGTAAATCCAGTTGTTTTAAAGAAAAGGTTTATCAGAAAAACATGGTTTTTATAGCTGTAACATTTTTTATTTTAAAAAATATCTATTTCGGCTGGACAGATCAGTTTTGAATCTGTAAAATGAAAAAATTCTGCTTGCATCTGCACCAATGTTGGTGTCTAAGTACAGACTTTAGTTGAACAGTACAGAAGATTTGGTGTAAAGGGGTTTCTAGAAATGAGTTGTGTTCGCTGGTGAGGTATCAGTGGTAAGGTATGTGGCTGGAAAAGGATCCCAGTGTGTGCATGCTAGCTTCCCCCCCCCCCCCCCCCCCATCACTCATGGCTTTTGTGAGTTGTTTAGCTGGGAGAGGTGGACACAGGAGGAATGCCCTGACACTGCAATAAGCTACTAGAGAATTGTAGTTATTTTGATGTGAAATATTCTGCATTTTGCCATTGTGTACAAGCACAGTGTGTGTGTGTGTGTATATATATATATATATATATATATATATATATATATATATATATATATATAATATATAATGTGTGTGTGTGTGTGAGAGAGAGAGAGAGAGAGAGAGAGAGAGAGAGAGAGAATTGTAGTTATTGATGTGAAATATTCTGCATTTTGCCATTGTGTACAAGCACAGTGTGTGTGTGTGTGTGTATATATATATATATAGATATGGATGTTTGAAGTATCTGTATTTATTTCCTTTTTTCTTCTTCTCTGGACTAGGAAGGGAAATGTTTCTTTATTCTGCCCAAAACAAGGAAGTACAGTTAGTCTGTCTGTCCTAAGTGACACAGGCTCTTTGTACCTGTCATTTTCTGTAGTTATTTCAAATGAAGAAGAAGGAAGTTAACAGCATAGGAAAATTTTGTTTTGAAATTCTGTTTCCTTTTTGAGTGAGTGAGAAGTCCAGTAAATGCAAACATGAGAACTTTTGAGATAAGATTGAAAACGTGACTTGTTTTGGTTGACTCATATTTTCTCCCAAACATTTTACTGTAAGAAAAAAGTCCTTTTGATTTGTTATGGTGGCTATGAACTATTGCATGCAAGTGGACAATTCATATTGCACACGACATTATTTGTCTTTCAACAAAGACGTTGTAATAATGTATAGTATGCATTGTATCTAGAAAATCATTTATAAATTATTCTGTTGGGAACATGACAGTTGGGAGTTATTTGAGCTATTTAGTAATTTACCTAAGTTATGGAAACTTTGACATACATTTTCATTATCACATTGCGGAAGCACATGCGTAGCCTAGTATCTTACCTTGTATATTCAAAAGCAATGCAGTTTGTCATCTAATTACATTACTATGGCAGAATCAAGGATCATTCTCATATGCATAACTTTCTGTTGTTTGGTTTGATATGTCATATCGTTAAAAAGCAGAGTGAACATGTTTGGTTGATTTTATTGTTGTTATTGAGGAGCGTTGATGTCTGTAAAAGATGTTCTTTTCAAGGATGTGTTATTTATGTCTATAGATTTTCTGAGCTATGAAGGGAGATGCCACAATGATGCCAGCTTGATGTAGAACCACCAGAGTGTTGAGTTTCATGAGCTGATATTATGAGAGTGCTGTCGTCAGTGCAGAAGATTTCAACTCAGTACCATAACTTCAGTTGAAGTTATGTTGGTTATGAAGTTAATGGAGAAAAAAAAAGTGGGGGGGGGGGGGGGGGGGTGTATATTGAAATAATGCCAGTTCATGTTTTGTCATTAGTTTACATCTTCTTGTCTGAGTTTTTTTGTGTCCATCTGTTGACCCATCTTTCCATGGGTGTGTCCACCTATAGTTTGGCTTTTGTCCGTGTGTCTATTCACTCAGAACAAGTTTCTTTCTTGGTTTGGGGGAGTTTTGCCTGTGTCTGTCTCTGACTGGAAAAGTCACAGTGGGGTTGTGACAGCACACTGTGCTGCTCTGTTGCACTGTTCCTGCTTTTGTTGCTGCTTTTGGTGTGGGTGTCCTGTCCTGTCACTGTCTCTGCTTCTGTGGTAGTTATGTTCTTGATCTGCTTTTGGGTGTTGCACCATCCACTATTACATGGTTATTTTATTTTATTATTTATAAAAGAATTACATGGTTGCTCACATGTTTCAAGTTTGTTTCATACATTCATGATTTCAGTCTTTTTTATTTATTTTTTAATTTTTTTAACTTCTGTTTTGTATTGTGGCTTTATACTTGCTAATCATGATCTGTTGAGATGTTTTGGGGGCCGTAGTGTAGAGCAGGCAGCTATATCATTTTTGATTGACAGTAGTTGTGTTATACAGCTGTCTGGTACATAAGTGCCACAGAGCAGGCAGCTATATAATTTTTGATTGACAGTAGTTGTGTTATACAGCTGTCTGGTACATAAGTGCCACCTCCCATTTTGTTAAAAACAAAACAAAAAGAAAAGAAAAAACAAAAACCTGAAAACAACCAGCTCACTAGCTATTGATAGAACTTTTTATTTGCAAAAGGAATCAAGTCAGAGGCCTTCAGTTTGAATCTTTCTATCTATCTATCTATCTGTCCCGTAGTCTGACGACCGTGGGGGCACCCTCAAAGACTCAACAACCAGTTCCCTCCAGTTGAATCTTTACCTGAGGCTAAATACTTTGACTTCACCATATCGAGTCAGAGGCCTTCAGTTTGAATGTTTACCTGAGGCTAAATACTTTGACTTCACCATATCGAGTCAGAGGCCTTCAGTTTGAATCTTTACCCGAGGCTAAATATTTTGACTTCACCATATTCAGCTTAGTTGATCATACATTGGTTTAAACAGGTTTTTATTGAATAGAGCATATTATATGAACAACAATAATTAACAGCAACATCAAGCTTATAGCTTATATTGCGCTCAAAAGACATTAAAAAAAATGTATGACGACTGATAGACAGAATACATATCAGTTTCATGATATTGGTTAGTGCCATTATCATTCTTAAATCTTAATCTCTTAATCTGAATCTATTAATCATACAGTGCAGAATTGGTCTAGGTGTAGGTAAGACTGAAGTTGGATTGGAAAGCATCAGTTTATACTGTAGTCTTTGATTTGTTGCTTTACAAGATTCAGCGCTAAATAAATTTCATACATTATTATTTATTATTAGTCTGGACAGTGGTGTAGAATTGTATGACTTGGTTTTGGAAATGCTTGCTGTTTTCTGCTTGAGTCTGCCTTTCTTCTCTGCCTTTCCAGTTTTTCTGCTTTTTTCCCCCCTACCCACATTGACCTACCCTCACCCTACAACCCCCCCCCCCCCCCCCCCCCCCCCCCCTCCCCAACCCTTTTTATGGTTTTGTTGTTTGGTTGTGATTTGATGCATGGTACTTATGTTCTTTCTTTTGGTTCTCATTGTGTTTAATTCTCCATGTTCACCTGTGCTTTGGCTGTGGCTTCAGTGTGCGGATGGGAAGGTGGCATGAACACATTGCCACACTGACTCCAGCCCTAGGTTTTATGAGAATTAGGGGCAAGAAGATGTTTGGGGATTTCATTTATGGACTTGAATCCAACTGGAAAATGCTTGGTGGTACACCCCTCCCCCCTTTGCTAAGAAGTATCAGCATGAGGTCTAGTATTAATACTTAACAGCATTTTTGCACCTTGCAAAAAGAACAAGGAAAATGGGGGGAAACCCCTACTGAGTGAAATCCCATTCTACAACTGTGTTGAAAGACCAACATTTTCTCATTGTTTATTTATTCCATTTATTTTGTCTTTTTTTCAGTACATGGTAGCGTGCTTTTTAAAAATAAATTTTAAGCAATATATATATAACTTAAATATATTGCAATTCAGTGGATTAAAAAAAAAAAACCAACTTCACAGTTTTCTGCATTTGACACACATATAAACAGACCCATCTGGGCATACACACACATGCGTGCACACATGCGCGCACACACTCACACGCATGCATGCACACACTCACAATCTTACACACATACATGCATACTGAATACCCATTGAGTAGAAACATTTTATTGATAAATCAGAAATGTAAAAATGAATTAAAGTGACCTTGATGAATTCTGCAAAAGGTGATTAGTTTCTGTTAATCTGGTTAAGCTATCAAAAAATATCATGGATGCCTCTTGAAATTATGAATATTTTCTGTTTGAAAAGCTTGAGGGGGAAAAAGTTGGCAAAATAGTTCTGAAAAAAAAAAATCAGGAAGACAAGGGGTGTTTTGTCACCAAATGAATTGAAATAAATAAATTTGTAAAATTGTTCTGTAAAAAAGGTAAAGAAACCTGCCAAGTGGTTGTTTAAATCACTGTCATCTGAAGAATGTAGGACTGTGAAAGGAAGTGTAGTGTGATCTTGCTCAGTACCGATTTATCACTGATGTTTTAATAATAATAATAATAATAGATGGCATGTATATAGTGCTGAATCTTGTAAAGCAACAAATCAAAGCGCTTTTTGTTTTATGGGGATGATTGTTGACTGATCTAACCTTCATAGTGACACATGTTCAGCCTGCCACCACTGCGTGTGTTTTGCATATGTTGTATTGAGCGTGCACAGCCATGCCTTATCACATAATCCAGAACTGGACACTGCATCATGGTAGTGGACTTACAGGATGAGACCGATGCTTGCAGCCATGTTCACACCCAGCATGAAGCTGATGGTGACCTCAGGAGAGCAGTGCCCATGAGCATGGAAGCAGATTTGGCTGGAGTGGGTAAAATGATTTTGACTTGAAGAGTGTTTGGCAAGTCATGCTGCTTGTAGCTCCAAGGGTACAGGTCTGATCAGTTTGAAAGAAAGTTATTTTCAAGGAGTTAAAAACAATTCAGTTTGAAAGAAAGTTACTATTGAGGATTTACTCAACTCTGATAGAGAGAGAGTAAGTCACTTTCAAGGATTTACACAATTTAGTTTGAAATAAAGTTTCTTTTAAGGATTTACACAGTCAAGTCATGTCAAGTCAAAAGCACTTAATCATCCCATGAAGGGCAATTACAATACTGACAGGCAGATTGATACGTATCATAATCTCGAAAGACACAAAAAAGCTACATTTCATATTGGTTAAGATAAAACATTCCAAGATAACTTCAAATAAAATGTCAGTTCAGTTTGAAAGAAAGTTACTTCTTGGGATTTTCTCAATTCCAAACATGATGAGATGCATCCATGGTATTAGAAAAGCAGCCTTGATTTCTGCAGTTGTAAAAAATAAGATATAACAGTGAAAAGGTATAGCCATGAAGAAGATGTAGAGAAAGCCAGTGTCTGATGCAATATGGCCTGTGGCCTTTACAGCCGGACTACAAGAACATCAAGGAACACTGCAACATTTGGCGAAACTACGTGGACATACAGGACAGCTGGAGTAGTGTCTTGCAAATCATGGACTACTGGGGAGCCAACTCTGGCCATTTTATTGAAGTGGCTGGCCCTGGGGGATTCAGTGACCCTGACATGGTAGGTATGGCAGATGGTGCAGACGACAGCTGGAAAAGTCAGCAGAGGTCAGGGTGGGGGTGGGACATTACAGGGTTGGAGTTCAGAGGAAAAAAGATGATTTGTTTCCTATTCAACAGTTCAAAAATAAGAATGCACATTTTGTTTGTTTGAGTAAATAGATTGTGTGTATCACTGTTGTGCATCACACCAGCATTCAAACATTTATAGCAGACCTCAAAGGATTTACATCATTTTTTATGCTGCAAGAAGTTGAATTCTCAGTGCTTTCTAATCTTGACTGGTGGTCATTGGATTACAGTACTATGTGAACAGTCCAGTTTCTTAACCATAGACATAAAACTCAGGTTATGTCAGATACTGCAAAACTGTTGGCAGAGGACATGATCATCACATAGTTGACCAAATCCATGGCTGTCTTCCTGTGATTTTGCTTTTGGTTTCTTTCTCTCAGCCTGAATGTGATGCTTACTGAACTTTCTGGCCTGATGTCAAAATGCTGATGACTGAGAAGCAAAGGCAATAATAACAGAGCTTAAGGGATTGTTTGCTTCCGTTTGTGATGTATGCTGTGTTCCATTTTTAGGTAGTGATAACAGAGGGATGCTTGTTTTGGTTTGTGATGTATGCTGTGTTCCATTTTTAGGTAGTGATAACAGAGAGATGCTTGTTTCTGTTTGTGATGTATGTTGTGTTCCATTTTGACTAGATGCAGTGGGGAAGTCTCATTTACAACAGGATTTCCTGTAGATATGGAATAACCTTGAAAAGATCTTCCCCATTTTCTTCTTGTTGATTTTTTTTTTAAGGGAGTAGTGGGGGGGGGGGGGGGGGGGGGGAGAGATAATTTTGTTCTTGCTGATATTTTTGTAGCTGCATGTGTGTACTACCCTTATGTGTGTGCAGCATGCCTATTTTTTCTCCTTTGACCTGTAGCCCCATCCTTCCTTCCCCATGATATGAGACTTTTGGTAGTAAGGAATCTCTTTTTGATTTTTGCCTTGGGTGCCTGTGGTCAGCAGGGTATAAACATCATGACTGGATAAGGTTGTATTGTCCTGTTCAGTATTGTCAGCATATTTTGTTCCATATCTTCTGCATTCCGACAATCTACCTGGTGGTCCATTCTTGCACTCCGCTTTAACCATAATTTTTTCAGACTTTTGGTTCAGCGATTTTCACAGATGAGTATTTTGACCTCTGCAAATTAAAGGTAAACTAACAAAAATGCTAAGAGCAACAAAAGACGAAAACAGCAGAAAAGCTGGCATCATTCAAGGCATCTCCCTTATACCGAGTTCCGTTGCTGTGAGCCAACCTTACAACTTGAGGCGTTGTGAAGGAGAAGCCAGCACAGGTGAACACTGTGTTCAAACATAACCGTGCCTTTTCTCTGTGGCGCTGTTTTGCCAACAATGCAGTCAAACTACGCAGCCATTCGGGATACTTGTAACATGTGGCGCAACTATGGCGATGTGACGGACTCCTGGCCTAGTGTTGTGTCCATTTTGAACTATTATGGGAAGAACCCCAGTAACTTCAGCTCCTATACCGGCCCGGGAGGCTGGTCTGACCCTGACATGGTAAGGCCGATGGATGCTCTGCTTTGGTGTACACTGAGATGCAGGGTGTTTGTTTATGTTGTGTGTGTATGTGTCGTTGGGGATTTGTAGTTTAGTGGGAAAATTGGGGCTGTTTTTTAGGGTAGAAGGGCTTGACTGTGTGTGTGTGTGTGGCGTGAGTGTGTGTGTGTGGCGTGAGTGTGTGTGTGTGGCATGAGTGTGTGTGTGCATGAATGTGTGTGTGGCATGAGTGTGTGTGTGTGTGTGTGTGTGTGTGGTGGTGTGCATGTGTGTGTAAGCATGCACATGTGCATAAAAGGGGGAGAGGAGTCTTTTATATTCATGCATTTAGACTTAAAGGGTCCTATATTTTTTTCAATTTTAAGCTGCTTGTTTCTGTATAATTTCTTTTTTTTACAATTATAGTCATCATTCTTTTCAAATTCAAATGTGCAGACATGTATAACCCAAGACAGGTGCATGTTAGATAAGTCTATGCACAAAACCCAAGACAGGTGCATGTTAGATAAGACTACACACAAAACCCAAGACAGGTGCATGTTAGATAAGACTACACACAAAACCCAAGACAGGTCCATGTTAGATAAGACTACACACAAAACCCAAGACAGGTCCATGTTAGATAAGTCTATGCACAAAACCCAAGACAGGTCCATGTTAGATAAGTCTACACACACAACCCAAGACAGGTGCATGTTAGATAAGTCTACGCACAAAACCCAAGACAGGTGCATGTTAGATAAGACTACGCACAAAACCCAAGACAGGTGCATGTTAGATAAGACTACACACAAAACCCAAGACAGGTGCATGTTAGATAAGACTACGCACAAAACCCAAGACAGGTGCATGTTAGATAAGACTACGCACAAAACCCAAGACAGGTCCATGTTAGATAAGACTACGCACAAAACCCAAGACAGGTCCATGTTAGATAAGACTACACACAACCCAAGACAGGTCCATGTTAGATAAGACTACACACAACCCAAGACAGGTCCATGTTAGATAAGACTACGCACAAAAGCAAAATTGTTTCATGATGTTTGTCATGTAAAATCCTCAGCGCTACACTGCACTTCACTACACTTCTCTTCACTTCCCCTTTCTGTGCAGCTGATAGTGGGTGACTTTGGGCTGAGCTCTTACCAGGAGAAAGCTCAGTTTGGGATGTGGGCCATGTTCTCCGCCCCGCTCTTCATGTCGGTGGACCTGCGCACCATCAAGCCTGAGGACCTGGCGCTGCTGAAGAACAAGAACGTGATCGCCATCAACCAGGACCCCCTGGGCATTCAGGCCACCATGCTGTATGAGGTAGGCACTCGCTCAACTGCAGCAGGGCTTTCTCTGGGCGTCGTTTTGTTAGCAAGTTTCTTTGTTTGCAAAACTGGCTTGATGATGGGGTCAATTGCTTGTGTCGACTGGAAAATCTGTCGTGATATTCCCTATGTCATTTAGAATCTGATGATGGGTTCGCTAGTTCGGTATTTGGTGGAAAAAAGTGTCATAAAGGTAATAATGGTAATAATATCAATAATAATAATGTTTGGAATTTTTAGAGTGCTGAATCTTGTAAAGCAAACAAATCATGATGTACAGGTTTTTCTTTCTTTCTTTTGTTTCTTTTTTTTTTTTTAAAGCAAGTGTTTGTTTGCCAACTATTCATCCAATCTGGCTTTTGTTGGGGATTATTTGCATGTTTTTAAAATATCACCTGTTTAGCTGTTGATGCAGGTGTAGCACCAGTGTGTCAGACAGAGGATCTAGGAAAGGTGTGTACTATGGTTGTCTGGGGCTGCAAACACTTTTAAAACACCTTTTTGTCTGGTGGGTTCACAGTGTGCGTGTGAAGTATTCTATCCATTGTCACCTCTTCCTTGGAAAACTGAAGCTGAGCTGAAGGACTGGAGATGTTTGGTTGTCTGTGTCTTCAGCCCTACTGAGCACAGGGCTTCACGTTTTTCTTAACATGTAGCAAAAGATAGGTTTCACATTTTGTTTATCGTAGCGTTTTTTGTGTTTTTGTTTGGGTCTTTTTTGTGTGGTTTTTTTTTGCTTGTCTTCTCTCAAAGCTTTTTATCAGACATCATTTTGTGTCCTGCAAAATCATGTTGTGTTCCGTATGTTGGTGACTTTTGCACCTAGTGGCAGAAATTTTTGGTTCGTGCATATAATGTGGGGGAATTAGACTCGGTTCTTATGAGAGGGGAATTTGTTTTGTGTTCACCATTCCTGTAGAACTCTGAGTGTGGCCTGTTTGTTTAATGTGTGGGATTTTAGCTGTGTGTTGTAAGATTAGATGTGATGTGTTAGCATTGGGTTTGTTTTCTGTCTGTTCAGGTTCCCCACTCTGTGTCGGTGTGGAAGAAGCCTCTGTCCAACAACAACACAGCCTTGGCCTTCCTCAACAAATTTGACCAGGGGACTCCCATTCACATGTCCTTGGCCCTTAGTGACCTTGGCCTCCACAACGCTAACGGCTACAACGTCACTGAAGTGTTTGATGATGTGCACATGGGAGTCTTCAAGCCCAAGTCCCAATTGAAAATCACTGTGGACCCTACCAGCATCTTGCTGTTAAAGGTGGTGCCTCTGAAGTAAAGGGTGCATGAGATGAGACAGTGGCCACACAGCAAGGCAGGGAGAGTGTCGCTGATAAACTGTCTGTTCTGGTTTGATTTTGCTGTCACACAGTGAAACCAGGCTTGTTTTGTCACCTGGGTACAAGAATGAATTTTTTCGCTAGCTCAGTAGTTGATCATTTTTTGTGGGTGCACAATTGTGGAAGAATATTTTGTATTTTGTACCTTTACAAGTTTATGGATATCATGTTTTAAATGAGTGTATGTGTGAGTGAAAGGAGGAGGTGATGAAGAGCAAATTAATACTCAGGTGAAAATAACTGACAAAAGTTGGCTGAGTATCTTCCTAAAATAAGCAGCAAAGATGTCCTTTATTTTCAAACACAGCTGACAACAAAGTATACGTAAGTTACTCATGATATCTACTTACCCCTTTTGTAGGCTTATTCTTGAAAGGAGATAGAATTTTCAAAGTATAAAGCACATTGTTTAATCATCATTACAGCTGACGGAGTGATGGCAGGCATTTCTTTTTGGTATTGCCAGGTCATCTGTGATGGCACACAGCCAGAAGTTCTGTATCGCTCCTGTCATAATCACCATTTCTATTTTTATTCTATGGCACTGCAGTAAGGTCACTGAAGTAGTGTTCAATGGTGCTTAGCCTAATGCATATATACAGACACTTCTATGGTTTTACTTAGTGCCACACTGGCATCAGTGATAACTCTCTCCAGGTCCAGCAGAGGGGCACTTAACTCTTGCATCAGGACTGAGACATCTGCTGGTATTCTGCTCGCTGTGAAAAAGTTGACATACTTCTTCTTTGTCAAACGTTCAGTCAACAACTATCGTTGTCTGTCATATGAACAAAAATGTGTTGCTCAGCCATTAAGCACCTGACAAGTCAGGCCCTGTGCATCCGACTTTGGTGTGATCCAACTTTGGTGTGAGAAGTTGAAATGATCTCACTATACTTATGGAAGCACAGGAGCAGTTGATATCATTTATTGTCAAAACTTTCAGAGATAGTGATGAATGAATTTGGTCAGGACATAGATAAAGAACTGTTTGGATTAAAACAGGGTAGGTTTGTCAGATTTTTTATGAATAAAATGGTTGTTTTTGTCACACTTGGAGAAGATTGGAATTTCTTACTTCTTAAAATGCACAGCTGTCAAAGAGCAGAGTAGTGTTGAAGAAAGTAGTTTACACATGTAGCAGTGTCTACATGGTAGCCCAAAGCCTTTGCAACTGCGGTTTTGATATGTTACTTGATATCTTTAGTAACTTAAACCAAAATGTTTTGATTTGTGCCATGCATGGTTTTGTTCACACTCAGTTTTAACATTGTGCATGATAGTGAGAGTGAGACTGGTTGTCATGATGGTTTGTGCAAGGTTCATGATGTGTTTGTTATCAGTACAGAGAGCAGGGTTTTGTGAATTATTGGTGATGCTTTACAAGGACTGAGTACAGGGATTCAGCAGAAAGGTCTAAAAGCTTGGTTATGTGTTAATGAATTTTTGTTGTTGTTATTGGAATGGACATGATTGTATTAAAGCTTTGCTTTTTGTAGGGTTTTCTTGTTTGAATGATTATTTTGGTAATGGATTTAAAAATATATATTTTTCATTGGGAGTTGGGGTTCTTAAGTCTCATCAATCAATTGAAATGAAATACATCAAATGACTATCAAATGCAATTGTTTAGCTCAGGAAAATCAGTTGTGGTCATAATCATTTGTACTAATTGTTCTGGTAATGCCTTCATTGAAACTTACTGTAGAGACGTACTGAGAAAATGGTCTACAGTGAAGTTAAATTGCAAGCTATGTCGTGATAAGTTTTCACTGGATTTAGGATGTTTCTTTGCTCAGAGAGGGAAAGGCGGCTGTGCTGCTTTTTCACTTAGAGCTAAGAGAGGACAGGTGGCGAGGTCACTGCTCAGCCCATAGGGGAAAGGAGGTTCACGTAAAAAAAAAGATTCTTTTCTCTTGTTTCTGTGGTCCGCAAATCCAGCCATCTCTCTCTCTCTCTCTCTCTCTCTCTCTCTCTCTCTCTCTCTCTCTTCTCTCTCTCTCTCTCTCTCTCTCTCTCTCTCTCTCTCTCTCTCTCTCTTTTAATTCATTTACCATTTTTAAAAAATTCCATTTTTAAAAGTTTTTCTGAAGTAAACTGATGAATTCTTATGCTTTAAAAAAAAAATTATTGTCATGCTGGGCTCTGAATTTGTGAGATGCCAGTATTGGAATGGGAAAGCAAGAGTGACTGTGGTTTACCAATCTTGCCTTTTCCACTCAAATTATGATGATCAAAAATAGGATCATATAAGATTATTTTGGAGTGTTTTAATGTGTTGTGAGAAGACTGTGTGTGTGTTATATATGCAAAAAATGTGTTGAAAATTCCTAGATCATTCAACATCTACTTCCAACTAATACATTCCAAAAATTGTTTATTTGAATACTCCCTACTGATTACGTAACTATGCTTATTACATTTTTGAGATCAGAATGACGGTTACATTTAAAAAAACAACAACAAAACAACAACAACCCAGAAAGGTTGTAAGCGGGGACTTGTTTTGCTCTGTACCTTTTACCTGGTCTTCAGAAATCCAAGTCAGTCCAACTTGTTCATGAGAGAATGTTGTTTCTGTTTGTCTGCTTGTTTTGTGGCAATAAGACAGTTATATACATTTGTGCTTTTGTTTTCCTGTGGTATGTTTTGGTGGTAATAAACATGTTTGTTTTTTTCCCTCTCTGTAAGACACTGTTATTGTTTCTGTGTATCTGCGTGTGTAATGAGACATGTCAAGTCAAGTCAAAATGATCTTTATTGAGGGTAAAAGATTAAGTTTATACAACTTTTTTTCATCCTGCCCTCACACACAAAAAAAGAAAATCAAGAAAATTGACATATAAAAGCAATCAAAATACAATGTTCACACATGTTGAAGACAAAATCTATGGAGATTTTTTTCATATAAATCCAGACTAACAAAACATGATAAAGCAAATCAAGACAGTATAACATAAGCTCAAGTCATACAGATAAATGAAGAAAATTTAAAACAAACAACCGTCCCCCCCCCCCCCCCCCCCCCCCAAAAAAAAAAAAAAACCCAAACAAAAAAACCCATAAAAAAACACACACAAACAAACAAACAAACCAGCAAAAAAAGCAAAAACAAACAAAAACAAGACTCATAAGACAAGATAAAACAAAACCAAGACAGTATAACATAAGCTCAAGTCATACAACAAATGAAGAAAATACAAATAACAAAGATAGGAATAACAAGGTAGCCTGATGTAAAATAACCTTGAGTATAAGATTAGATTTACAATTTGTCCATCAGATGTTTCTTCAAGAGTTTCTTGAATGTTTGTTTCGAAGGAGCTGATTTTAAAGAGATAGGTAGACTATTCCACACGTCTTCGTGAATAAGCAAGGTTTGATTTATAGAGATTATTATGGGGCCTGGGCAAAGACAATCTATGAGTAGGCTTGTTTTTATTAACGGCAAAATTGTTCACAATTTTCTTTGGGGCTTTTCCGTTTAATATATTTTACATACATAGACACCTGTTAAAATGCAGACTGTCTTTGAATGGAAGAATATCTAATTCTTTGTAGTTGTTGGCGCTCAATGTATTAGGATTCAATCGGATTAGTTTGATAGCTCTTTTATGTAGGCGGCTTATATGCTTTAGGTTTTTTTCACTAGCACTATCCCATAAGGTTGAAACATAATTTATAAGAGATAGAATATGTGCTTGAAAGAATAGCTTTTGTGATTGTAGGTTTAGAAAATGTTTGAAATTTCTAAGTTCATAAAGTCTTACTGAGATAAGTTTTCCTAAAGTGGCAATGTGTTCTGACCATCATAAATCATTGTCAATTACTGCACCTAGTACTTTGTGTGAAACAACTTCTTCAATTTTTCTTCCTTGGATAAATATGGGGCAAATGGAAAACGCAATTGCTGTCTTTTTGCAGAGTCTTTATAAACATACATTTTGTTTTGTTTGAATTAAAACACACACACATGTGTGTGTGTGTGGTGTTCTGCTAATTTTCGTTTTGTGTTCTATGAGATTATAAGATTTTTACCCTTGTGTTTGTGATCTTTTCAATGTCAACATTAACTGAGTGTAATAGCGTGTAATCAATTAGAAGTTTTCTCACCATAAAAGAATGTACTTTAAATGTAAACAATATAAAGTGCCACAATGTTGACCAAAATAAGAAAGGCATGTGTTAACAGCTGTCAGCCCTTACACTTTTGGGAATACTTATTTGTTCCACTTGGCTGACATTTCAGTATCAAAACAAAAAAGAGAATGCATTGCCTGCAGAAAATCAAGCAAGCGAAATAAGAAAAACATGTTGTGTCCAGACTCAACAGCCTATTGAAAATAATGTCTTTCTACAACAACGTGCTGATCATCAAACTCGAGCATAATTGTAACCGACAAGCAAATTACTACACAAAGCTTCAGGCAGGTTGAAGCAAAAATGTGTGTTGTCAGCTAGTATTGTTCCTCTTAAGCAGTTGCTGCAGTTCACACTGCACTGTGGTCTAGTTAGTTATGGGGTTAGCATGCACACAGATGTACGCACATGACTTTGGTTTTTGATTTGCTGACTATATGTTTTGGAAGTATGTGTTTTCAAGATGATTCGGACATGATCAGTGCAGCCATAAGATTTTAATGAAATATTTCTGATTCAGGTTTCAAGAATTTGGGTTTAAAGAATTCAGATTGAAAGAATTTTTGTGTAATCACTTCAGGTTGAAAGAATTCTGATTTGGTCAAAGTATTCCTCATTACTGTGATGAGGGGTTGGCAGCCATTTCTGTTTTATTGGGGTCAGGTTGATGATGATGATCTGAAGGGTATAGCTTTGAAGCTGGGGCAATCTGGAATTACTTGGATGCTCAATAGGAACATGGTGTAGCTTGCTTTTGCCACTACTGGTGGAATTTTAAAGAACATGTATTGGGATATTTTATTCACACTGCCATTATAATCAAAATCGCCATCACCATCCTCATTGTTATATTCTTTTAAACCTGTATAGTTTTTAAAGCCATATTTGATATTGGGTGAGTGAAAAGCTTGGGGGTTTTCTGCAGTGTATGTACTTTGTAGACTGTTACAAATTGTGTCTGGCATATCATTCACATGTGCACTTGCTCCTGGTGTTGAAGAAATCTGTCTTGTGTGTCGCTGCCACTTGGATCATATGCTTCAGCAAGGTTTGGAATAGCGTTTGATGTATCTGCTGGATGAGGGAAGGGCGTGAGGTGTTGATTTTACATCAAGTAATATGAACAGGGGGAAAGAATTCCTACATATAAACATATTATACAGAGCCTGGTATCTTCCCCCTCCTCCTGTGCAGGTAATGCTCAACAAATATTTGGCAGCCAACTGTCTTTGGTGTTTTGCACTGTCTGTGATACTTTCAGTTGGTATAAATGAAAAGCAAAGGTGTGTTGCGCTGCTGCTAAGCACCTGACTAGTCAGGCCCAGCGTATCCACCTTCAGTATGGGAGTTGGTGTGCATGAAATGCCAAAGCCTTGTTTGTTACTGTTACTTTCAGCCACTCAAAATGTCTGTCCTTTTGTTTCATCTGTCTTCATAACAACTGGTGGCTAGCGGCACATTTTCAGACCATATGTGACTATACTTTTGTAGTTATGATAGCAGTTATACAGTACACTCTATCAAAAGATACACACTATATTAAAAAAAAATTTAAAAAGCAAAAAAGCAAAAATTTTAGGTTTGATATGAATGACTCTAGAAAATATACCATGATTGATGTGGCAATATTTTTTATTTTTGTTTTGAAAGAATAAGGTGTATGGGGTAAGGGGATGATCGCAATACAGGCTCAAGTCTGTAGCTCATCTACAGAATTATCAGTTGGTCACATAGTTTGAGTCTGCCAAAAGAAACACTGGGCTGATTTTGAAGAATGAGCAAGTCTCTGTACGTCCTTCATTTTGTTGTGTACATGTATCTAAGTAAGTTACAGTATAACTGTACCAAGACAAGTGAGCACCTCTCCATGACCAGACGTAATCTGTTTGTCTAATATGACTAAATGTGAACAGACTTGAAACATACGACAAGAAGGAAGACATGATCTGTGTATGGAAACGAAACAAAATATTTAATTCAGGGATAAGATCAGACACAATCTTCAACTGGTCATGCTCTATATGAAAATACAGCTACATAGTGAAGTTACAGATAAAAGGGAAAGGTGTTCCCATAACCTGTGTGGTCGTTCAGGGAGCGAGGCATCAGAGACCTCAGTTTCTCCAGGGGCCAGCATATTGAGGGCAACACCCATCTCCTCTCCCTCGCAAAGTTAAAGGTAGCCTGCCGATAATCTTGCCGTATTGAATGTAAAAGTAAAGCAGAATTTTGAGACACTTTAAAACCTTTCTTCAGCTGATTTGTGTTAACCCAATGCAGGCAGATCCGAGATTTTTTTTTCATTTAGTGAAAGGATATTGTCTGATATTTGCTTGATATGCTCTATGTCTGTGTCTCTTGATACACTTTGTATTTGTGGGTTGGCGATTTTGTTTATGTGAGAAACGTTCTATGCACTTCATGTGTGTATGTTTGAAATGTAAGCTGTTCAGTCTTTGATTATCCTGTTATAAAAAAAGCATTACAAGGTTGCTTTTTGTAACATATTGGTTAGTGTGTGTGTGTGTGTGTGTGTGTGTGTGTGTATGATTTCAAAATGCCAAACACAAACGCTGATGGCATCATGCACACACACTCCCCCCCCCCCCCCTTTATTCCTAACCACCAAACTGCAACACATCTTTCAATCATGTGTTTTTACATACATCACTGTGCAGGAACAAAAACACGTGGAAATTGAAATATCTCAAGACAGAAGCTGAGACAGACGTGCAAGAACACTGAGATAGTTGTACACCTTTTTCCTGATAACCAACCAATTAGGCTTTGATTTAAGACAAAAAAACCTCTTCAAAGTATGGAAAATAGAAATAAACCCACCTAAATCATTTCAAAGAAATGACTTCCCTCTGGACAGAAAGTAAAGAAAATGGGTATGCAAACGCAAAGCAACAATAAAAAATGATGCTATTTGTGTTCAAATGTTGCTTAGGGATAGTAGACAGGGGAGGGGGGGGGGGGGGGGTTCCATTCAGGGAATCCCTCAAATACCAGGACATCTGGTCGGAGACTCGAACCCACCCACCCCTCAGATACCCCCCCCCCCCCCACCACCACCACCACCACCACCACCCTCCCTTCACACTAGTTCGAAATAAGGAGTGATCTTGCAGAAATGTACCTGTCCAGAGAGGAGAGGTCACTGTTTTGACACCCCCACCCCTCTGAAGCCTAGCAGACTTTACCCCTTCCACTGGCCAGAAATGGGGGTCAGGTAGGCTTCCAGCCTTGAGGAAGAGACAACGTACGATGGAGGTTTAACGCTCGCAAAAGAATCCGCGGCAACAAGAGAGGAAACACACACGCTGATAGGGAAACATGGGGTAGCACAGCACTAGTGACGATACACACTCTCAGGGTAAAAGCATCCCAAACTTCACGTAGAGAAAAATCTACCGTGACTGGAAGTGGAATACTCTGCAAGCTGACAAGATTGAGAAGCCTGCTCCGAACCACTTGGCTTTTGTGTCAGTGTAAGAGTTGTGGAAACATGACCTGAAAATACTTAGCATGCACTCTAGCTTTTAACAGCACACAGCGTTAGGTTGTTAATCAAATACCAGCATCATTTTTTTTTTCAAAGTTAGTAATGGGATGTAGAGTATATGGATGTTTCGCACGCAGTAGCACCTTCGTGACAACACTGCAGCTGTTCTGGCAGCAGTTTGGTTCTTACCCGGAGGCTGGATATGTGCCGATAATCACAATGACTGGAAACAATAGATCTCTCATTCAGGCAACAGTGCCAGAAACTGATCTCTCTTATGTCGGTTATTTGATATTCGGAACATTCTGTGAACAATGTCAGTGATTTTTTTCAAGTTATTGCAAAACGAAAGATGATACTTTGCACTTGTAATTAAGCCAGTGTGAGAAGAGCTCTTGCACTCTTTCATAAGCATTTCACCTAGAACTGCGGAAAGGCCCTGTAACCTTGGCTGAACTTCACACACAGAGTGGGGACCCCTCATTTCCTGCAGTGGCCCCCACCTTCAGCGTGTCAGAGGCCTGAGGACGCTGCCCGTGGCGCCAGAAGGACACCGCCAGCTTCAGGACCAGGCTGGAGGTGCCCACGATAGCCAGGATGGACGACGTCTGCCCTGAACTCCAGCCAGTGCCTATTGTATATCTGCCTCGCTCTGTCTCTCACGCGGCACTCATACAAATCATTCAGTTTCCTTTGTTCACAGCCAACAATTTTGCCAGTCTTGTTACAACTTTGTTTAGTATAATTTTTTGTATTATGTGCTTTTGACATTCAGGCCCTTTTACCAACAGATTAAGGAGAAGAAAAGGACAGACTCAATAAAGCATTGGTAGAAATTCTGTAAAACTTTAACATTTACTTCAAGACGCGGGAGGTTTTGAAGAAAAAAGATACCAGAATGGCATTTTCTAATTACAAGATCTGTATAAGCATTAAAGTGCAGTTTGTTATCAGTAACAGTACCTAAGTATTGTTATTCATGCACACGCTCAACCATTACACCATCAATGTAGAGACTTGGTATAGGCTCAGGGTTTTTGCGAAAATCAATTATCCCTTTAATCTTTTATAACGTTTAAGTCAAGACATTTCCTTTTGATCCAGGAGGAAAACTCGCGTTGTTTTGAATACATGATAATTAGTGAGGTAGACAGATCTTTCAGAGTTGAGTCAGCAGAAGATTTGAATACTGGGGTAAGATCAGAAGATTTGAATACTGGGGTAGGATCAGAAGATTTGAATACTGGGGTAAGATCAGAAGATTTGAATACTGGGGTAAGATCAGAAGATTTGAATACTGGGGTAAGATCAGAAGATTTGAATACTGGGGTAAGATCAGAAGATTTGAATACTGGGGTAGGATCAGAAGATTTGAATACTGGGGTAGGATCAGAAGATTTGAATACTGGGGTAGGATCAGAAGATTTGAATACTGGGGTAGGATCAGGAGATTTGAATACTGGGGTAAGATCAGAAAATTTGAATACTGGGGTAGGATCAGAAGATTTGAATACTGGGGTAGGATCAGAAGATTTGAATACAAGGGTAAGATGGAGCAAATCCTGTTTCAGCCCAACATTTTCCACAATCCACTCAACTTGAAGAGGCTGTCTGGGTGCTCACATTTTGGATAAAGCTATAAATCAAAGTCCCATGTGCAACACATGTCTAGCACATGTAATGATAACAATCATAAGAATAATAATATGCGAAATCTCTGTAGAACTGAAGCTTGTCAAAACAAACATAGCAAAGCACTTACACTTAAATCATTCACGCGGATACAGCCATTCGCATAAAACATTAACAGATTTTGCATTCACCCCCCCCCCCTCCCCCTCCCACACACACACACACACACACACTCACACACAAACACACTCACTCTCTCTCACACACACACACACAAACACATATACACACACCTACCCCTCCCCGCCTCACTTTACACACACACACACACACACATTTGATATTGTGAAAGGCCTTTATCGCAGTCCCTTAGGACATTTGTTATAGTTGCATTAATGTTAATGACATGTTTTTAGGTTTTTATAATTCCTGTTGCATTGCCAAGTTTCTTTATGTGATTTTTTTGTAAAAGCATGGTTGGTGTTTTTTTGTTGTTTTTTGTTGTTGTTGTTTTTTGGGCTAATTTTTATTATTTTTATTTTTATCTATTTTTTGTTGTAAATAAGACATCCACCCCTCCATTTGTTCCCCTCGTCTAATATCACTAGAAGTGAACAGACGTAAAATTGAAGTCAACAACAACACACACACACACACACACACACTACCCCTCTTTCTGCCCTCTCAGCATAGTGTTTCTTTCTGGTACCTCCCTCGCCCCGCCGCCAACCTTCTTTGACCTGCCACAATTATTGACCAGTATGAAGCAACCTCTGGCCACCTCTCCACGCTGACCACCTCTGACCACCACTGACAACCACTGACCAGAACTAATTACCAGTGGATCAACAGAACGACCGCGGGGTCAATTTGTCCATGGCAGCACAGTACACCTGCTGTATTTGTTTGACCACGCCTCACAGTCTCACTATGACTTGTATCACCATAACTCGCCCCCCCCCCCTCCTCCTCCCCCCCTTTCCCAATTCATATCCCTCCCATGTTGTCCGAGCTGCTCGTCCGTTATGGCTTAGTGGTCCAAGCCTGGAAAGTCCGGGGTTTGACTCCTCCAGTGTCTGTGATTTTTTCCGATTAACGTAGTTTTACGAGGCGGATTGGTGGTCTAAAGGTTACTAACGCATCTGCCTTGTAGGAGATCACATATTCGTGTTAAAGATCTCGTAATACGTGTCAGTGTTCGGTGGGTTACGGAAATATGAATAGACCCAGTGTGCAACATATACAATGAAATAAACTGTTCTGAAGTGGGAATGTGTCAGCTGAGGCCAGCAGGCAGACCTCCTGCAAAGTGTCAAGCACAGGAGAAGACCAGGCACAACTCGCCCCACCCAGTAAGGGAAGGCAGAGAGAGAAGAGAAAACTGTAGCTTGGCTGTTTCGGATGAGACGATAAACCGAGGTCCCGTGTGTTACACGTAATTATTTAGCGCACGTAAAAAAACCCACGGCAACAAGAGAGTTGTCCCTGGCAAAATTCTTAGAAAAAAGCCACTCTGATAGGGAAACAAATACAGCTGCAAAAAAAAAAAAAAGGGTGAAAGGGTGGCGCAGCGCTAAGTGGCGACGCGTTCTCCCGCTCTCCCCGGGGAGAGCAGCCCGAATTCAAATCTGAGCGCTTTGATTTGTTGCTTTACAAGATTCAGCGCTATATAAATTCCATACATTATTATTATTATTATTATTATTAACCATACTTCCTCTTGGCCGAACACTCAGACAGCAACTGTTGTTGTCTGCCATATGAGCAATAATACGTCGCGCTGCCGTAAAGTGCCTGACAAGCCAGGCCCATCGCATGGGAAAGAATTGTTATTTGTTAAGTCTTTCTCGGGAAAAAAAAGGCAGGAAAATAATAATAATAAATAATAATAATGTATGGAATTTATATAGCGCTGAATCTTGTAAAGCAACAAATCAAAGCGCTCAGATTTCATTTCATACCACTTTAAGTCACGGCAGATTTCTCTCCGTGAAATTCGGGCTGCTCTCCCCGGGGAGAGCGGGAGAGCGCGTCGCCACAAGCGCTGCGCCACCCTTCTTTTTTTTTTTTTCATGTCTGCAACTGTATTTGCTTCCCTATCAGAGTGGCTTTTTTCTAAGAATTTTTCCAGGGACAACTCTCTTGTTGCCGTGGGTTCTTTTACGTGCGCTAAATAATTACGTGTAACACACGGGACCTCGGTTTATCGTCTCATCCGAAAGACTAGCGCCCAGACCACCACTCATGGTCTAATGGATGGGGGAAAAGTTTCCGGTCCAAACGGGGTACGAACCGCCGCACACTTCAGACCCGGACTTTTCGCTTTCTAGACAGGCGCGTTACCTCTAGACCACCGATCCACTAAAATGGATCAAGAAGGCTGAAAATAGATAAGAAAGAGGTGACAGGAAGACAAGGAAGAAGGCAAAAAACAAAGTGAGGGATAGAAAAGAGGGAATTCCTAACACAGAATTTCCATTAAGGCGGGGATGCTACTTACACTGACAGGCCCCTGGCATCCACACTGGGGAGACTATTAAAATTTTATTGTCTTGGATGTGTGATGAAATGACAGAGCAAAACGGCCACAGTAGGCCTAGCGTGACCTCAAGACTGAATCCAGGCGAAAAAAGCAAGCAAACAAACAAACAAACAAAATCCAGAAAACAACAGCATAAAAATGCAAACACGAGAGAGAGAGAGGGGGGAGGTGGGGAGGGGAGAAACCAAGTGAACTTTTTGCACGCACATCTGTGACAGGCCTACCTGTGACAAAAATGTCATGAGCCAGTGAGCTAACAGGACAGAACGCAGTGACTTGGAAACCTTGTCACGGATTCCATATTTTGTGCTATGTTGTCGACGGATTGTTTGTATAGTGTATCTTCACCCTCCCTCACCCCGGTCCCTTTGCAATGGGCGAAAGCATTTCGCAATCAAATTCTGTGGTGTTGTTATTGTATGCAGGGTATGCGTGATTGTGGTATTAGTTTTATGTGCATTTTGTGCCTAGTCCCCACCCCACTGTCCCCTTGTGAAAGGGTATATTTGCTTAACACAATCAACCTTTGTCATTGTCATTGTCATTCTCTCTCCTTTATTTACTTTTGATTTTGGAATAAACATATTCAAGA
>CM054144.1:14969568-15007068 GCA_028751875.1 Rapana venosa | reverse complement strand
TATATGGGTATGGTTGTAGAGGTCGTTTTACTCTTAGTCAAACATACATCACTGGCGCACGTGTGTCAGAAAATAAATAAACATAAGTTTGTGGCGTCGAGCTTTGAAGACTCTCTCTCTCTCTCTCTCTCTCTCTTCTCTCTTCTCTCTCTCTCTCTCAAGATTGGTTGACTGCCATGGGCAGCAGTGGAGTGGTCATATACAAAGCAGTGAAAGATTTCAAATGTACAGACAGTTTATAGGTTCACACGATGTCAAACCTTATCTAAAGCTTGATAAGGACATACATTTGACAAGAATCATGTTTACGTTTAGACTTGGTGTATCAGACATAAATGTTCATAAATTGCGATATATAGAACATGATGATGATGACCTCAGGTTGCTATGCCCATTATGTAAGCAAACAGTGGAAGATGAATTTCATTTTGTGTTGTGCTGTCCAGTATTAGATGTTAGACAGAATTACATTCCGGTATAGTAGACAGCCTAATTTATTTAGATTCTGTTTACTCATGGCATCTAGTCACCCTGAGATTGTGCGCAGCCTTGCTTTATATTTGTGTAAAGCCTTTAGAATAAGAGATATCATGGTTTCTTAAGTTATATTTTTTGTAACTGATTTTTATTGTGGTGGTTGTGGGTATACAATAACATTTTGGGCTGTTTTTTGTGCTTCCTTATTTTTCTCACTAAAATACTAAGCAGCTCGGCAACCCCCCTTCATGTATGGGCCAATGGCGTTTTTGTAAATAAATCTTTCGAGTTCGAGTTTTCTCTCTCTCTCTCTCTCTCTCTCCTCTCTCTCTCTCTTCTCCTCTCTCTCTCTCTCTCTCTCTCTCTCTCTCTCTCCCCTCTCTCTCTCTCTCTCTCTCTCTCTCTCTCTCAAAAACAAACAAACAAGATGACAAATAAAATAAAAAACCAACTATCATGCAACTAACCCATCAAACAAGATAACAGAACACCCTAAGCATTTCCCCAGTTTCATGCACAAAAACCATTTTCGCTATAACGCTTACAATAAACTTACAACTTCAGAGATGGTTCTGTCCACAAACAAAACTTGAAAGAAGAGACCACATGAATGATCCCACAAACAAGCCTAAGTATTCATGCTGCACTAAATCATCAGAAGTGAAGTAGCCATGTTTTTACTGAATCACAAAGGGACAGACTGTAAGGATATGTAGGCTATGTAGGCTATAGGCTCTGCTTCATCAATTCTTGTTGCAAATCATTGCTTCAAAGCCAAGTCATCTGAAAATATTGTACTGTAGCTGCGCTGATATAATCATTCTTAGTGTTCTGCTTGCAATGGGGAAAACTGTCAAGTTTTTCTTTTTTTTTTTGCTTTTTTGTTTTTTACATTTCCTTGCATACGTTCAGAGGATCGTGCATAATTCATTCACTTAAATTTGTTTACTGACAAGAATCCTAAGAAGTCCATTGTTAAGATAACAGAAATATTACAACCAGTAACAATCTTGGTCTGTGAGATAGTTCTGTTGTTACCTACACCACATAGAATTCTGTACATTCTAGGACAGTGAACCATGCAGATCAGCGGTTCTGCGGTAACACAGCGCGTCTAAAAAGCGAGAGGTTGGGGGTTCGATCTGGATCTGAAGCCAAACTTTCCCTTCGTCCTTCCCCGAGGACTATCAGTATAAGTAGCATCCCCATCTTGCAGAAATTCTGTGTTAGGAATTCCCTCTTTTCTGTCCCTCTCTTTGTTTCTGCCTTGTTTCTTTTCTTCCGGTCGCCTACTTCTTTTCTGTTCTCTGTCTTCTTGATCCCATCCTCATGCCTTGTCCCCCCCCCCCCCCCCCCCCCCCCCCCCCCCCGAAAGACTCCAGAGTTAATTCTCTCCCATGCCGAAGCGGTTGCACTGGGCCTGACTTGTCAGGCGCTTAACGGCAGTGCCACGCATTTTCACTAATATGACAGACAGCAATGAGTTGCTGTCTGAATGTTCCATGAAGAAGAAAAAGAAGAAGACTGTCGTGTTCGTGGTTTAGGGGCAAGTCTAAAAAGACTATCACTCTGATAGGGAAACAAATACAGCTGCAGAAAAAATAAAAAATAAAAATAAAAAGGGTGAAAGGGTGGCGCAGCGCTAAGTGGCGACGCGTTCTCCCGCTCTCCCCGGGGAGAGCAGCCCGAATTTCACGGAGAGAAATCTGCCGTGACTTAAAGTGGTATGAAATAAAATCTAAGCGCTTTGATTTGTTGCTTTACAAGATTCAGCGCTATATAAATTCCATACATTATTATTATTATTATTAAGTCTCCCGATGAGACGATGAGCCAAGATCCCTTGTGTAACATGCATTTGATACACGTAAAAGAACCAAAGGCAATAATAGGAAAGGTTTCTTTTTGCATTTCTTTTTACATAGAAAAGAGCTTCTTCCATAAGAAAACCATCCCCAAAGATATCTCCGACAATGTCGCTCAATGTGAACACACCAGTCCCTGTGAAAGTGAATGGAACTGACCTGCGCCAGACAGACAAGTTCATATACCTTGGCAGCATCATCAAAACAAAGGGCGGCACAAAAGAAGACATCCACAACAGGCTGGGCAAGGCCAGGAATGTGTTTAGGGAGATGAACAATATCTGACGGAAGTGGATCTTACCAAACTTCGATCCTTCCACACCATATACCTGCGAAGAATTCTCCAGATCTCTTGGCCAGAGAAGATCTCCAATGAAGACCTACTACGGAGATGCAGGCAAGAAGACATGGGAACCATCATCACCAGACGACGGTGGAAGTGGATTGGGCACATCCTCCGAAGGGACCCACAGTCAATCACAAGAACAGCATTGCACTGGACCCCAGAAGGAAGGAGAAAGAAAGGAAGACCAAAAGCAACGTGGAGAAGAACTGTAGAAAGTGAGATGAAGGCCATGCAGCACTCTTGGAGATCAGTGACTAGGTTGGCCCAGGATAGGCAGGAGTGCAAGCGCTTTGTTGCTGCCCTACACACCACTGGGTGTAATGGCTAATGATGATGAAAGATATCTCCATGATGCGCAAAAACGTTCCCATACACAAAATCACACCATTGGTGAACCTCGGAGCTCTAGCCGAGGAAAAAAAGGAACAAAAGAAAACTAATTCCTACAGACAGAAAACATATTTAGAAAAAAAACCTTTTTGTGCTGCACTGCAGCCAAACACTCCACACAGAAAAAATTGCCGCTACTGTAAACTGCATGCAATATACAAAATAACCTTTCACCATGATCCCACAAACGCGGCAGTGGGGTTTTTTTCACGGACACCATTGTACATCTGCGACAGGAACTGGACGAGATTGACCAGTCCTTGACCTTCTCAGCCCAGTTCCTCATGAAGTGGACTGACCATCGCTTGTCATGGACCCCCTCCCGAAACAACACCAACACGTTTTTTGCCTACCCCCAGAAGGACATGTGGATTCCTGATGTGACCATCTCCAATTCCGTGCAAACCATGACCCAGCTGGGATATGACCGCAACTACCTGTAGTAAGCCTCTGGGTTTGTTGTTTGTAGTTTGTTTGGTTACTTAGCTTCTTTTAGATGCTTGAGTGGGGGACGAAATAGCTCAGTTGGTCAGAGCACTAGTTTTCCCCGAGCTAGGGTTAAGCAGCATGGACCGTGGTATCAAGTGGGTTGTGGCTGTTTGCACGCCTTTTATTTTATTTTTATTTTTATTTATTTTATTTTATTATATCGAGGATAATGGAAAAAAGATCTTATTGCTTTTTTACAACCAGTCCCCGTGTGTATGCGGTTTTGTAAATTCTGTCATCTGTTCCCACCGACGCACAATGGCCTACTCTTACGAAAAGCGGAACAGGAATTAACGTGTGCGCAAGATGTTCTGCGTGCGTTTGCACACGGGGCCTCGGTTTATAGTCTTATCCGAAGGACTTTTGGGGAGAGTGGAGTCTGCACTGATGTTAACTCCAGGGGAAAATATCCCCCTTGAACGGGAATCGAGCCCGGGTCGTCAGATTGCCAGCGCAATGTTCTAACCACTAGGCTATCCCGTCCCCTCCTTGGCTTCAGTACAGTTCCCCCCAGTTCACCCAACTGTAAATGGGTACCTGCCCTTTTTAGGGTCAGGGAAGTTAAAGCATCGAGGGAGAGGAGATGGGCGCCGCCCTCAATATGTTGGCCCCTGGAGAAGCTGAGGTCTCTGACTTCTCGCTCTCCAACGAAAGCACAGTTCATGGGACATTGACCTTTACCTGAGATGGTGGAATATTCGTGTTCGCATTTACCCCCTGTAGGGATGAGGGGGGCCTGTCAGCATAAACAGCATCCCCACTTTTGAAAAATTCTGTGCCAGGAATTCCCTCTTGTCTATCCCTCTTTTTGTTTCTGCGTTGTTCCTTTTCTCCCTGTCGCCTCCTTCTTGTCTATTTTCCGCTTCATTGGTCCATTCTCCTGTCTTTTCTTCCCCGAAAGACTTGAAAGATATCAATTCTCTCCCAGGCTTAAGTCGGATGCGCTGGGTCTGACTTGCCAGGCGTTTATCGGCAGAGCAACGCATTTTCTCTCATATGATAGACAACAATAGTTGCTGTCTGAGTGTTCGACGAAGGAGAAGTAGGCCCTATTCGTATTCGTGAAAAGTAGGTGTGCGTTTCGTATACTGAATGTTATGGTTTGGGTGTAATATAGTGCATGATACTTGATAGTGCTCGTTGTGTATGACATGTTATCATTATTTGTGCATTGGTATGTGTGTATGCGCGCTCTCTGTATGTGTGCATGTGAGCTTGCCTACGTCAGTGTGGACTCTATATCCGTTTTCCATAGAGAGTTTGTGGCTTGAATTTGTTCTGTTGAATTCGTGATCTGACAGCCTGGGTTCGAGGCTCCGCCGAGACGGCTAAACCGACATCCTGTGTGCAGACGCACACAGAACATCTTGCCCACACGTCAAATCCTGTTCCACCTTTAGAAAGATTTGGCCAGTTGTGCTGGTGGGAACAGATGACAAAACTGACAAAACCTCACGCACACGGGGACTGGATGTAAAAAAAGGAAAACCCCATAGCGCTTCTTCCATTATCCTCTGAAGAAAAAAGATAAATAGAAAATTAAAAAAAAAAAAATAATAAAGGATAAATAAATAAATAGATAATAAAGAAATAAATGCATGAATGTATGAATGAATGAGCAAATAAACGAATATGTTACTTAGGAGTGAAGTCAATGTCTCTTACAAATAGATATTAGCTCTAAATCCGTTAATTGTGTCAACTCTATGGTTTTATTTTCGTGTGCAGTCAAAATCTGTTTTCATTCAGCGAGAGAGCAATATCTATTTCAGTACAACATCTCTGTGTGTCTTCAGTGTGGTATGTACCTATGTGTGTTTAAAAGCTGGAAGTGCAGTGTGTGTGTGTGTGCGTGCACGCGCGCGCGTGTGTGTGTGTGTGTGTGTATTGTGTGTGTGTATTGTGTGTATTGGGTGTTGTGTGTGTGTGTGTGTGTGTGTTGTGTGTGTTGTGGTGTGTGTGTGTGTGTGTGTGTGTGTGTGTGGTGTGTATTGTGTGTGTGTATTGTGTGTGTGTGTGAGTGTGTGTGTGTGTGTGTGTGTGTATGTATGTGTATGTATTGTGTGTGTGTGTGTGTGTATATGTTGTGTGTGTGTGTGTGTGTGTGTGTGTGTGTGTGTGTGTGTGTGTGTGTGTGTGTGTGTGTGTGTATTGTGTGTGTGTATTGTGTGTGTGTATTGTGTGTGTGTTTGTGTGTATGTGTGTGTGTGTGTGTGTGTGTGTGTGTGTGTGTGTGTTGTGTGTATTGTGTGTGTGTATTGTGTGTGTGTATTGTGTGTGTGTGTGTGTGTGTGTGTGTGTGTGTGTGTGTGTGTGTGTGTGTGTGTGTGTATTGTGTGTGTGTATTGTGTGTATTGTGTGTGTGTGTGTATTGTGTGTGTGTATGTGTGTGTGCGTGTGTGTGTGTGTGTGTTATGTGTGTGTGTGTGTATCGTGTGTGTGTGTGCATGTGGTTATGTGTGTGTGTGTGTATTGTGTGTGTGTTTCAGTGTGCAATCCACGGGAGAGGTGCTGTGGATAGTGGGGGGCGTGTTCAAAACAGCCTGCAGCATTGATGTGACCTACTACCCCTTTGACCTCCAGACCTGCACCCTCGTCTTCACCACCCTGGTGTCCAAGGCATCAGAGATCTACCTGTATCCTTCCGCCTACAACCCCGCGAAACTTTTTCAGTACAGTTCTTCTGGAAGCTGGGAACTCTCCTCCTTTACTGTGACCCCGACCGAACGAGGGACTTAGTAATTTCTTCTTCTTGTTGGTTGTTTGTTTTTTGTGCTTGATCGTGAACGAAAGATTGGATGGGAAAGTTTTGTTGCTCTTTTTTTTTTGTCGAGGTTTTTTTTTTTTTTTAAAGGTGTTGTTGTGTGTGTGTGTGTGTGTGTGCGTGCGTGCGTGCGTGCGTGCGTGCGTGCGTGCGTGCGTGCGTGTGTGTGTGTGTGTGTGTGTGTGTGTTTATACTGCACCTCTGAAGCGTTCTGTTGTGAATTGACTTGATTTTTTTCTTTGGATCATGGAAGAATCTTTGAGGCATTGCATGCACTGACATTTCCCAGCACTGTGGCATGAACAGGATCTGAACCTGGGGAAGCCCATCCCTCTCCAGCTCCAGGCAGCACGATGCATGCTGGGTACAGCTGGCCTAGTTTTCTATGAAAGCTAAAATGGGGTTTTCATGTGTAACCCTGATGTTCTACATGCGTTGGCACACAGGACCTCGGTTTGTCATGGTCTCTTCCAAGAGACTTTCAGGGCAGTGGAGTCAGGACCAAAGTTATCTCCAGGGGAGAAAACTCCCAACCGAACAGGCACGTAAGTTGAGACTGGACATTCCGCCTCCAGTTGCTGTCAGATCCTTGACTCACCACTGGGGCATTCCCCCCTCCCCTCCCCATCGCCAGCAGCCCCCCCCCCCCCCCCCTCCCTCGCCACCCTCGCTCCTGTAGTGAGCCGAACCTTCATCTTCAGTGGCACAATCACACCAGTCGCCTGTCAGTTGTCGAGGAGGTTTTCCTTTGATCACTGCAAGGTATCCCCCTGATCTGGCCACTCTTCATAATAATCACCGGGGAGGGAAGCGACTTTCTTTAGCTATCCTCTAGCTGATCTGATGGTTAATGGCACAGGCTGCGTCAGCATGATTTTTGACATGACACTGTCGGTTCATAATACACTCCCATGAACATGGCATACACAAGCTGCTGCTTGAAATTTGTTTTTCATATTTGAATGCCCTCCTTTTTATATGATTACCGGCTCTGCCTGTTTTTAGTCTCGTCAAAGAGGGTTGGATTTTCTTTTGGTATAAAGCATGTTGTGCTTACTCCATTATATCTTTGAAATCAAATTAGCTCGTTTGTTGTTTAGACTTACATGGTAAAATTCTAACCATTACTTGGGGTGGGGGTGGGGGCGGCAGAGCCTCGTGGGTAGAGCTCACATCTGACGGCTCGGGTACGAGCTACCCGGAAGCACTCGTTCGAGACGATTTTTTTCCCCCTAAGAGTCTTCATCAGTGCTGAATCCACTTCCCCCAAAAGTCCTTCGGATAAGACTGTAAATTGAGGTCCTGTGTGCGAATGCACGCAGAACATCTTACGCACACGTTAAAAAAAACAAAAACACCCGTTCTGTCTTTCACAAAAAAAGGAGGCCGTCTGTGCCGGTAAGAATGGATGACAAACTTTGAAAAACGCTGCACACTGGTGGCATGTTTAGGCACCATTCTCTAAGTGGGAATAGGGCTACCTTCATGGTGGCAATACCGGTCGCATACGCAAACACCACTCAGTTGGTGAATTTCAGAGCCCTATTTGAGAAACAGCCCCCCCCCCCCCCACCCCTCTCAAAAAAAGAGAGAAAAACCCCAACATCTCCCCCCCAACCCCCCCCCCCAAAAAAAAAAGCACACACCCATCAACAACAAAACACACACCTAAAAACACACAACAAACAAACAAACAAAAATAATAAAGCAACAAACAAAAACCCCAATTCAACAATAACAAACAACAACAAAATCCAACAACAGAAAACCCCAAACCAAACAAAATCCCTAACGGTAATACACCTTGAACCACGAATTTAAACTCAGTAAGACAAAAGTGTCACTAACAACGACAGCGTTCTATGTAGCATGCAGAATGTTGGCTGTCAAGATGACGTGACTTAGGCACACCGCCACACGTAAGGTAACGTAAGGAAAGGGTAACGTAAGGAAAGGAAGGAAAGGAGCTACAGGCATTCTGCAGGGTTGCAGGACTAAAGGACTGAAGGGTCAAGACAACTGCTCCCTTATGCCATTCAGATATAATAATAAATAATAATAATATTAATACATGGAATTTATAGAGCGCTGTATCTTGCAATTACAAATCAGAGCGCTTCCATTCAATCCGCTCCCGCACAAGCAACCAACAACGATTAACAATATTCTAACAAATTCAAATGTACACACACGCACACACACACACACACACACACACACACACACACACACACACACACACACACACACACACACAGGTTGTACATTTCAGCAGGGTGATGGAATTTTGGCTTTTAAAGGCAGGGACAGATATGAGATGAAACAAGAGGGAAACATCTTTACAAGATTCAGCGCTATATAAATTCCATACATTATTATTATTATTATTATTATTATTATTATTATTATTATTATTATTACTACCCACAGAGCCCAGCCTGGGTTTCCAAAAGCGTGTGTATGCTCAGCTGGGGACCACTCTATTAGCTAGCGGTAATGTCAGACGAAAAAAAAAGTGATCGCCACCTATTCAAATATGTCTAACCATTATCACATTCATATCACATTTTCAAATATGTTGTCTTCCACCATATGGTACCATTCACTGGTATAACATTGTCAGCTACTGTCTTTTAATATTCTTATGGAAAAAATGAGTAGGTTGCAGACTATAACAGATGTTGAAAGTACGGTTGATTATGACTATATATTAATTATATGGAAAATACCCCTCCCCCAACTCCTTTTACTTAATAATTATATACAGACTGATCGTTCGGCGATGGTAAGCTTGATGCTTGTATGTCTGTAAAATGATGCAAGAAAAATATCAACGGAAGAATCACTTAGCACACACAATGAAAAAAGGAAATAAATATGTAAAAACTTAATGTAAACTGTCATTGATATTGCTGGTACTCATGCCTCTACACTACCCATACTAAAGACATTTTGCTCTAAACCATACTTGGACTATATATTGTATCCATACTAAAGACATTTTGCTCTAAACCATACTTGGACTATATATCGTATAATGTAACTGGCCATTCTACATCCACATGGTAAAACACAAGAAGTTCATTTTCCAAACTTAAAAAAAAATCAACACAACATTAACAACAGGAATTTCTTCAAATTTAGCAAAACGGAGTTATTGTGTTTTACAATGTAGGGGGCAGAACTCAAGTCAAGTCAAGTCAAGTCAAGTCAAAAACACTTTAATCATCCCATGAAGAACAATTACAGGTCTGCTCTCAAATGGTATGAAACGTGACGTCATTTCCTGTTTTCTGAGGACAGTGTGACGACAGTGACCTTCCATCTACGGCTGAAGCGTCGGACGACGTATCACGTGATTGCTGTGCTGGTGCCGGTGCTGTTCCTGTCTCTGACAGCCACCCTGGTCTTCGCTCTGCCGGCAGACAGCGGGGAGAAGATGGGCACCTCCATCACCGTCCTCCTGGCCTTCGCTGTCTACCTCACCATCGTGTCTGATCAGATGCCCAAGACCTCCATGAATGTCAGTCTTCTGTGCTGTCTTCTTCTTCTTCTTCTGCTGCTGCTGCTGCTGCTGCTGCTGCTGCTGCTGTTGTTGTTGTTGTTGTTGTTATTATTGTTATTCTTGATGTTCTTCTTCTTCTGTTTCTTGCTGTTCGTGTCCTTGTTGTTCTTCTTCTTTTTCTTCTTCTTGACGTCCTCCTCCTCCTCCTCCTCCTCCTCCTTCTTCTTCTTCTGTTTTTTTTTTTTTGCTGCCTCATCTTCTGATGACCCCCGTCCTACTGTTCGCACGCCGCCCATTCCAATCTCCCCGCCACAACCACACCCAGACCTGTCATGTCTCATTCTCAGGGTCGGAAGTCCACAGGGAGCCCATCACTATCAGGCCGCCGTGGGGCCACCAGCCAGAGGGGCCCTGCACTGCTGCTGGGTCACTTTGGTGGTGTTCAGTGGTGCCTGTTCTGAGCTAACATACGCAGGACACCACCTACTAAGCCCCCTACTAACGACAGTATTAGCTCAGTCGCGGAGCCAGACTGAGTGAGTTGCCCACCCCAGGTGGCAACCACCACAACGTCCCTCCAACGACCGTCCCCCGCGAACCTCCAACCCCAAAGGCTTTGACACAAACTCACCACAGGCACAGAAGTGTATGGGCAAACCGAATCTGAGGTCACCATGATACCAGAGAAACCGGACCACCGAATCAGAGGCAATTTTTTTTTAATGCATGATGATCAATGACAATGAGGATGACGTAATGATGCTGCTGTGGAAGTGCATATGCTTTGAGACTACTTGGCAGGGTTGGACTCTACGCTTACTATCATAATATATCCCGGCGTCAACCGGGCCCGAGAGATACAGACACCTGCAGTGTTGGTCAGGTAATTTGAGCAACACCCTCAAACTCGCATCCGTTAAGTGGATGAAGCTCGACTGTGTGGTCCCAGTCTTCCCACTGAGCCCACAGCACACTCACTCTGTGTAGGAGCCAGCCGGAGTCCGAAAAATCCCTATGACTCTTATGGGAATCGAACCCGCGACCTTCCAGTCCGTAACCCAAGGCGCTAACCACTGCGCCATGGCGGCTGGTTTTCTTCTTCTTCTTCTTCTTCTTCTTCTTCTTCTTCTTTCTTCACCATCACTTTCTTCGTTTCTTCTTTTTACCCTCCCACATATCTTTTTTCCCTCCTCCTCCTCATTCTCTTCCTCACTACATCGTTCTCTTTTATGTTTTCTTGTGTTGTGTAACTGAGTTTCTCAATCTGGACAGAAACTGTTCCTTATTGAATTGAACTGTCGGAAATTTAATGAATTAGTTTGATGATGGTAATAGCATGAGAGACTAAATTAAAGACTGTTACAACTTTTATTTGCAGAAAAGGGATTTTCAGCCATTTTTCTTAGTCCGTTAATGTCGATGATCTTTGCATCGCATTATCGTTGTTTCTATTAACCATTTGAAACCAAAATGATATTCCTGCTGATTTCAAAGTGAACATGCCAGTTAATATGAATTTTAATTTCTCAATACCTACAAATACTTACTGTGACCAGATGACCCTGACCTCCAACAGTGCTAGGGTTTACCCTTTAACCTCTATGTCATGGTGACAAATCTTTGGGAAGTCATGATCCCCTAGTCATTGCACTGAGTCATCTGCCCTTAATTTCTTTCAGTTCTGACTGTGTTGTATAATAGCACTGTGGTTCTATTGCCTTGTGCATGACTTGTTCTCTTCAATAATTATAGAGATGTTCCCGTTTTCCTGCACACGATGCTGTGTTTTTGTTTTGAGGAATTCATGCTGTTTCTTTGACACATGTCCACGTTCATGGATGTCTATATTGCTCTCTTCACAGACATCAGGGCTGACCTGTTTACAGACGTCCATGTTGTTCTATTTCCATAAGTCTTCGTTGCTCTGTTTACAGACGTCTATGTTACTCTGTCCCCAGACGTCTATGTTGTTCTGTTTACAGATGTCTATGTTGTTTTGTTTACAGACGCCCATGTTGTTCTGTTTACAGACGTCTATGTTGTTCTGTTTACAGATGTCTATGTTGTTCTGTTTACAGACGTCTATGTTGTTCTGTTTACAGATGTCTATGTTGTTCTGTTTATAGACGTCTATGTTGTTCTGTTTACAGATGTCTATGCTGTTCTGTTTACATATGTCTATGTTGTTCTGTTTACAGACGTCTATGTTGTTCTGTTTACAGACGTCGATGTTGCTCTGTTTACAGACGTCTACGTTGCTCTGTTTACAGAGGTCTACGTTGTTCTGTTTACAGACGTCTATGTTGTTTTGTTTACAGACGTCTATGTTGTTCTGTTTACAGACGTCTATGCTGTCTCTGTACCTGACGGTGTTGCTGGGACAGACGGCAATCGGGGTGGTGTTGTCCGTGTGGATTCTCAACCTGCACTTCAGAGATGACCAGCGCTGTCCACCCGGTGTGACCACCCAAACCATCGCCTTCAACTTGCTGTGTCTGATGGGGAAAAGGTCACGGAAAGACAGGGTAGGAAGTAGGAACCAGCTGGTGTCTTGTTCTCTTGGCGTTTCTGTTGACGTCAAATTGTTGTTTGACGTTGTTGTGTCTTGACGTTGCACCATCGGGCGTCTTTTGGCATCTGCCTCACAACTCTCATCTCCGTTCAAGGCTATTTTCCAGCCAGACAGTGAAACCAAAAATGTTGCCTTCATCTTTGGAAATTTTCTTGTTTCATTTACAAAATCTGTCAATGTTTTCTTTCAGACTAGCAAACTTTTGTTTTGTAAATTTCAGGTTGACTATGTCAACTGCAGTAGGAATGCTTTCCAGTCTGAATAAAACTCATCCCTTTCTATTGGGAAATATAAGGTTATAATGTGTTCCATAAATCTCACTACAACAAACTCAACATCAGGCCATCAGCCGTGACGCAGTGGGTTTGCTATGGGCTCATTAGGAAGACTGAGGCCACACAGTCGAGCTTACTGATACGATGTTTGGAGATTTGCTAAAATTACTTGACCAACACTGCAGGTGTCTGTATCTTTCGGACCCGTTTGACGCCAGGATGTAATTATGATAGCAAGCGTGTAGTGCACCCTAGTCAAGTAGTCTCAAAGCACGTGTACTTCTACAGAAGCATCGTTACGTGATCCTCATCACCATTGATCGTCACGCCTCAATATCAGTATCAAAGGAAGCATATCTAAGTCTTAAGTGTAACAATATTTAGTGATGGACTTACAGCCTACAGTATAGGACTTGTGTCTCTGAATTCGGTGTGGTGCGGTCAGTTAAGGTTGATCAAATTTTCCGGCATAGAATTTTTCTCTTGAAAAGAAATGAACAAAATTAATGGTCTTCTGTGAGAACTGTCACCAGCAATCAAATTCAGCTCAGAATCATTTCAGCAATAACAAATGTTCTTGTTTCTTTTTATAATCCAAACCAATTTTCGAATTCATCAGTGTAGCAGTAGCAGGAGGAGAGCATTCAATGTTATTGTTTTGCTGCTAGGTGACGCCAGCAGACGATCATGTGGGCAGTTCTTCGGGGGAGGATCTGTCAGATTCCCTTTGCAACATTCCTACCAGCCTCACCCCAGATCACCAACAGAACTCTGGACCAGCCACAGAAAATGTCCCCAGGGCCAAAGCACCTCTCTCCTGCTACTCTCCCTCCTCGGATAGCAAGTCTGGTGCCTCGTTCTCAGGCCCGGATGTGATGTCATGGAGAGAAGTTGCGTTTGCCTTGGACAGGTTTCTGTTTTACTTGTTCTCTGTCTTCCTGTGTGTGTCCACTGTCGGCTTTCTGACCGCGCTTTCTATGGGGTGATTATTATGGAAAGAGTGTGTGAATAGACATAGCATACTACAACATGTTTACGGTCTTTGTTTCTTTGTAAAGGGTGAAACTGTTTTGATTGTTGACACAAAGTCAGTATACACGGCACTGCAGTACACATTTGTTTATCACCCCCCCCCCCCCCCACGCCCCCCACGTCATTTAGCAGTCTGGTACCTCGAAACACATCACTTGACATTGAACCCGATTCGAACAGTGTAACTGATGTCTCAGTGAAGCATTGTTGCACAGAAATCGGTTTTCCTGCTTTAGGGGGATCACTGATAAGCAAGATTTTAGACAAAGTGCCAACACAGAACAAATCACTTTTCATTCTATTAGCCATCACCTCCCCCCCCCCCTCCCCCCCCGTGGCTCCCACTGCCCTCCACTCCCCATCCCAGCAGTTCGTCAAGTCATCCTGTATCCTAGGCACTGGGAAAGTAGTGGTACACTGACTGTATTGGGTCTCCTCATCCTCAGTCACAATCATTAAGCGTAATGCAGAAACGCTGAAAGAAGAGGAGGGTATGAAAAAGAAGAACAAGAGCAGGAACAACCAAAAAAAAAATTGCAACAGCAGCATCAACAAGAACAAATTAATTTTGGGGAAGATGGAGGATGCTTCTAAATATTTTCTTCTCTCGTTGTATAGACAGCGCAGCCTCTGCAAAGCAGGCAGTAGTGCACTGCAGGTCCTCAAGTGGTCCCTCAGCTTTCTGGCCACTGGGGCAAGGTCAGGCTGGATCCTCTTTCAGAGTGCCTGGTGCAGTGGGAAGGACTGCAGCACTGTTCTGTTGTCCGGCTGTCAGGTTTGCAAGGGCGCTTCTCTGTGTGGCCTCTGCAGGGTTTCCTGTACATGAGGCTGCTAGGTGGTTGTGTTCTGCCCTGAGTCGCAAGGCAGAAGATAGACAAGAAGAAGGTGACAGGAAGAAGATGAACAAGGCAGAAACATAGAAAGGGATAGACAAGAGGGAATTTCTCGCACTGAATTTCCAAAAGGTGGGGATGCTATTTATACTGACAGGCCTCCGGCATCCATCTTATCATCTCATCTGCTCCCATAACCCCCTCCGGGGTCGTAGGGTCACTGCAGTGACAAACGTTGCACCAGTTGGCTCCATTTGCCGCGGTCGTGTGCAAGTGCCTGGGTTGTGGAGAAGCTCTTCCCAGTCCATTCAGTGATCCACACTGGGGAAAATAGGACATTAGAATCCACAGGAAAGTCTTTTAATTTTCTTTTGTAGTGGTTGTGTGTACCCTTTTTTGTGTGCTTAATTCTCATTATCTACATATGTGTTTTCATAAAAAAGATGGAATGACTGATCATTTGGACTAGGATGCACTGGTGTGGCAGCTCTCTATTCAATGTATGTGCTATTATTTTTCACCTGGAACTTGAGAATGCACCGTTGGTGATATTGCTGTGAAAAAATTATGTTTACTTTACCACTTAAATACTTTTAGATTGAAGAAAATGTGTGTACTTCGGATAGTTACAACAGTCGACCTCAACTTATGTAGAAATCAGCACATGATGTGTGTGTGTGTGTGTGTGTGTGTGTGTGTGTGTGTGTGTGTGTGTGTGTGTGTGTGTGTGTGTGTGTGTGTGTGTGTGTGTGGTCTCATAAGACTATTTCAACATTTCTAAGCTTTGTGCGTATTGTATAGCTAGATTGTTCCAAGTGCTGTGAAATGCACGGTGCTTTTGTGGTGCCGTTCACCTTTGAAATGGTAATGGCGATAGTGAAGACATGACTCAAAAGGGTTGTTCATGGCACACACAGTGCTGTGCGCACAGTTTTTCAAGTGGAAAATAAAGAAACCAAGGAGTCATATGGATTTATTTATTTACTTATTCTTTCATTTCGAGGATAATGGGATAACTACATCCAATCCCCGTGTGTATGAAGTTTTGTAAATATTGTCATCCGTTCCCACCAGTACACAATGACCTACTCTTCCAAAAAGTGGAACAGGTGTGAGCAAGATGTTTTGCGTGCGTTCGCACACGGGGCCTCGGTTGACAGTCTCATCCGAAGGCTTTTGTGGGGAGTGCACTCGGCACTCATGTTAATTCCAGGGGAAAGTTTCCCTTCGAAGGGGATTCGAACCCGGGTCAGCAGATCACAAGCGCAGTGCGCAATGCTCTGACCAACCAGGGTGTAGTTTCTCTGCTCAAGGTCAGTCACCACAGGCAACTGGAGCAGTAGGGTGGGAGTGGGTATCAGTGACTGTAGCTGTGAGTCTTAGTGTTGTATCAGACTTTGAGCACTTTGAGCTCTAGAAAAGGTTTGTTTTTGTTTTTGTTTTGTTTTTGTTTAATGTCCATTCACTACTTGGTGATAAGGACACACCCGCATTCCAACCAGCATCTCTCTCTCTCTCTCTCTCTCTCTCTCTCTCTCTCTCTCTCTCTCTCTCTCTCTCTCTCTCTCTCTCTCTCTTCCTAATATATGTATATTTATATTCTCACAACTATCTACAGTAGAGGTCTTACTGGGGAAGAATATATAACCTCAGCAACTGATGTTATGAACTGCTGAGAGTCATATAAAACTTCTTGAACAGTGGAATATTTTTTATGAATATCTATTCCTCTACTTTTAAACAGGTCAGTTAGGATTGGGCAATCAAACAATAAATGGTGGATTGAAAGAGATTGAGAACAGCAACATGTCATATTTTTAGAATATTTAGAAGGTTTGTTTATTGATATTAGAATAATTCTGACAGAGGAATCATTTTCGTTCTGTACATACTTAAGACATGACTCACTATCACGCATTGGTTTTTGTGTGGGTTTAAATATTTTTGTCATTCTGGCCAGTTTTTAATGGACAAATGTCTATGTACATGGAGTAATTTCCAGGACCATGTTTAAAATGACAGTTTCCTGTGCAGAGGCCAGTGATCGTAGCATGAGTTCACCGTGTCCTGCAGTTCAGAAAACTTGTTGATGGTGGTGTTGGGCGTTCCCCAACTTAACACCATGAAGGTTACCCAGAATATACATTTCTCATTCAGTACACCCGAGAATCATTGAGTGAGAAATTTATACGTGGACGGCTGTTTTCAAATACCTCGTCATATAGGCAAATATACTCAGATTTCAAAGGATTTTTGTCTTTTTAACATTTTAAATTTTTTTTATAATTCTTTTATATCGAGGATAATGGAATAAGCACTTATGTACTTTTTTACATCCAGTCCCCGTGTGTATGCGGTTTTGTCATCTGTTCCCACCGGCACAGAAAGGCCTACTCTTACGAAAAGCGGAACAGGATTTAACGTGTGTGCAAGATGTTTTGCGTGCGTTCGCACACGGGGCCTCGGTTTATAGTCTCACCCGAAGGACTTTTGGGGAGAGTGGAGTCTGCACTGATGTTAACTCCAGGGGAAAATATCCCCTTGAACTGGAATCGAATCCGGGTCGTCGGATTGCGAGAGCAATGTTCTAACTACTAGGCTATCCCGTCCCCGTCTTCTTTAATGCAGAGTATTGGTTGTTATGATAATGACCCAAAGTACATTTCAAAGCATATCAACATCATATCGCAGGTCTTAGATTACATCAATGACTGACAGAACCATGGCCTGGGCCACGTTCAGAAGATTCAAGATCCAATGGTCCCTTCTCCACACCATCTTTAATCACCCAGCTTCGCTTATACGTTCTCTTTGAGCTTTGATTTGACATGTCACTTGTGTAGATCTGACACTAGTGTTTTCTTTTTGCTGAAGATCAAGCATGTCAGTTTTACCCAGCCTGTCTGATCTAGTCACTTAAAGAAGTCTGTGATTGAATAAAGCTTAACATTTGAAATAAAGTTTTGTTCTGGCACTCTGTATAAATCTTGTTTTGTTTTTTGGTGTTTTTTGGTGTTTGTTTTTCGCGAGTGATGCATTTAAATGCAGGTACGTGCGTAGGCGTTCGTGCGTGCCACACACACACACACACATTTACACATTTACACACACACACACACACACACACAGAGGCTTGCTAGACTTTAAGAAAAGGGTTGGGGACTAGCTCATTGCGTCACCACCAGTAACTGGACGGCGTAATAGTTAGGCTAATCCCTCTGATGTCGAACTAGCATGATGCAATCTGCACTAACCACACTGTCCACAGGAAAAGCTGACCATTAATCAGCCAAACTGCAGTTCAGTTTTTAAGAAAAAGTGGGCCATGTGGGTCAGTGACATCACATTTACCCTTGTATTTAGAGAATTTGAACATAGCGCTATATAAGTTCCATTTATTATTATTATTATTTATATGCTAAAGTTTCAGTCTATCTTGTCACTTCCAATAACTCTTGCAACATCGTAATCTTGGGCTGGGATTAAAGATTTGTCTGAATCCAATTAAAGAAACACCCCAAAGCAACAAAATAAATAGAAAACCAAAAGCAGTGCTAGTAGGCCTAAACCCAAAGTAGTACTTAACAAAACAAACCAAACCAAACCCAAACCAGTACAAAACAAAATCTACAGAAACCCGAAAGAGTGCTTAAACAAAAGAAAACTCAACAAAATAAACGGAAACCCAAAGGAACACTCGAGAATTTTACAAAATAATATTAAAAAAAAATAAAGCTACGCACTCATGCACAGATGCACGCAAACACGTATGCGTAATTACCACGCACGTATGTACATGTACACACTCATACATAGACACACCACCTACGTAATACAAACACGGCTGCGCGTGCATACACACGGGCGCTTGCGTGCATATGCACACACACACTCACGATCACACACACACAACACATGCACCTCCCTCCATACACGGACACACACGCACGTGAGCGCGTGCACTCCCCTCCAAACACACACACACACACACACCACAACACACACGCACACACACAACACACACACACACACACACAACACATGCACTCCCCTCCCACAACACACACACACACACACATGCACCTCCTACACACACACACACACACACACACACACACACACACACACACACACACAACGCACGCACGCACGCAAGTACACACGCACTGCCCCACTAAACACACACACACACACACACACCACATGCACCCCTCTCCACACACACACACACACACACACACACACACGCCGCGCACGCACGCACGCACGCACGCACGCACGCACGTACAAACGCACTGCCCCACTAAACACACACACACACCACATGCACCCCCCTCCACACACACACACACACACACACACACACACACACGCACGCACGCACGCACGCACGCACCCACGCACGCACGTACAAACGCACTGTCCCACTAAATACACACACCACACACCACACGCACACTCACACACACACACACACCACATGCACCTCCTACACACACACACCACACACACACACACACGCACGCCACGCACGCACGCACGCACGTACAAACGCACTGCCCCACTAAACACACACCACACACACACACACACACACATGCACTCCCCTCCACACACACACACACACACACACACACACCACACACACACACACACACACACACACCACACACACACACACACACACACACCACACACCTCCTACCACACACACACACACACACACACACACACACACACACACACACACGCGCGCGCGCGCGCGCACGCACACACACACGCACGCACGTACACACGCACTGCCCCACTAAACACACACACACACACACACACACACACACACAACACACACACACACACACACACACACACACACACACACACACACACACACACACACACAAATAGAAGGAAAGTGACCCTTGGCACAAGTATTTCCAAATCAGAGAGCAAAACCCCCCAAGAATCCACAAACAAATGGAAAGAAGAGAGCCCATAACCATGTACCTGCCATGCCCTGCCCTTCCTGCCAAGGGTAAACTGCTTCAAGCTGTTATGCAAAAAGAGATTTTTAAAAAAGAAAAAAAAGAAGAAAATTCAGTTATTGGAACGTGCAACAACAACAACAAAAAGTATGCTAGCACTAACAGTACATTTTCCCGCTTGTGCAATAGCGGTGTTGGTGACCGTTTTAAACAGTGTATTGTGGCCGCGTTCAGCCAACACTCCAGAGTTACACTTTTTTTGTTTGTTCTTGTTTTGAAGGAACCGACTGGACTTTTTGCCTTCAATGTCCAAAAAGAAACAGTAAGACTTTGTAAGTACTTTTACAGTGAGTCTTGAGCAAGTTGAAATGGTGGAGCTCATCATTTTTCATGGCAAATAGGGCATGCTGGGTACGTCTGAGCTATCCACACCACCGGCTATAATAGCTGGCCTATTGCCATTTCTGCATAGATCAAAAGGTTTTTTAATGTATCTGCAAGATGTTATGTTTATGTTCGTTTATGTACGGTGCTTTGGTATGAAGTTTCATCTGGAGGATTTGCAGGAGAGATAGAGTAGAAACCAGAAAGTGCTCCAAATTGGAATAATCTCCTCTTACAGGCAGCTCTGCGAGACTCGAACCCACGATCTCAGACTAGTCCAGATCACAAATCTCAAGATATAGTCTCTGAAACATTCTGTTACCATTACTTTTGGGGGTTGTTTTGGTGGGGGAGGGAGGGGGGTCTTTGATATTTGAACTCTTCCTCCTGCCCTGGTAGCCATAATTGTTACTGAAGCACAAAAGCAACACTAGTACTTTATTCTCTCAATAAGTGGATAGATTGATGTGGGTTACAAGTCCTATACAAAAACAACGAAGAGAAAGATATTTACCACAGAAAGTGATAAACATTCTACCTCCCTTCCCTGTTCTTTATTTTTTATTCATTTATTTATTTTATTTTATTATTCTTTTATATCGAGGATAATGGAATAAGCAGTCATGTGATTTTTTACATCCAGTCCCCGTGTGTATGCGGTTTTGTAAATTTTGTCATCTGTTTCCACCGGCACATAATGGCCTACTCTTCCGAAAAGCGGAACAGGATTTAACGTGTGTGCAAGATGTTCTGCATGCGTTCGAACACGGGGCCTCGGTTTATAGTCTCATCCGAAGGACTTCTTCATCTTGAACGTAGCAAAACGCCTGAAGTGGTTAGAGCACAGGTTCCTGATCTTGAGGCTATGGGTTTGAGCGCTTGTGCTGTCTCGCTGAAGGACTTTTTTTCTTGCAGAATAAGCAATGGTTCTGACTTCATTCTTTTGCGAGTCTATAAGATGGGATTGTTAAAGGAGTGTACTGTGCTGTACTGCAATGTACTGTGCTGTACTGTAGTGCAGTGCATTGCATTGCGTGATATTGTATTGATTTTCATTATATTGTGTTTATTGATATTGTTTTGTGTTGTGTTGTATTCCACTTTCAGTCATTATCCGTATTGTAGAAGTGTACCTTCCTGTAAGCAAACACCTTTTGTTCTGTAAACAAACGGTAAGAAACTCAGTCGGCTGAACACGTCTCTCTCTCCTTGCAAGCAATGAATCTGTGTCTCCCAACACGTTATACAATGCAAACCAGGGCCAAAAATGAAGTGGACCATAATAGGCTTACTGCTTGTAGGGGTAGCAGGGGCCTGAATCCGGATTAAAGACTAACTCCCGCTTAGTTTTCCTGATTGGAAAAATAGTATAGATCAACGACATTAATAACTATGTAGAACGAGGTCAAAGTCAGGTTATCCTTGGTCAGTGTGGTACAGAATGGTCATTCCAGTTATGCTCTGTCACTGCCCACTCTGTGTGTGTTTGTTCTTTCTTGTAATTAACGTCTGTTGACTATAAGGGACATTCGACGGGAAAAGACAGATAGCAGAAAGAATATGATATGGAAAGAGAGTCGAGTGACCGTTTGGTATTCAACAACAAATTAACGTAATACATAAAAATATAACAATCCAAAGAAACTTTTAAAAGAAATGCTAAAATGGTAAAGGTAAAGGAGTCCCATAACCTATGAGGTCGTAGGGGAGCGAGGCGTCAGAGACCTCACTTCTCTAGGGCCAGCATATTGAGGGCGGCGCCCATCTCCTCTCCCTCGCTGCTTTACCTTCCCTGACCTTAAAGAGGGCAGGTACCCATTTACAGCTGGGTGAACTGGGGGAACTGTACTGAAGCCAAGGCGCGCAAACGGTCACCCATCCAACTGGTAACCACGCTCGACGCTGCTTAACTTGGCTGGGGGAAAGCGAGTGCTCCGACCAATGAGCTATCCCGTCTACAAATGACAGGGATATCAAAAGGAACTTCAGCAGCTTTTTTCTAGAGGTTTTTGGTAAGAAAATACGAAGCTTCTGACAATACAATAAAGTGTGCTCCACAGAATATTGTTCCCCACAAATATGCGTAATATATATACATTTTTTGGGCAAAGCTTTGTTTTGAGAGCATTATGTTGTATTCTGTATGAAATGGTGGTTATCAGCTTTGTAAAGAATATTGAAGAATACAATGTTTTTTCTCCTAAAACATGATTTAAAGAACCTATACTTTTATGTGATACAAGCTTCTCATTTGTGCGATCCTGAAGTCGCTTTGAAGAGGTTCTCTGTAACAGAAGAAAGGAATTCTTGACTGAAGGACGTACAGAAACTTCAGAGGACTGTTTTGAGTTTTGCGTGATTTCTTTGTTTTGCTTCTTTATCAGCTTTTTCACTACCATTGGAACCAGCACGAGAGGGCACCAACAAAGACTGACATCTATACCTTGTACTCTCAGACAGAGAATCAAATGATTTGTATCAATAGTGAGATCGGGTTTTGTTTCAATATTTTTTTTTTAAAAGTGTGTGTGTGTGGGGGGGGGGGGTAGCAAATAAGTCTACATGACTTGTATGGCAATGAAATAATCTGAATCTGAATCTCTCTGTCTCTGTCTCTGTCACACACACACACACACACACACACACACACACACACACACACACACACACACACACACACACACACACACACATGCGCGCGCGCAAATTCACTCCATCAACAGAACGAAACACGTTTTATTGAAAAGTTTCAACAAATACATTAACACAAAAAGACACACAAATCTATAGCAGGGTACCATTTTTATACGCATTACTTCGTCTCCTACTGCATGCAGCGAGAGGGCCAGCAAATGATGATGATGATGATGACAGGATGGCGAAAGACAACAGTGTGGTTTGACTCCTCTGTATGTACAGCTGGAAGACATAACACACATTGACGTGCTGATCATTATTGGTCTGTGTCAAAGATGTCCCTTGTGTAAGTCGGTATGTTATTATCCCAAAAGTGTGCAGGATCTGAACTGGGGGTTGTTAAGAAAAACAAGTTGTTGGTGATGGTGGTGGTGGGTTTTATGCAGGTTTTTGTCTATGTGTGTGTGTGTGAGGAGAAAGAGAGAGAGAGAGAGAGAGAGAGAGAGAGAGAGTGGTTGTGTGTGTGGTGTGTGTGTGTGTTGTGTGTGTGTGTGTGTGTGTGTGTGTGTGTGTGTGTAGATCATTGACAAGGTTAAGTACTGCAAAGTTTTCAGTTCTGGCCTGTTAAAGTTGTCATAAAAACACATGGGTCACACAAACACAGGCATGATCAAACAACTAAATCAAGATGAGAAACTCATACCAAGTCGAAAAGGAGGCTGAAAGATAGTGCCTGCGCTTCGGCTGTTTAGAAAACAATGACGCAGGTCATAAAGATAATTATATGTCACCTGAAAACGGGAGATTCGGCTGGATCACTGAAACAAAGGCTACTTTTTCATGCATCTATTTACAGCAACTATGTAGAACAGCCACCAGGCTTTGAAAGCAATGGCTAATAAAGGTAATATACACTGCAATATTGTACACTAACAAATAGTTACAAACTGAGTGGAGACATCTTATCTCCAGTTTTTCTGATATACCCTCCAGGGTAAGTAGAAAGGTAATATCCTCTGCAACACTTTACCAAGGCATAAAACAGTTTTTAAAAAAAGAATGTTTTTTTTGTTTCTGTAACAGAGTGGAGATATTTTACCTCCAACCACCAGGGTGCAAAAGACGACCAGGTCAGGGAAGAATGTGGCCTCTAAAAGGAGGCTGCACAAAGTCTACATTTCACTGGGTAGGGGAAGTCCTAGCTGGTTTCTCCCGATTTAGAAACACGACGTTGTGCTTGGTCTCTGCTCGCATGGGAGGTAATCTTAGTACCACTCCGGGCCGTCACAGTTCAGCAAGAGATAATGAATCAAAAGTATTTTCAGTATCATGAGGTAGTAATACGGCCGTGGTATATGTCTTTTTTGTTTATAAATCAGCTTTTTCCATGTGCTTCTTGTTAAGAGTGCATGTGCAGATGAAAATGAATACTACTTACAGAGCAAGATAACCAGTAAGTGCTCCACTGCTGTGTGTGCTATTAATAATGTTTGGCGTGCGTGATTAGAGGTACAGTTATATAGATATGAAAACCCCCACTTGTATAATAGTTATACAGACATGCAAACAACAACAACAACCCCACCTAGATAATAAACAATCCACAACCCCACCTAGATAATAAACAATCAAAACTATAAATAACCCAGAAAGAAAGAAAAATCCACCATAAAAATGCGACTAAGAAGAAGAAGATGAAGAAGAAGATGATGAAGAAGAAGATGATGATGATGATGATCGACATTAGTACAACGGAAGCAGAAGTAAGGGAAAAGCACACAGAAACACTGAAGCAAAAAGAAGAACTGGAACAAACAAACAAACAAAAAACAGACCAAAAACTTCCTACAAACAAATAAGAACGAAAACAAACCCCAGGGCAAAAGCGAAACAAGTTGAATATATCACCAATTCTACAAGGCTGCGCAATAAGACCCTAGCCCACCAATGAAGGTGTGATCGGAGGATTGTTCCCTCCTGTATCTATTTATCCACCTGTATCTAATAATAATAATATATGGAATTTATATAGCGCTGAATCTTGTAAAAACAAACAAATCGAAGCGCATCTCTTTAAGCGTAGAGCACAGACACCCCTTGGTTGGGTGACCATTGGTGCGCCTTGGCTCCAGCACTGTTCCCCCAGTTCACCCAGCTGCAAATGGGTACCACTGCCCTCTTTAGGCTCAGGGAAGGTAAAGCAGCGATGGAGAGGAGATGGGTGTTGTCGATAAGCTGAGATCTCTGACATCTGGCTCACTAATGATCGTACATGTTATGGGAACACCTTAACCTGTCTCTTTAATCACTTGTATCTCTTTAAAACTCGACCCTTCCTGGTAAGGCAACTACGACAACTACTGAACAGCTGTCGCACATAAGCCTCTCTTGGCTTCAAAGAAAACAACCTCCGTTTGTTTATGAGACGAGACAGGGTTAAGAAAAAAAGGAAGAAAAGAAGGGAGAAACAAAGAGACAAAGACATGAAGGAGAAACTGATTAAAAAAAAACAATGGAAGAAGAGGCAGGGGAAGAAAAGCAACTATATGAAAAGAACGAAAAAGACGATAAAGAAGGCGAAGGAAGAAAAAGAAGAAGAAGAAGGCAGAAGCAGAAGAAGGCAGAAGCAGAAGAAGAAGGCAGAAGCAGGCAGAAGTAGAAGAAGAAAGCAAAAGCAGAAGAAGAAGAAGAAGAAAAAAGATGAAGAAGAAGAAGAGAAGGAGAATGATGAGGAGGAGGATGAAGAAGAAGAACAACAACAACAACAAGTGAACAGTAACTGTAACAACCGCAGCATCAGCAGCAAAACCCAACAAGAAGCAAGTCACGGGGATCTAGCTGCTCTCTCGCTCACAAGCTTAAGCGTTCCCCCCGATGACTAAAGCCAGCAAGAAAACTAGACTACTGCCAGCGAGAAAGATGGAAAACGAATAAAACAGGAAGCGATCGAAAGTAAACGACACTTCCTTCCATGACATCATTTCCGGGGCTGAGTCCGCGTCGTCTTTGGAGTCCGGGAGAGGGGCTTTGGGGTTGCCGGGAGATGACGAAGATTTTTTGATCATCTTGGCGTTGGGTTGGTCAGCCTGATACATGGTGAGGTCAGTGGACATGGTCAGCGTGGAATCACCATTGGCCATGCTCCGGGCACTGGTGGGATTCACTGGTGTCACCTGCAACCATGGGTTCGACGTCATTCTACAAGCCAACAAACCCAGCATCAACATCATCACACTATTTCACACCTTACCCGGTCTCTCCACAATCATCACAGTCTGTCACACCTTGCCCACGGTCTCTCCACAATCATCACACTATTTCACACCTTACCCCGGTCTCTCCACAATCATCACACTCTGTCACACCTTACCCCCGGTCTCTCCGCAATCATCACACTCTGTCACACCTTAACCGGTCTCTCCACAATCATCACACTCTGTCACACCTTGCCCACGGTCTCTCCACAATCATCACACTCTGTCACACCTTATCACGGTCTATCCACAATCATCACACTCTGTCACACCTTACCCTGGGTCTCTCCACAATCATCACACTATTTCACACCTTACCCGGTCTCTCCACAATCATCACACTCGGTCACACCTTACCACGGTCTCCCCACAATCATCACACTCTGTCACACCTTATCACGGTCTATCCACAATCATCACAGTCTGTCACACCTTACCCACGGTCTCTCCACAATCATCACACTCTTTCACACCTTACCCGGTCTCTCCCACAATCATCACACTCGGTCACACCTTACCACGGTCTATCCACAATCACCACACTCTGTCACACCTTATCACGGTCTATCCACAATCATCACACTCTGTCACACCTTATCCTGGGGCTCTCCGCGATCACCACACTCTGTCACACCTTAACACTGTCTATCCACAATCATCACACCCTGTCACTTCTTATCACGGTCTCTCTCCACAATCATCACACCCTGTCACACCTTACCACGGTCTCTCCGCACAATCATCACACTCTGTCATACCTTACTCACCCGGTCTCTCTCCACAATCATCACACTCTGTCACACACCTTACCACGGTCTCTCCACACAATCATCACACCCTGTCACACCGTACCACGGTCTCTCCGCACAATCATCACACTCTGTCATACCTTACTCACCCGGTCTCTCTCCACAATCATCACACTCTGTCACACACCTTACCACGGTATCTCTCCACACAATCATCACACTCCGTCAACCTTACCCGGTCTCTCCACAATCACACTATGTCACACCTTCCTCCGGTCTCTCCACAATCATCACACTCTGTCACACCTTACCCTGGGTCTCCCCACAATCATCACACTCTGTCACACCTTACCCTGGGTCTCCCCACAATCATCACACTCTGTCACACCTTATCCTGGGTCTCCCCACAATCATCACACTCTGTCACACTTCATCACGGTCTCTTTCCGCAATCATCACACCCTGTCACACCTTACCACGGTCTCTCCGCACAATCATCACACTCTGTCATACCTTACCCACCCGGTCTCTCTCCACAATCATCACACTCTGTCACACACCTTACCACGGTCTCTCCACAATCATCACACTCCGTCAAACCTTAGCCCCGGTCTCTCTCCACAATCATCACACTCTGTCACATCTTAGCCCAGGTCTCTCTCCACACAATCATCACACTCTGTCACACACCTTACCCCCCCCCCGGTCTCTCTCCACAATCATCACACTCTGTCACACACCTTACCACGGTCTCTCCACAATCATCACACTCCGTCAAACCTTAGCCCCGGTCTCTCTCCACAATCATCACACTCTGTCACATCTTACCCCAGGTCTCTCTCCACACAATCATCACACTCCGTCACACCTTACCGCGGTCTCCACACAATCATCACACTCTGCCACACCTTACCCCAGGTCTCTATCCACACAATCATCACACTCTGTCACACACCTTACCCCCCACCCGGTCTCTCTCCACACAATCATCACACTCCGTCACACACCTTACCCCCCACCCGGTCTCTCTCCACACAATCATCACACTCCGTCACACACCTTACCCCCCACCCGGTCTCTCTCCACACAATCATCACACTCCGTCACAACACACCCTACCCGGTCTCTCCAAGGCATTTTGCACATGAGGCGCTGCATGGCCAGGGCGAGGGAGCGGGTGCGGGGGCCGGGTGGCTCCTTGTCGTCGTCTCTGAAGTGCAGGTTCAACACCCACACGGACATGACCACGCCCAGAGACGTCTGGGCCAGCAACACGCTCAGGTACACCGACAGGATGGACACCTGCAGTGACCAGTGAGAGGGAGTGGTCAGTGACAGATCATGGCCGGTGCATGGCACCTGTGGGCGAGGGCGTGTTTGTTGGTTGGTTGGTTGGTTGGTTGGTGGATGAGTGGGTGGGTGGATGAATGGTTTGTTTGGTTGGTTTGGTTTGGTTTGTTTGTGTTGGTTGGTTGTTTGGTTGGCTGGTTGGCTGGTTGGTTGGTGGATGAGTGGGTGGGTGGATGAATGGTTTGTTTGGTTGGTTTGGTTTGTTTGTGTTGGTTGGTTGTTTGGTTGGCTGGTTGGTTGGTTGGATGGTGGATGAGTGGGTGGGTGGATGGTTTGTTTGGTTGGTTGGTTTGTGTTTGTTGGTTGTTTGGTTGGTTGGTTGGTTGGTTGGTTGAAGGGATTGTGTGTGTGTGTGTGTGTGTGTGTGTGTGTGTGTGTGTGTGTGTGTGTGTGTGTGTGTGTGTGTGGTGTGCGTGTGTGTGTGCGTAGTGGGTGAGTTGTTGTCGGTAAGCCGGGTGTGTTATTTGTTGATTTCATAAAATTGATTTCATTTGAATAATTGGTTGATTGATTGGTTCCTTGGTTTGTTCAATAGTTCATTATGTTTTTATTCAATCTGTTATTCTACAGTGTTTCTGCAGCTGTATCTTAAGACATCCTTTTTTGCACACACGCACGCACGCACGCACACACACACACACACAAACACACGCACACACACACAAACACACACACACACTTGACTTTACATCCACCCAGGCTGTATAAAACTAGGACTGAAGATGTACAAAGGAAAGACAAAGTCTTTGACAACTTTTGAATTTGACAAAAGAAATCACATAATGAAAGCAAAAACATCGAAAAATTGACACAGCATAGATGCCTTGGACAAAACATATCGTTTCAAAACGATACTGAAGGGGAGCTACCAAAAACAAAGAAAAAAAAGAAAAGGGATAACAAAAAAAGCTTGATACAGCTCGGAAAACATCAATAAATCTTCATCAAAAAGGACTTGCCAATGTCTTTGAAAAGGAAAGTCTACAACCAATGCAATCTCCCAGTGCTTGCCTAAGGCTGTCTGGCATGATCTCTCACCAAGAGCTGAGCAGAAAGATACGAAATTTTACAACAGGCAATGGAGAAAAAAACACACCTCTGAATCTCAAATCTCAAGGTAGGACACCATGCCAAGAGAGCAGAAACAGAACAGAAACGAACACATGTCCTCAAGTTTTCGTGTAAGGTAGACATGGAAAAATACAGGTCACATTGCAAGACGATAGGGGAACAGCAGGTAGACAAACTAGGTGAACAAAATAATAATAATAATAATGTATGGAATTTATATAGCGCTGAATCTTGTAAAAGCAACAAATCAAAGCACTTATGGCTTAAAATGGCAGCAAGGATAGGGCTACAGAGCCCCCAGGAGAATGGTAAGGGCTTGATGACATCAAGAAACTTGTGGCCGTGACATGGCACATAGGGACACAAGACAGACCAGATAGAGGGCTGCCACAGAGGGCTGCTTCCTTCAGTGAATAGACCACGCATAGAACCCAGAAGCAGGACAGGTAACCCTATACTATGCTGTTCACTGGCCGGCCATCCACATCTGAGTCTTCTGACTAGGTCTGGCAGACAGAAAAGGCCAGATTTTGTACACATCACACGCACAACCAACCACACACACCACACCACACACACACACCACACACACACACCACAACACACACACACACCACACCACACACACACACACACACACACACACACACCACACACACACACACACACCACACACCACACACACACCACACCACACACACACACACCACCACACCACACACACCACACCCACACACACACCACACCACACACACACACCACACACACACACACCACACCACACACACACCACCACCACACACCACCACACACACACACACACACACACACACACCACACACACACACACCACACACACCACACACACACACACCACACACCACACACACACACCACACACACACACACACAACACACCACACCACACACACACCACACCACACCACACACACACACACACACACACACACACACACACACACACACACACACACACACACACACACACACACACACACACACACACCACACACACACACACACACACACATATCTCAGCTGTTCAGAGATAACATCATCTTAACTACAACCCACCCACCCACCCAAAAAAACACACAAAAAACCCCACCAACAAACAGCATCCTGATTTGTCATTCTCAACTCACAGACGGAGTGTAAAGGTTAAGGGGTGGTTAGTTGTTGTTGTTGTTGTGCGTTCCCCAGCTTTACACCCTGGGGGTCACCCACAACATGCACTCTGACTCACTCATCATCCCACCTGGGAATCACTGTGAGATAGGAAGTACACCCTGGGTGAGAAGTTTGCGTGTATGACTCTTTTCAAGTACCTCGCCACATAGGCAGCCATACTCCGACTTCAGAGGATTTTTTCTCCTATAAAGGAGAGTGCAGGTTGTTATGTTAAGAGCTTGTCATGGCTGAAGGCAATCTCAACACAACATTTTAAACATAACAACATTTTGATGTAGGCCTTGGCAATTAGCTGGCATCAATAACTGACACAGCTTTTGGCCTGGGCCAAAGTGGTGGTTAGTTTCTCACGTTGTTGGAGGTCTTGGGCATCTGGTCAGACACGATGGTGAGGTAGACAGCGAAGGCCAGGAGGACGGTGATGGAGGTGCCCATCTTCTCCCCGCTGTCCGCCGGCAGAGCGAAGACCAGGGTGGCTGTCAGAGACAGGAACAGCACCGGCAGGATGATGGAGATGACGTAATACGTCGCGCGACGCTTCATCGTCAGGTCAAACGTTATCCTGGCCTTGTCCCTGCGTGAGAGAGGGAGAGAGAGGTGATGACGGTGGTGATGGGGGTGATGACGGTGGTGATGGGGGGTGATGATGGTGGTGATGTTGTTGATGATGAAGAGGAGGAGGAGGACGACGACGACGACGACGACGACGATGATGATATGATGATGATGATGATGATGATATCGGCGGTGATGATGATGGCGGTAGTGATGAAGACCAAAAGAATAAACAATGGCAGTGGTGGTGTTGATGACGACGAAGACGGTGATGCTGATGATCATGGTGACAGTCGTGTTTACCTCTACAGGGGCACTAACGCACTGGCGTGCTTTTGATCTATGGAGAGAGGAGAGAGAGAGAGAGAGAGAGAGAGAGAGAGAGAGAGAGAGAGAGAGAGAGAGAGAGAGAGAGAGAGAGAGAGAGAGAGAATGACAATGACAATGACAAATTCTTTTATTTCGAGGATAATGAATAAGCACACATGTGCTTTTTTACATCCAGTCCCCGCCCGTTAGGGATACATCTTAATAATAATAACCCAATACTTATACAGTCTCGCAATAAAAACAAGGGGAAATAACCCTTTTCAAAACAGCTCCCCCCCAACAACCCTCCCCCCCCCCCCCCCAAAGCAAGCAATTAAAAGAAAATCCTAAGAATACCCCACCCCTACCCCCACCCCCCAAAAAACCCTAACCAAAACAAACAAACAAACAAAAGAGAAGAAAAAACCAAACCAACAAAAGATGATAAAAAAGAGAAAAACAGACAAACAACAACAAGAACAAGAGCAACAAGAGAGAGAGAGAGAGAGAGAGAGAGAGAGAGAGAGAGAGAGAGAGAGAGAGGAGAGAGAGAGAGAGAAGAGACAGAGAGACAGAGAGAGAGAGAGAGAGACAAAAAGAGGAAAAAGCCAGGTGTCTGTTGTGTTGGAAACAATGACATTTATGACATCCATACCACCAGTCAATGTACCTGGCCACCCTTTCCACGAGAGGTGGGTGGGGTTTGAAATCAACGTGTGTGCAAGATGCTGCTGGTGCCTGCACAGACGCGGCCTTGGTTTTATAACTCCACCCAGAAAGTAATGGTGTTCCCATAACCTATGTAGTTGTTGGGAAGCAAGATTTTGGAGGCCTCCCTCAGCTTCTCTAGAGGCCAGTATCTGAATATCAAATCACAAGGAAGGTGGCAGGATGGTTAAGACGTTCGCCTGCCAACAAGTTAACCGTGAGGTTCTGGGTTCGATTCCCAGCCTCGCCCTTTCTTCTCAGTTTGACAAAAAAATCCAACTGAATGTCAAAGTCCTTCGGATGAGACTATAAACCGAGGCCCCGTGTTCGAACGCATGCAGAATATCTTGCGCACACGTTAAATCCTGTTCCGCTTTCCAGAAGAGTAGGCCATTGTGTGCTGGTGGAAAGAGATGACAAAATTTACAAAACGTATAAACACGGAGACTGGATGTAAAAAAAAAGCATATGAGTGCTTATTCCATTATCCTCGATATAAAAGAATAAATAAATAAACATCTTAAAAGTTAGTGCCCATTTCCTCTGCCTTGCCGCGTCACCCTCTATGTCCTTTAAAAAAAAAAAAGCAGGTACCTATTTACAGCAGAGAGAATTGTGAAACTGTACTTAAGCCAAGGTGCACGATCTGTCACCCGTTCCTGAGGCAACCACGCCCATCGCTGCCGAGTCAACGTAAGCTTGGGTAGAGCAAGTTCTCTGACCACTGAGCTACCCCACCCCCAAGTTTGTTGATAGCCCTTGGGCAACATCAATGAGCTCTTACTTTCCAACGTTATCCTAGAGCATACCATTTTCAAACAAAATCTGGCTTTGGTTGACTGGTTTTAACATGTCTTGTGAGGCTTAAACAGGTTTGTCCTCGATTGAATGCTGATTCCTCCACACGCCACCCCAAGCAAAAATAATGTTTCCAGTGATTTGTTACCACGCCAAAAAATAATGCTGCTGCGGGAGTGTCCACAGACATTTGATCATGACCGTGTTCTGAGGTTCACCCACCATATTACTGAATTCGTTCGTTTAATTACTAATAAGCCAATGGTCGCGCTACGTCATACCTACTGTGACGTGAGCTTCTACATTTGTACGTCATCTTTCAATGGCTGTGCAAAGTGACGCTTCATTTTGTCGATGTAGATCTGTCCCTTCCCACAGGACCTATCTATGGACTTAAACCGTCACTCGCTGCGATAGGCTAAGAAATAGTTGGGATGTTGTCGCCTGCTCCGCTATGTTGGAAACTAAAAACTTGGTTCTAGGTTGTAGTGACATGATCTTCCTACACCCATCCCCTGTGTGTGTGTGTGTGTGTGTGTGTGTGTGTGTGTGTGTGTGTGTGTGTGTGTGTGTTGTTGTTGTTGTTGTTGTCTTTAACTTTACCTCTGTTCACTTCTAATGATATTAGACGGTGTGTGTGTGTGTGTGTGTGTGTGTGTGTGTGTGTGTGTGTGTGTGTGTGTGTGTGTGTTTGTGTTGTGTGTTTATTTGTTTATTCTTTTATATTGATGATAATGGAATAAGCGCTCCTGTGCTTTTTTATATTTTATTTTACATCCAGTCCTCCTGTGTATGCGGTTTTGTAAATGTTGTCATCTGTTCCCACAGGCACACAATGGCCTACTCTTTCGAAAAGCGGAAAAAGATTTCATGTGTGCGTAAAATGTTCTGCATGCGTTCGCACACACGGGGCCTTGGCTTATAATCTCATCGAAGGACTTTTGGTCTGCACTGATGTTAACTCCAGGGGGGATAAAAATCCCCTTGACGGGATTCAAACACTGGTCGTCAGATTGCGAGCGCAATGTTCTAACCACTAGGCTATCTATCCCCTGTGCGCATGCACGCGCACGCACGCACGCACGGACGCTCACGCGAGCAGGTGTCCAAAGCACATCATGATGTATCCACTTATCTCGATCACTATTTAGCAAAAGACAAAAACTACCAATACAGCAAAACCAACCAACCCCGACCAGCCGCCATGGCGCAGTGGTTAGCGCCTTGGGTTACGGACTGGAAGGTCGCGGGTTCGATTCCCATAAGAGTCATAGGGATTTTTCGGACTCCGGCCGGCTCCTACCCAGAGTGAGTGTGCTGTGGGCTCAGTGGGAAGACTGGGACCACACAGTCGAGCTTCATCCACTTAACGGATGCGAGTTTGAGAGTGTTGCTCAAATTACCTGACCAACACTGCAGGTGTCTGTATCTCTCGGGCCCGGTTGACGCCGGGATATATTATGATAGTAAGCGTAGAGTACAACCCTGTCAAGTAGTCTCAAAGCATATGCACTTCCACAGCAGCATCATTACGTCATCCTCATTGTCATTGATCATCATGCATTAAAAAAAAAAATTGCCTCTGATTCGGTGGTCCCGAATTCTCTGGTCTCATGGTGGCCTCAGATTCGGTTTGCCCATACACTTCTGTGCCTGTGGTGAGTTTGTGACAAAGCCTTTGGGGTTGGAGGTTCGCGGGGGACGGTCGTTGGAGGGACGTTGTTGTGGTTGCCACCTGGGGTGGGCAACTCACTCAGTCTGGCTCCGCGACTGAGCTAATACTGTCGTTAGTAGGGGGCTTAGTAGGTGGTGTCCTGCGTATGTTAGCTCAGAACAGGCACCACTGAACACCACCAAAGTGACCCAGCAGCAGTGCAGGGCCCCTCTGGCTGGTGGCCCCACGGCGGCCTGATAGTGATGGGCTCCCTGTGGACTTCCGACCCTGAGGATGAGACATAACAAATCTGGGTGTGGTTGTGGCGGGGAGATTGGAATGAGCGGCGTGGGAACAGTAGGACGGGGGTCGTCAGAAGATGAGGCAGCCAAAAACAAAAAAAAAACCAAAAAAAAACCCCAACCAACCCATCACTACCGAGGGCTAAAAAAACCACCAAACCACCAAACCACCAAGGGACTGTCAACTCTCTGGCGCAACTGACTGGTCATCGCCCTGGGGATAGGAGGTGAAGGAGCCCAGTTCCCAGGTGCCGGAGGGGCTGTACTGGTCCAGGTGAGTGGAGAAGCTGGGGTCGGAGAACAGATCGATCTCGTTGGACCTGGAGGCCAGCAGGGAGAAGGTGATGGAGCAGGTCTGCGTGTCGAAGGGGTAGTAGGTGACGTCGACGTCGCAGGACACGGTGAACACCCCTCCTGGCTGCCAGGTCACCGTGCCGTCGTCCTGCACACTGCAGTCACAGCACAGTAGAACACACTGCAGTCACAGCACAGTACAGCACAGGGCAGTCACAGTAGAACACACTGCAGTCACAGCACAGTACAGCACACTGCAGTCACAGTAGAACTCACTGCAGTCACAGCACAGTTAGAACACACTGCAGTCACAGTAGAACACACTGCAGTCACAGCACGGTACAGCACACTGCAGTCACAGTAGAACACACTGCAGTCACAGCACAGTACAGCACACTGCAGTCACAGTAGAACACACTGCAGTCACAGCACGGTACAGCACACTGCAGTCACAGTAGAACACACTGCAGTCACAGCACAGTACAGCACAGGGCAGTCACAGTAGAACACACTGCAGTCACATCACAGTTAGAACACACTGCAGTCACAGCACAGTAGAACACACTGCAGTCACAGCACAGTAGAACACACTGCAGTCACAGCACAGTAGAACACACTGCCATTCTTCACACTGCAGTCACAGCACAGTAGAAAACACTGTCATTCTTCACACTGCAGTCACAACACAGTAGAACACACTGTCATTCTTCACACTGCAGTCACAGCACAGTATAACACACTGTCATTCTTCACACTGCAGTCACAACACAATTTTAACACACTGTCATTCTTCACACTGCAATTACAACACAGTATAACACACTGTCATTCTTCACACTGCAATCACAACACAGTATAACACACTGTCATTCTTCACACTGCAGTCACAGCACAGTATAACACACTGTCATTCTTCACACTGCAGTCACAACACAGTATAACACACTGTCATTCTTCACACTGCAGTCACAGCACAGTATAACACACTGTCATTCTTCACACTGCAGTCACAACACAGTATAACACACTGTCATTCTTCACACTGCAGTCACAACACAGTATAACACACTGTCATTCTTCACACTGCAGTCACAACACAGTATAACACACTGTCATTCTTCACACTGCAGTCACAACACAATTTTAACACACTGTCATTCTTCACACTGCAATCACAACACAGTATAACACACTGTCATTCTTCACACTGCAATCACAACACAATTATAACACAATGCAATCACAGCACAATAGAAGACACTGTCATTCTTCACACTGCAATCCCAACACAATAGAACACACTGCACTCCCAACACAATAGAGCACACTGCCATTCTTCACACTGCAATCACAACACAAATATAACACAATGCAATCACAACACCATAGAAGACACTGTCATTCTTCAAACTGCAATCCCAACACAATAGAACACACTGCACTCCCAACACAATAGAACACACTGCCATTCTTCACACTGCAATCACAATACAATAGAACATACTGTCATTCTTCACACTGAAGTCACAACACAGTAGAACATACTGCCATTCTTCACACTGCAATCACAATACAATAGAACACACTGTCATTTTTCACACTGCAGTCACAGCACAGTAAAACACACTGCAATCACAACACAATAGAACACACTGCAATCCTAACACAGTAGAACACACTGCAATCACAACACAATAGAACACACTGCAATCCTAACACAGTAGAACACACTGCAATCCCAACACAATAGAACACACTGCAATCCCAACACAATAGAACACACTGCAATCCCAACACAATAGAACACACTGCAATCCCAACACAATAGAACACACTGCAATCCCAACACAATAGAACACACTGCAATCACAACACAATAGAACATACTGCAATCACAACACAATAGAACACACTGCAATCACAACACAACAGAACACACTGCAATCAAAACACAATAGAACACACTCATTCTTTACACTGCAATCACAGCACAGTATAACACAATGCAATCCCAACACAATAAAACACACTGTCATTCCTCACACTGCAATCACAGCACAATAAAACACACTGTCATTCTTAACACTGCAGTCACAACACAATAGAACACACTGCAATCACAACACAATAGAACACACTGCAATCCCAACACAGTAGAACACACTGCAATCACAACACAATAGAACGCACTGTCATTCTTCACACTGCAATCACAACACAGTAGAACACACACTGCCATTCTTCACACTGCAATCACAGCACAGTATAACACACTGTCATTCTGCACTCTGCAATCACAACACAATTACAAGACACTGTCATTCTTCCCATGCAATCCCAACACAATAGAATACACTGAAATCCCAACACAATGGAACACACTGCAATCCCAACACAATAGAACACACTGCAATCCCAACACAATAGAACACACTGCCATTCTTCACACTGCAATCGCAACACAACAGAACACACTGCAATCACAACACAATAGAACACACTGCAATCCCAACACAATAGAACACACTGTCATTCTTCACACTGTCCCAACACAATAGAACACACTGTCATTCTTCACACTGCAATCACATCACAATATAACACACTGTCATTCTTCACACTGTCCCAACACAATAGAACACACTGCCATTCTTCACACTGCAATTACAACACAATAGAACACACTGTCA
>CM054144.1:14963337-14966568 GCA_028751875.1 Rapana venosa | reverse complement strand
TTTTATCTCTGAAATACACACAAAACACATTTGCCCTCGCTCTCTGTTATAGTCATAGTATACCCTGATGAAGGATTCATTATTTTTATATTTTCAATACTTTGTTGGACTTGCCTCTGTTACTTAAGTTTAATGAGTGCCCTATTTCAATATCTTATAATTATTTGTAACAAGTATGTGTACCATTTGACAATGTGTAGATGTTTATCTTTATGACTTATTAAGTTTGGTTGTGTTATTTTCTTGGCTTTGTTGTTGCTCTTGTTCTTGTTGTTGTTGTTTGTCTGTTTTTCTCTTTTTTATCATCTTTTGTTGGTTTGGTTTTTCCTTCTCTTTTGTTTGTTTGTTTGTTTTGGTTAGGGTTTTTTGGGGGTGGGGGGTAGGGGTGGGGTATTCTTAGGATTTTCTTTTAATTGCTTGCTTTGGGGGGGGGGGGGGAGGGTTGTTGGGGGGAGCTGTTTTGAAAAGGGTTATGTTCTCCTTGTTTTTATTGTGAGACTGTATAAGTATTGGTTATTATTATTAAGATGTATCCCTAACGGGCGGGGACTGGATGTAAAAAGCAATGTGTGCTTATTCATTATCCTCGAAATAAAAGAATTTGTCATTGCTCTCTCTCTCTCTTCTCTCCTCTCTCTCTCTCTCTCTCTCTCTCTCTCTCTCTCTCTCTCCTCATCTCTCTCTCTCTCTCTCTCTCTCTCTCACTATGACCTTATAGATTTGGCTGGGTTTTGGGTTTTTTCTTTCTTTCTTTCCCTCCTTGTTTTTATTGTGTGAGAGTATGGGTATGGAATTTATTTGATTATCATGACATATATAATTTGTATGATTAATCAAACTAAGTGTTGAAGGTGATGGTGTACTGTTTTGAGAATTATATATTTAGTACCTTCTCTGAAACACACACACACACACACACACACACACACACACACACACACACACACACACACACCTCTCTCTCTCTCTCTCTCTCTCTCTCGCTCTCTCTCTCTCTCTCTCTCACTCTCTCTCTCTCTCTCTCTCTGTATTGTGGCCTAAGGCCGATATGCAATTAAATCATTCTCTCTCTCTCTCTCTCTCTCTCTCTCTCTCTCTCTCATCTCTCTCTCTCTCTCTCTCTCTCGTCTCTCTCCTCTCTCCTCTTCTCTCTCTCTCTCTTCTCTCTCTCCTTCTATAGTTGTTGTGTCTTCTAATAAAGGGCATTTTCATACGTTCTATTTTCGATATTATTTGGGCTTTTTGCCCTTATTTGAGCCCATTAATGTCCTATTTCAATATCTTTTTACTTAAAAACTATGTGTACTATTCTGCAATTGAGGTTTTTCAATTTTATGATATATAATTTTGGGTTTACCCTCTCCCTCTCTCTCTTCTCCTTTCCTCTTCCTCTTTTCTCTCCTCCTCTCCTCTCCCTTCACCCCACACATACCCCATCGGCAAATACATGCCCAAAAGGTTAAACCAATTGACTAAAACAAACATTTTCTTGCTTTATTAAGAAAACTATTTTTTAAACTTATATAAATCCTCAATAGTTTGTTTAAACCCGGGGGGGGATTCGCTGTGCAAACATTATAAATCATTTAAGTCTTTTAAAAACGTGCTCTTAAATGGTTCTTCTGAAGAAGAAACCTTACAGGTGGATTTAACCTTTAAAAATATTCTTCCCCTCCCCAAAAGACTAAGATTTAAAAAAGGGATCTGATGCTTAAGAAATCAGGAATTTTTCCCTCACCCTTTAAACAAGTTCCCAATAATCTTTCCCCGAAAACTGAAAAATATTCCCAACCCAAGAATTTCACTGTTCATGTTCACGGGTCCGTAACCCCCAGGGTCGTAGGGCCGGGCATGGTGGACGAAGGGGGGCCCAAACCGGCTCCATTAGGCGGTCGTGGCGAGTCCCTGGTGCACTGAAGTCCTCCCCGTCCATCACGGATGTCGTCCCCCCCCCCTTTCTCCTCTTTTGCCCCTCTTCCTTCCCCTGGACTGTTCCTTGCAGGAGGTCTTTCAAGCCCTTCTGAGCGGGTTACGTGCCCATACCACTGATTTCCCTTTTTCGCCGGGTCATAGGTCTTCTAGTCCCGCATTGTTGATGATCTTTCTGCGGACTCATTTTTGGGAATGGTCCTGGATGAGTCCAAGGGAGCCTTCTGAGGCATTCTTTTACGCTTGGATCCCCTTTGTGGTTTGCTTCAGTCCCCATCCCCCACATGCGAAAAGCATGTTGGGGGTGCTCGCTTTAGAATTTTCCCTTGGTTCCGAGGGGATGTTTCTGTTCTCCATAGGGTCTTCAGTCTTCCCTTTGCGCTGCTTTTTTGCCCCCTTTTGCTAGGTTTCGGTCTTCGCCCCCTCCTCACTTATGGGGGGCCCCAAAGGGTATTGAAATGGTCAATGTCTCCAGTTCTTTTCCGCTGAAAAAGTACTTGGGGGTGATTGGCTGGCACTTTTTGACAGACTTTTTTTCTGGGCGCTGATTTCCATGCCGTATCGTGGGGTATTTCGCCCATTGCTCACTATTTGGCCAGTTCCTCTTCATTTCCTGCCGCCCCGTCAATTCACGCAAACCTGGGTTGGTGATTTTCGCCCTCCAATGCTGACGTTGCCTTTGGTTTTTCCAGCGTCAGTATGATGCGTTCGAGGAAATTTAAACATGTCGGGGCCCGGAGACATCCCCCGTCGGACCCCAAAATAGGGACGGGAAACCCTTCCCTACCGTGCCCTGTACAAGTACGCACGGGGGGCCTTTTGGGAGAGTTCCCTTTAGGTGGGGATCAGCTTTTGGCCCATGTTGAATTTTTTCATGGGGGCCCCCAGGCGTCATGCCAACTCATCGAAAGGGCCCTTTTAAAATCAAGAAAGTGGAAAATGCTTGTTTATGCTGGCTGATTTTTCACACAGAACCCCAGGTTTTTAAAATCTGTTCGTGGGCTTTATTTGGGCGGAAACCGCCTGCTCTTTCCCATGACTCTCTCCTGGGTTTCAGCCGCAGGGTCACTTTCAGCGACTTTTTTGGGATGACTTTGAGGCTGATTGTCCTGTAGTTTTGGCACTGCTGGAGATTTCCTTTCTTGGGGAGAGTTGAAGAGTGATTGGTCCATGGTGTAGGCCACTCTCCGGTTGCCAATCTTGTTGCAGATTTGTAAGGACTGTCAGCTTCTCCCCCGTGGGGGCAGCTCTGCGGGGTTTTGTCAATTTCTGATTTTCCTTTCTTCACGACTAATTGCTGCT
>CM054144.1:14950837-14960837 GCA_028751875.1 Rapana venosa | reverse complement strand
ATGTACCATCTGATAATGTGTAGATGTTTATCTTTGTGACCTATTAAGTTTGGTTGTTATTCTTCTTGGTTTTGTTGTTGTTGTTGTTGTTTCTTTTTCTCTCTTTTTTCTTCTTTTGTTGGTTTGGTTTTCTTTCTCTTTTTGTTTGTTTGGTTGGTTGTTTGTGTTTTTTGGGGGGGGGGGGGGGGGGGGGTGTTTTGGGTGTGGTTGTTGTTTGTTTGTTTGGGGTGGGGGTGGGGGGTGTGGGTGGTGGTGGTGGATGGGGGCTGTTTTTAAGGGTTTTCTTTTATTAGTTTGCTTTCGGTGGGGGGGGGATGTATGTAGGGGGGGGGGGGCTGTTGAAAAGGGTTATTCAGTTTAGGAGATGATAAGTGTTTGGGTATCTAGAGTATCTACGGGCGGGGACTGGATGTAAAAAAGCACATGAGTGCTTATTCATTATCCTCGAAATAAAATAGATTTGTCATTGTCATTGTCATTTCTCTCTTCCTCCTCTCTCTCCTCTCTCCTCTCTCACTCTCATCCTCTCTCTCTTCTCCCTCTCCTCCTCTCTCTCTCCTCCTCTCTCTCTCTCTCTTCCCTCTTCCTTTTTTATTTGCTTATAGATTTAATCGTTGTGTTTACAATTAGTATCCCGTTGAATGCTTTATTCAGATTTAATATTTCAGTTCTACTCCCTAAGTTGACTGTATTTGAGATTCAGTGAATGTTTTATTTTGATATCTTGTTTTGAGCATACCAATTATGTATAGCTAATTCCAAAATGCAGATGTCCTTCTCTATGACTATACATGATATTCATAAAGATTTTATGTTGACATTGATGCATGGTGTGAGTGCGTGCGCGCGCGCGCGCGCGCGCGCGTGTGTGTGTGTGTACGTGTGCATGGGGATGCAAATTGCTTATACAATATTTGTTTCATGTAGTTTACTATTGCTGTTGCCTCCCATAAAAGCATAAAGAACTTTTGACGTTTCTTTCTGTTAGCCAAAATGAAACTATTTACGTGGTTTGTTCTCCTTTATTTTATGGAGGTTTTGCTTTGTTTGGTTTCTGTTTTTTGGGTTGGGGGTTTTGGGGGGTTGTTGAAGTTTTTTTTTTTTTTTGAGGGGGACTATTGGGTTTTTCCCCCTCTCCCCCTTGTTGTTGCCGTTTTTTTTTTGGTTTCTTGGTTTTTGTTTTTTTTTTTTTTTTTTTCGGTTTTTTTTTTTTTGTGTTTTCTGTTCTCTTTTTTTTTCCCCCCTTTTTTCCCTTTGTTTGTTTTCCTTTTTTTTTCTTCTTTTTTTTTTCTTTCTTTTTTCCCCACTCCTTCGGGGGATTTTTTTGGGGATTTTTGTGTAGATATTTTTTTTTTTTCCCTAAAATGTGGGAAGTGTATTCTATGGGGTTTATTTTTTTTTTATTATCATATAAAACCCTTAAGGGGGGGTGATTGGGAAATTTAAAAAACACATGGGGCTTATTCATTATCCTCCCGGGAAAAAAAAAAGAATTTTTGTCATTTTTCCTTTTTTCCCCTCTCTCCCCTCCCCCCCTCTTTTCCCCCTTCTCTCTCTCCTCATCTCCCCTCCCCCCCTCATTTTCCTCCCCCTCCCCTCCGGGGCCCCTACCCTTTTCCCCCCCTTTTCCCCCCCTCTCTTCCCCTCCCTTCCCCCTCCTCCCCTCTCTCCTCCCCCCCCTTTCCCCTCCCCCCTCTCTCCCCTCCCCCCCCCTCCCATCTCTCTCCCCCCCTCTCTTTTCCCCCAACCCCCCCCCCCCCTTTTTTATTCCCCTTATTTTTTTTTTTTTTGGGTTTTTTTTCATTTTTTTTGGGGGGTTTTTGTTTTTTTTGTTTTGTTGTTTTTTGGTTTTTTCTTTGTTTGGGGGGGGGGGGGGGGGGGGGGGGGGGGGGGGGGGGGGGGGGGGGGGGGGGGAAAAAAGGGGGGGGGGGTTTAAAAGGTGTTTGGTTTTTTTTGTGTTTTTTTTTCCCCATTTTTTTTTTGTTGTTGTTTTTTTCTTGTTTCTTTTTTTGTTTGTTCGGGGGGGTGTTTTTTTTTTTTTGTTTTTTTTTTGTTTGGTTGTTTTGGTTTTTTTTTGGTTTTTTTTTGGGTTTTTTTTTTTTTTTTTTGGGGGGGGGTTTTTGGGGGTTTTTTTTTTTGTTTTTTGTTTTTCTGGGGTTTGGTTTTTTTTTTTTGTTTTTTTTTTTTTGTCTTTTTTTTTTTTTTTAATTTTTTTTTTTTCCTTTTCTTTCTACTGTTGGAAAAAAAGGGGTGCTGATTTAATAATTTTAAAATGTGACCCTACGGGCGGGGGGCGGGGTTAAAAACACATGAGTACTTTTCATTAACCTGGGAAAAAAAAATTTTTTTTTTTTAAATTTCCCCTTTCAATGTGTAGTTTTTCCTTTTTTTGACTTTTTTTGGGGTTTCCCCCCCCTTTTCCCCCCCCTTTAAATTTTGGGAGTGTTGGGGGATTGCAACCCTTTTTTTGATTAAACCCTGACCCTTCAATTTGTAGAGAAAAAATTTTAAAAGGGGTTTTTGGGGTTTATAGTGTGCTCTGTGAGTATTTATATTTTGTATTTTTCCCGGGGGAAAAACACAAAACACCCAACACGCACACTTTACACCCCACACACCGCCCCGCGGCCGCACCCCAAAACACTCCCCACACACCCCAACACACAACACAAAACCACACCCACCCACCCCACACACACACACTCACTCACTTCCCCCTCCCTCAATGACTGTATAGGTTTAGATTTTTTCTTTCGTTTTTTTTTCTTTTTTTTTTGGTGAATATATGAATTGGGAAATTTTTTTCATTAACATGACAAAAAAATTTGAAACGAGTATAAAACAAAAGAAATGTTTATGGAGATCGTGTAAATGTTTTGGGAATTATAAATTTTGGGTTTACCTTTTAAATACACACAAAAACACTCTCTTCTCTGTCTCTGGGGTTTTTCCTGTCCCGTCTGGTTTTGTTTTTCTTCCCGTCTCTTCTCTCTCTCCCCCCCTCTCTCAAAAACCCCTTTCTCTCCTGTTTTTTATTACTTTTCAATGTATAAATTTTTTTGGTTTTCTTTTTTTTTTTTGGCTTTTTTTTTTTTCCCCCCCCTTTATTATGTATGATGGGGGGGTTTTTTTTAAAATTATTTCACCCCTTTTTTTTTTATTATCAAACCCTTTATTTTTTATGATATAAAATTTAAAAAATGTTTTGGGTTTATCGTGTTCTAGGGAGTATTACAATTTTTTTAGTAAAAGACCCCCCCCCCGAAAAGAACCCAAAAACCCCCCCCCCACGGCCCCCCCCCCCCCCCCCCCACACAAAACTCCCACCCCCCCCCCCCCCCCCCCCCACACCCCACCCAACACAACCACCCCCACACCACTCACTCACTAAATCATCATTTCATTCCTCTCCCCAAGACTGTATAGGTTTAATTTTCTTTGTTTTTTACTTTTTTTATTATGTGGATTATGGTATTAAATTTTTTTCATTATCATGAATATAATTTGAACGAATATAATTAAAATGAGTGTTCATGGACCAAATACTTTTTGGGGGGAAAAATTATATATTGGATATTATTCTAAAAAAAAACAACACAACTCCTGCCGGGGTCCCCCCCCACCCCCAAGAAATTGAAAAAAAAAAAAAAAAAACAGGAGCCCGAAAAAGTTTTTAATGAGGCCCTTTTCAATATATTTGTTATGGAAACTTGTTCCATTTGACAATGTGTGGGTTTTCTTTATACTTTTTAAGTTTGGTTATGTTATTTTTTTTTGGCTCTTTTGTTGTTCTTGTTGGGGTTGTTTTGTTTTTTTTCCCTTTTTTTTTCTTCTTTGTTGGTTTGGTTTTTCTTTTCTTTTTTTGTTTTTGGGTTTTGGGTTTGGGTTTTTTTGGGAGGTGGGGGTTGGGGGGGGGGATTTTTTTTTTTTTTTTTTTTTTGCTTTCTTTGGGGGGGGGGGGGGGGGGGGGGGGGGGTTTTTGTTTTGGGGGGGGGGGGGGTTTTGGGGGGGGGAAGCTGTTTTTGAAAAGGGTTATTTCTCTTGTTTTTATGTGATACAGGTATAAGTAGTGTGTTATTATTATTAAGATGTAATCCCTAACGGGCGGGACTGTATGTAAAAAAGGCACATGTGTGCTTATTCATTTTCCTCGAAATAAAGACGTTGCATTGTCAATGTCATTTCTCCTCTCTCTCTCCTCTCTTCTCTCTCTATCTCTTCTCGTCTCTCTTCTCGCACTTCTTCTCTCCTCTCGTCCTCCGTCTCTCCTCCTTCTCATGCTGCCCATCCCTCTCTTCCCTCCTCTCTCTCTCTCGTCTCTCACCTTTAATCGTTTTGCATATATTTATGGTTAAATCCTGATGAAGGCTTCATATTTTATATTTCAATACTTATTGGCCTTGTCCTTCTGTACTTAATCTTAATGAGTGCCCTATTCATATCCTTATTGTAATTGTAACAAGTATATGTACCCATTTGACAATGTTGTAGATGTTTATCTTATGACTTATTAAAGTTCGGTTATATTCTTCTTGGTTTTGTTGTTTGTTGTTTTCTTTTCCTCTTTTTTTTCTTCTTTTTTTTTTTCTTCTTTTTGTTGGTTTGGTTTTTCTTTCTCTTTTGTTTGTTTGTTTGTTTGTTTTGGGTTTGGGTTTTTTTGGGGGGGTGGGTGGTGGTGGGGGCGTGTTTTTAGGTTTTCTTTTATTAGTTTGGCTTCGGGGGAAGGGGGAGGGTTTGGGGGGGGGGGGTGGGGGGATGGTCTGTTTTGAAAAGGGTAATTTCCCCATGTTTCAACTGTGAGACTGTATAAGTGTGGGTTATTATTAAGATGTATCCCCTACGGGCGGGACTTGGATGTAAAAAAAGCACATGAGTGCTTATTCATTAATCTCGAAATAAAAGAATTTGTCATTGTCATTGTCATTGCCAATGTCATTGGTCAATTGTCATTCTCTCTCTCTCACTCTTCTCCCTATCTCTCTCTCTCCCATCCTCTCCTCTCTCTCCTCGTTCTCTCTTCTCTCTACTCTCATCTCTTCTCTCCACTCTCCTCTCCCTCTCATCTCTCTCTCTCTCTCTCTCTCTCTCTCTCTCTCTCCCTGGGGGACGGGAAATAGCCTATTGGTTAACAAGTGGTTAAAACATTGCGCTCGCAATCTGACGACCCAGTTTTCGATTCACGTTCAAGGGATATTATCTCCCCTCTGGAGTTAACATCAGTGGCAGAATCCACTCTCTCTAAAAGTCCTTCGGAGGAGACAAATAAACCGAGGTCCCCGGTGCGAGCGGACGCAGAACATCTTGTCGCACATGTTATCCTGTTCTGCTTTTTTCGGAGCGTAGGCCATTGAGTTCCGGTGGGAACAAGATGACAGAAGTTACAGAAACCGCATACACACGGGGACTTGATTAAAAAAAGGCCACATGAGTGCTTATTTTCAAATTATCCCTTATAAAAGAATAAAATAAAAAAAAAAAACTATCCTCTCTCCTCCCTCCCTCCCTCTCTGTCTCTCCCTCTCTCTCTCTGTCTCTCTCTCCTCCACCTCTCTCTCCTCTCTCTCCGTCCATTCTCTCCGAAACACTACACCAAACTCTCCGAATACTCCCTGCTCCCCCCCTCTTCCTCTCCCTCTCTCCCTCTCCTCTCGACTCGTCTCCTGTCACTACGCCTCTCTCTCATCTCACTCGCAGCCCATCCAGCATCAAGCGGCTCTCCTCTCTCTCCTCTCCAACCTCAGCCTGCTCATTTCAATGTCTTCTCCCCCCTTCTCATCTCAATAGGACCCATTCCAAACCTCCAAGTTATACCTCTATCCCTCCCTCCCCTCATCTTCTATTAATTCCCCCATATCCCACTCCAAACAACAACCCGACGGCACCTCCGACATGTCACCCACTCACCACCCACCAGTACAACAACTATCTCCCCGAGTAATTCTCTCTCCCACGAACCCCACATCCCCTCGCCACTCTACTCTCTCTCTCTCCGTCTCTCTCTCTCTCTCCAAAAAAGCATTTGATAATACAATGACGCAGACTCTCATTAATTAAAAAGCAGAACTATAAAATCTCTCTTCAAATACTCTTGAACTTATTGCTTCTTATCTTACAAACAGGCAACAATGTGTTTCAATAGCTACGTCACATCCACACTAAAACCCATTCCATTTTTGGAGTACCACAGGAAATCCTTTCTTTGGCCCAAATTTTTTAAACATAAATGTGTTGGGGTCTCTCATTCTCTCACGTCTGGACTATTGCAATTCTCTTTTAGCTGGTCTGCCAGCAACATCTATCCACTCCCTTCAACGTATACAAAACCTGAACTCGCCTAGTCCTCAGAAGAAAAAATCTGAACACATTACTCCTCTCTTGCGATCTCTCCACTGGTTGCCCGTGCCACCGAGAGTAAACTATAAGATCAGTACCCTCTGTTACAAATGTCTCCACCAAACAGCACCCTCCTACCTCTGTGAATGTCTTCACCTGTACACTCCTTCTCTTTCCCCCTCCGCTCTGCTGCAGATACCTTGTGCTTACAAAATACCTAGATTCAACCAGTCCACCGTTGGTCGTCGCTCTTTCTCTATTTCTGGTCCATCCATCTGGAACAACCTTCCTCTCTCTCTTCGACAGAAGCCTACATATGACGCATAAAAATCCAGCCTCAAGACATATTGTTTTCAAAACCTAACTTTTTCCTCTTTCATCTCAAAACTGCCCCTGCCTTCAACAGCCCAATCCCATTACCCTGCCAAAGCCTACAACCTTTTTTTTTTTGTGGTGTGTGTGTGGGGTGTGTGTGTGTGTGTGTGTGTGTGTGTGTGTGTGTGGGGTACATTTGAATTTTGTTTAAGCTTTTTGATAGTTATGGCTGCATGACTCTGTAAGAATATGTTGAATGCAAGCGCTCTGATTTGTATTTGCAAGATATAGCGCTATACAAATTTCATTTATTATTATTATTATTATTATTATTATTATTATTATTATTATAAATGACCTCCCTCTCCATATCAAATCTAAATGCGAACTTTTTGCTGACGACACGACCATACATACAAGCCATACTGACATTAACTCTCTTGCAAAGACATTGCAAAATAGCACTGATGATCTTGTCAAATGGACTGAACTAAATCACATGTCTATACGCCCCCAAAAAACAAAATGCATGCTTATCACTACCAGACAAAAGCGACAAAATCTATCTCATAAATGTTCTCGAATCCATATTGAAAAGGAAACAATAGAACAAGCCTCTCACCACAAAGTTCTAGGAGTAACAATTGATGAAAATCTCAGCTGGTACCATCACATATCCCATCTGTCCAAATACATGTCTCAAAGAGTATACCAATTGACTAAAATCAAACATTTTCTTGACTGTCATTCAAGAAAACTATTCTTTCAAGCTTATATACAATCCTCAATAGATTATGCTTCAACCCTGTGGGATTCTGCTAGTGCAAATACTATGAAACCATTATTAAGTCTGTATAAACGCGCTCTTAAACTGGTTCTTCTGAAGAAGACTACCTTACTAGAAGTGGATTATATTCAGTCAAATATTCTTCCCCTACACCAAAGACTAAGATTTAACAAAGGCATCATGATGTTTAAGATAATGACAGGAACTTTTCCCTCATCCTTAAAAGACAAGTTCCCAATGAATCATTCCAGAAATACCGAAAAGCCATGTGTCCCAATCCCAAGAATAGATTTGTTCAAATCTAGCTTACTCTACTCAGGCCCTGTGCTGTGGAACTCCCTTCCTGACTCATTTAGACAACACCAATCATTAACAATCTTCAAAAGTCATTTTTTCATCCACTTGATGCATCAAAAATAAAAATCCACAATTGAACTGTTGGAAACAAAGTAAATATATCCTCCCTTACATTATACCAAATTATCCTCTCTCTTCTCTCTCCCTCTCTCCTCTCTCCCCCCCCCCCCCCCCCCCTCTCTCTCTCTCTCTCTCTCTCTCTGTATAAGTGTAAATGTTTTACTTGTATATCGCTATTGTGTTATTGAAAAATTACTTCTAGAAATGATTCTTCCACTATCCTACTTCTTTATAATGACTCTAGGACGATCTTAACATGTACAATGTTAAATCACAGTGAGTGCTAATGGTGATGGTGTTGATGAATTGAAAACTATATTCAATATCATATGGATTCAACATGTACTGTGCGCTCTCTCTCTCTCTCTCTCCTCTCACTCTCTCTCTCTCTCTCTCTCTCTCTCTCCTCTCTCTCTCTCTCTCTCTCTCTCTCTCTCTCGCCCTCTCCTTTTATTGTTTGCTTATAGAGTTCTACTGCGTAAGTTGACTGTATTTGAGATTCAGTGAATGTTTTATTTTGATATCTTGTTTTGAGCGTACCAATTATGTATAGCTAATTCCAAAGTACAGATGTCCTTCTCTATGACTATACATGATATTCATAAAGATTTGATGTTGGCATTGATGCATGTGAGTGCGTGCGCGCGCGTGTGCGTGTGTGGGTACGTGTGTGTGTGTGTGTGTGTGTGTGTGTGTGTGTGTGTGTGTGTGTGTGTGTGTGTGTGTGTGTGTGTGTGTGTGTACGTGTGCATGGGGATGCAAATTGCTTATACAGTATTTGTTTCGTGCAGTTTACTATTGCTGTTGCCTCCCATAAAAGCACAAAGAACTTTTGACGTTTCCTTCTGTTAGCCAAAATGAAATTATTTACGTGGTTTGTTCTCCTTTATTTATGGAGGTTTTGCTTTGTTTGGTTCTGTTTTGGTTTTGGTTTGGGGTTGTTGTTATTTTTTTGAGGGGGGAGACTATTCGGATTCGGATTATTATACTTCGGATGAGACTATAAACCGAGGCCCCGTGTGCGAACGCATGCAGAACATCTTGCGCACACGTTAAATCCTGTTCCGCTGTTCGAAAGAGTAGGCCATTGTGTGCCGGTGGGAACAGATGACAAAATTTAAAAATCCGCATACACACGCATAAAAAAGTCATCTGAGCGCTTTGATTTGTTGCTTTACAAGATTCAGCAGCTATATAAATTCCATACATTATTATTATTATTATTATTATTATTATTATTTTGCTGTTGATTCATTTCAAATTTTTGGGGAGATTATTCCATAAATTACTGCTTAAATGCAAGAAGCTCGATTTGTTCAGGTTATTTCTGGGTCTTGGAAATGTTAGCAAAATGGTTGTGTCTATGCTGGTTAACTTTGAAAGTTTTGAAAGTTCATTTCCATCGACAAAATTTTGCATTAACACAGCTTTGTTAAATAAAAGTCTGTTTCGAATAGTCAAGATATTTCTTTATTTGCTTATAACCTTCAATAGTCAAGGTGCTTGATTTCAACAAAACATGTTAAAACTGCTCTTTCATATAAGCAATGAATGCGTTTCAAGTACGTTTCACTGCAGGTATCCCAAAAAGTTGAAGTATAGTCAATGACAGGTGAAAGTATGACAACAAAAGTAGTTTTTGAGAATGATTATTTAGGAACTGTTTTGTTCTGGATAATTAAAGTAGCCTGTGAGCAAGGCGTTTTCCTAGTGGTATCAAGTGCTCAGTCCAAGTAAAAGTTTGTTCAATGATGACACCTTATCAATAACAGAGGTTGACTTTTATCTTCCTTTTTTTTTGTCTGTCTTGCTGATACTGCATGCACTTTGTTTTTGTGCATTTAAGGACATATTGTTTGATTGAGTCCAGGTAATTAATCAATCAATACTGTATTGAAGTTTATGAGTTAACCTGCTGAGGTCTGAATCACTACACAAGTGAGTGGTATGGATAGAAAACATTTCACAGCTATATTCTATAAAACAAGGTAAGTCATTTACGTGCTCTGAAAACAAGAATGGTCCCAATAATGATCCCTGTGGTACCCCATGTCTAATGGGTATTAGTTCTTATATCCTTTTCTTAAACAGATATAAGCTACTGCCTATCTGACAAAAATGTTTTAATAGTTGAATAACTTCAGGTGT
>CM054144.1:14933337-14940837 GCA_028751875.1 Rapana venosa | reverse complement strand
ATGTTTATAATGACAAAATTTAGATAAGTTGTATCAGAATTAGCTGTTCATTATTATAGGTATAGAAATGTTGGTAATAATGAATTGATTTGTCGTCTGTGTAAAGAGGCAGAAGAAAACGATGTTCATTTTGTTCTATGCTTCCCTGTTTTAACAACGATTCGAGAACAGTTTATTAAGCCCAAATATTATAGACAGCCATCATTGTTTAAATTAACCTTGTTGATGTCATCATCCTCTCCTGAAGTAGTCGTAATCTTGCCTTGTATTTATATAAAGCTTTTAAGCTGAGAGACCTTGTTATGTGGTGAGAATCATTTTTTTTCATATGCAATCAGTCTGTATTCACTTTGTTTTCTTTAATTTTTGGATCGTACTACATGTGTTGCAATCATCATACCATGCCCGTATACCCCTTCATAAGGGGCCTTGGCCTATAAATGAATAAGCAATCCGAATCTCTCTCTCTCTCTCTCTCTCTCTCTCTCTCTCTCTCCTCTCTCTCCTCTCTCTTCTCTCCATCACCTCAAAATAATACGTGAATACTTTCTAAAAGTCCATGAGTAATTTACCATCCACCCAGGGTACATCAGCCCTGTCAGTGTATAACCATGACTAAATCATTATTATCATTATTGTTTTATAATAATAATAATAATTAATAATAATTATTATTATTATTATTATTATTATTATTATTATTATTATTATTATCATCATCATCATCATTAACTTTCGTGCACGTATGTTTTGCTCTTCCTCTTTATACCTGTCATTCATTTACTGATATGTGTACTTTTTGTTTTCTCTATATATCTCTAAAGAGTTCATGGGAATAAACTATTGTGACTGGGAATTGTGAAGAGACACGTTGATGGACTATTCTGGAGAACAAGAAAGAAAAGATTTAAAAGTTTTACTTTCTCTATGTGTATGAGGTAGCGAAGTTATGATTAGTTGTTGTTCTAGTTGTTCGTCAATACTAGTCTAGATCTGCTGGTTAACAGGTGGCGGTGTTCGGTCAGAGACGTGACCCCCAGTCAAGATTTCCCCTAGGGAATGATGACAGTGTCTGCGTTTCTGCATAATTATCTCTGTGTGTGTGTGTGTGTGGTGTGTGTGTGTGTGTGTGGTGTGTGTGTGTGTGTGTGTGTGTGCTACTTGTGTGTATGTTCCTTTGTTTCTTCGTCGGTGATTACATCTTCTTCTCTGTGTCTGATCTCTGTTTTGTGTGTGTGCGCGCGCGCGCGGCGTGTGTGTATGTGTGTGTGTGTGTGTGTTGCGTTTGTGTGTGTGTGTGTGTGTGCGTGTGACTCTGTGTACCTGTGTCACTCTGTGTGTCTGTATCCGTCTGTGTGATTGTGTTTGTGTTCTGAAATCCTGGTTGTACCATTATGACATAGCTGAAATTACTAATTTAATTAGAATAACTAATGGAAAAATAATGGCAGGGAAGAAAGAAAGAGAATGGCAAAGACAGAAAGCAAGAGAAGAAAAGAAACTGAAAAGAAACGAAATTGAGACAGTAAAAGGAAGAAAAAGAAACACGACAGATTGCTATTTGAACATCCTGTGCTAATATTAGTGCATTCACTCTCTCACTAACAAGAAATACTTTATCAATGCTTTTATTTCAGTTGCAAAACAACAAATTTCGCTTTGTGGGATAGTGGGGTACACTGGAAGCAATTAGCTTGTTGCTGCTCCACAGGTCTTTGTGTACAATGTGGGGGTTTTATTTTCTCAATAAACAATTGTTTCTAAACCAAATATTCTGTGAAACTAACCCCAGTTACCCTCAAACGAGCAGCCGGCCATTCTATTCCTCTCACACCGGCGATTTGCGCATGAATCAGTGTAGCGGAACTGATCCTGCTGGTGGAGGTGCATTGGCCAATACTGTCCTAATGGCCTGACCCACCCACCCTCGATCTCCTGAGCTGTCGCCCCTGTGTCAGCTGTTAAAGGGAGTTGGGCTGTCTCCAGCTGGTGAAGGGCAGGGGATACCAGTGGATGTAACTGTGGTGTTGGGTGTGCGAGAAAGAAGGTGGGAGACTCGGCACTGCTAACTGACGTTGCCAGACTGTCTGAAGCGACAGGCCAGGTACACATTGGAACGTGGAAGGATTTTTCGATTAAAGATGTGCTGAAGTTAACAGTTAAAGACAGAAGAAAAAAAGGAAAACAGCTGGCAGAAAACACTAGGGTGAAGGTGCATCTATCAAGTACACATTAAAACGTGGAAAGTTTTAGTTACAGACCTGCTGAAATCAGCGGTAAAAGAAAAGAAGGGAAAACAGCTGAGAGAAAACAACAGGGTGTACATACACCTTACCTATATCCACACAAACAGTGAGTTTACGGAAAAAGAAAAACATTGTCCGTTGTAGAACGAAAGTATCAACAGCTAATCCTAAGGGGAGATCTTCTGGACACTAGCCCCCCAAAAAAAATCCAAACAGCATATAGCCTTGAAGGCAACTGGCCAAACTGAAAAACTTGACAGAGTTCCATCGCCTATACACTGACCTTTCATTCCTCTACATTTTCTTTTCCTCTTCAAACCATCTGTTCCTTTCCTATCAGGCGCTGTTCTGCTGTTCCAGATATTGACATGTGCCAGAGAATATAAGAATCAGCTCCAGGTTCTGGGAATGCTTTTGTTTTAAAAGCGAAGTGAGGTGTTCAGTCAATGAGCAACAGTTAGACATTGAACATGAAGATCGGGATCTTGGCCCTGTGTGTGGGGGTCAGTTTGCTGTGGTGTAGGGACGCCGAAGGGGCGACCTACTCTGACCTGGTGTCTCTGACCAGCTCCCTCTTCACCAACTACAAGTCCGACCTACGTCCTTTCATCGATGACTCCATGCCAACTTCCGTGTATATGGGAATATGGCTGACTTCCATTCAGGTAAGGGAGATCTGGAAGATGGAAATGTGGGCGAGTTTGTTGCTTGTGTAGTAGGTAGGCCACTGTCCTTCTTGAGTGCCCTAGTTTGTTTGTTTTTTTTTTTGGGGGGGGGGGGGGTTTGCTGCTAGTGTACTTTTTTCGCCCTCTCAAATCATTTGTGTACATCATTATTTCGTCAAACTCTGCTTTTCGAATAAGAGGGGAGGGGGGGGGGGGGTGGCGGGTGTTAACCAAACAATTCGTCAAAAAGTTTTGCTGGTAAGTTTTTAAAATATGTGCAGAGAGAAAGAATGGTAAAAACCTTAAGAAATCATCTTGAAAATGGATGAAGAGAACGAGAAAATATGGAGGCAAAGCTTTCACCACTCACGTGTGCTAACATGGCTCCAGTAAGACGTGGCCATGAACAAATGTTCATAGCATGTACCATGACGTGACTGGACAAAGCAGTGTAAGTGGTCATAACTTTCTTTCATTATAGAGGCTGTACATGTCTTTCCAATCAGTGTATGCCACAGGAAAAGGTATAACTGCACTGAATGCAACACGTAGCTTACAGTGGTTACAATAGGCACATTGGGAAAGTCGCATTCATTTTTCTGCAAAATGTGTTTTCTGTGGAAATTACTTTCCTGAAACGTGAATTACAGAGAGAGAGAGAGAGAGAGAGAGAGAGAGAGAGAGAGAGAGAGAGAGAGAGAGAGAGAGAGAGGAGAGAGGGGGAGACATTTTTTTTCTCTCGAGGATAATGGAATAAGCATTCATGTGCTTTTTTACATCCAGTCCCCGTGTGTATGCGGTTCTGTGGCATACACTGATTTGAAAGACATGTATAGCCTCTATAATGAAAGAAAGTTATGACCACTTACACTGATTTGTCCAGTCACGTGATGGTACATGGTATGAACATTTGTTCATGGCCACGTCTTACTGGAGCCATGTTAGCACATGTGAGTGGTGAAAGCTTTGCCTCCATATTTTCTCGTTCTCTTCATCCATTTTTCAAGATGAGAGAGAGAGAGAGAGAGAAAAAGAGAGAGAGAAAGAGAGAGAGAGAGAGAGAGAGAGAGAGAGAGAGAGAGAGAGGAGAGAGAGAGGAGAGAGAGAGAGAGAGAGAGAAGAACATTAAGATGGAACTCCCCACAACAAATTCAAACAGAAGGCTATTCAAATGTTGTTAAAAACAAATGAATAAAAATGATACAATCCTGTAAGGCATAGCATACATAAGAGATTTTTTTGGTTGAAACCCGTTTCTTATTAATTTTAGACAACAAATATAAAATTTCTAATTCAACATAAAAACTAAAATATTTCTATCAAATAATAAGTTTACGATAGTTTATGTAAAGGTGAAAGATAGGAAGAAAGGGGGGAATGAAGAGAGAGAGAGAGAACTCGAACTCGAAAGATTTATTCACAAAAGGCCATTGGCCCATATATGAAGGGGGGTTGCCAAACTGCTTAGTATTTTAGTGAGAAAAATAAGTAACACAAAAACCCAACATGTTAATATATACCCACAATTACCACAATAACAACCAGTTCCAAAAAATATGACTTAAGAAACCAAGATATCTCGTATTCTAAAAGCTTTACACAAAATAAAGCAAGGTTGCGCACAATCTCAGGGTGACTAGATGCCATGAGTAGACAGAATTTAATAAATTAGGCTGTCTACTATACTTTACCCGAATGTAATTCTGTCTTACATCTTCTAATACTGGACAGCACAGCACAAAATGAACCTCATCTTCCACTGTTTGCTTACATAATGGGCATAGCAACCTGAGGTCATCATCACCATGTTCTATATATCTAAATTTATGAACATTTATGTCTCATACACCAAGTCTAAATTTAGACATAATTCTTTTCAAATGTATGTCCATATCAAGCTTTAGATAAGGTTTGATAAAGTGTGAACCTATAAATTGTCTGTACATTTGAAATCTCTCACTGTTTTGTATATGACCACTTCACTGCTACCAACGGTGGTCAATCAGTCTTTGCCTGAAAACCTTGATGAACTCTCTACAATTTCCGACACCTTGATTGAGCTAAACAAACCCAAAGCCAAGTTCACATAAACAGGTACGTATTTGTGAAGCCCAGGTGCTTTTCCCCTTGACATCTAGATCATAAAGCATCTTGTAAGACTTAAAAGGTAACCTGCACTCATCCATATGCAGAATCTTAATCCAATATCTAATGCATCTTACAGCAGCATTAATAGAGAGAGGGTATCTATTGGTTTCACTATAAACAAGATCATTAGGTGTACGTCTACCTAAGCCTAAAAACTGCTTTAAAGCAAAGAGGTGTACTGATCCACATTGTGTTACAGCTGCATCCAGTCCCCAAATTTCCGCGCCATATTGTATTTGTGCATCAAATATCTTAATCAACAAGTCAAAAGCATTATTATTATTCAATAATCGTAATTTTTTCAAAACAATTAACAAACTTCTTTTATCTCGACTTGCCAGATATTTACATGCAGTTGTAAAACTAAGCTTTGTAGAAAAACAGATTCCTAGATATTTATGTACATTAATCACAGGCATGACTTTTCCATTGTACAGCCAGTTTTCGTGAGCAGCTAAATAACCACCTTTTCTGAATACAACTATATTACTCTTATTCAGATTAACCTTAAGATCAAGTGCTGTTGCAGCACTGCTTAAGTTATTCAGCTGCTGTTGTAAGCCTACAACAGTTTCAGATAGCAGGATGACATCATCAGCAAGCAGAAGAATAAAGAATTCTGTGAAATCTTGGGGGAAAGTAGCACCATGTTTACCCTTATTAATGAATTCTATGGCTAACTCATTACTGAAAACAGAAAACAAAAGAGGGCTACATACATCACCCTGTTTGACTCCAGTGGTGCAGTATATTATGTCCGTCAGCTTAGATCCACATCTTATTCTGTTTTGGCATTCTGCTATTCCTTTCTTTGAGATCATTGAGGTCACCTTTTCTCCGTTTATTATCAGATGGTCAAAACCCATTCTTACTTGTTTCCCCTCTGCTCTGGTGCTCTTTAAATATGGGGTCAATTTGCGCCTAATTTCCCTAACAGACTGAGAAAAATCTTCATCTACAAAAGTACTAGAGCCTTTCAGGCGAGATTTTGCCTTCATTATTCTAATCTTATCCTGATAAAAACAGCATCTGGCAATAATAGGAGAGTTAGCTTTAGAATTTATACGGGCCTCTCTATCAAACTTTACATCCTTGACATCCATTTTCAGAAAGAAGATTTTTCACAGCCATCTCACAGTCAGAACCACTCTCATTTGTTTTCTTCTCTATGTCATGAACAATGATGTTGTTCGCCGTGATTGTCCTTCTGCTTCATCAGCCCTCTTTTCCAGCTTATCCACTCTGTTCGTCAGTTCTGTATTTGTCTGTCGTAGTTCTATGTTTTCAGTTTTGAGATTGTCCATGTCTCTTCTTAGGTCACACATTTCTTCCTTCAAAACACAACACTGTCTGTCAACACCTGAATCTCTCTTTTGAAACTGTCCACTGTAGACTTCAATAGGTTTTCCAGCTTCACTATTTTGTCTGTCATCGTGTTCAGCGTCAGTTCCTGGGGAGATGCTGCAGGAGAGGAATCCTGTCTGTGTTGTATGGTCCAAGGCGTGTTGGCAGCCACCTCTGCACTGGTTTTCGTCCTGCAGAAGGCTTCCCTGCGACAGTTTGACCACCACCCGTTGTCAAACTCGTCTGCCTCAGCTTTCGTCCTTGGCCAGTAGATTTAGGGGGGATAGGTCCAGGGTTGGTCTCCACGTCACCACACCGCAATAAAAGTCCCCCCAAAAATAGATAGGCGAGGGTCAGGATGGAGGTATGCATGGCAGATTTGAATTCTGCCCGTTTCGACATGAAACAGGCAAATACTGCCGCAAATGTCCCACAGACAGCCCTGTATAGTTGCACTGAAATTCCCATCCTCCTGATCTAACTACATGCCAACAATGAAAAACTAAAACAACTTAGAACTAGATATTATTTCACAAAAATACCGGAGCAATTTCAGTACGTCTTCTCCTTCACATCACGTGATGCCCCCCCCCCCCTCCCCGAGAGAGCATCTTCATGTTACATCATTATCAAAACAAAACAAACAAAAAACATAGTAAAACACCCATACCAAAACAAAACTTCTTTGAAACAACACTACCAATGAAACATGTACATATCAAGTTACCTTGTGCTAAAAAGTCTGATATGAATAAAACAGATTGAAAAGAAAAACAAACATACAAAAAACACCAACAGCCACAAAACAGAGAGAGAGAGACAGAGAGAGATTTTATTCTTTATATCAAGGATAATGAAATAAGCACTTATGTGCCTTTTTACATTCAGTTCCTGTGTGTATGCGGTTTTGTAAACTCTGTCATCTGTTCCCACTGGCACACAATGGACTACTCTTACGAGAGAGAGAGAGAGAGAGAGAGAGAGAGAGAGAGAGAGATAAACACACACACGCAAACACAACACCACACACACACACACACCACACAACACACACACACACACACACACACACACACCCCCACACACACGCCCCACAC
>CM054144.1:14910093-14932837 GCA_028751875.1 Rapana venosa | reverse complement strand
GTATCGATTTAAGGTAAAACAGTTTTGTCAGGTGTGAAAGTTAAGAGATGTCAGGGCAACAGGTATCTGTTGTTCTATCGGCCCTGAGTGTAGTTTGCTTGTTAAACTCTTGGTGACATCTGGAAGGTTGGAATAGGGATGATTTTTCATGAACTCCTACTCCTAGGCAAACATGTAGACATGTATGTATGCAGACATGTCAGTGCCTGTGGGTTGAGGAACAAAATATCATGCACCCAGAACTTGACACAGTGCCTTGGGTTATGCAGACTTTATGTTATATTAGATAATTTGTTAATTAAGTGGTTCCTTGACAAACGTAGTGCACCATATGTGGAATGTTATGTACATGGTGACACCTCCTAGGGAAAACTGTAATTTGATATAAAATACAGTGACACCTTCCCTCCCTCCCCCCCCCCCCCTCCAGCAATCACACACACATAATACACTGTGCACACACACCAGTGTCTCTCTCTCTCCTCTCTCCTCTCTCTCTCTCTCTCTCACATGCACACCACACACACACAGACAGACAGACACACACACACACATACACCACACATACACACACACACACACACACACACATGCACACACACTTGCTGTGACTTTTGCTCTCTGGTGGAGCTGATAGCTGGTGAAAATGAGCACAAGACTATGCAAGAAAATGAATTACTCAATTAGACTATTTTTCTTCTCATTAGAAAAATCAAGCCAGTTTTAAAAAGAGTTTATCAAGTAAAGAACAAGGTTTTCTTCTTCTTTTTTTTTTTTACCTTTAACTTGTTCAAGAATTTTTAAAATTAGATTTTTATGCAGTGAATTAGGGCCTTTCCTGCATTTTAATTATATGTGTCCTTCAAATTACAGCTTTTCCTTGTTAAAGACTCTTCTTCTTCTTCTTCTTCTTCTTCTTCTTCTTTTCTTCTTCTTCTTTTCATCTCCTTCTTTGTCTTTGTCTTCAATTTCCTAGCCCTGTTTCTTCTGTCTAGTCCTCTTTTTCTTCTAAACCATATTCAGGGTGTTGGTAAGTTAACAGTTTTTTGTTTTTGAAAAGTGGAGACCTCTACACAATATACTATAGCCAGTACCTTATCAGGGCAAGGGCCAGATGAAAAAAAGTATGCGAATGTTTATTGTTACCCTTGGAAAATAAAGAAGAAAAGAAAAAAACCCACCCAAAACAGTATACTATAGTCAGTAGCTCTTTTTAGAAACATTCTATTACTGTATTAGTGCCAACATTGTTGCTGATGATAGTAAAATTGTCACACTGAGTGATGGTGAATTTGGACAATAAAGAATGTTCAGACTATCTTCACATCACTGACCAACATTCAGAATTTAGAATACAAAGGGCTGCCTGACTGCTGAACAGTGACTAGAGCCAGTAGAGGCAGGCCAACATCTGGCTCATGTTCCTCTCACTGTGTAAAACTTACGAGTGATAAACTGTCACTAACTTTGTAACAATTGAGAGCTTTGTGGAGTGGAAGCGTTGTTTGCCACCACAGTTGTTATATAACCTTGTTATTTGAATTGAATTATATATGTCTTGGTTCTCTTCCTCAGATTACAGGCCTACTGTGTTTAGTCATTACTTCAGCTGCTGAGGTAGTGACTTTGTAATGAATTGTGTGGAATGTATTTTACTCTTGTTTGTAAACAGTTAAATTTGTAACCAACCCAACCAACCAACCAACCAACCAGTCAGCCAAAGTCCTGAACAAACAAGCAAATAATGTGTATGACTCTATAGATGTGTGGGTGGGTGTGCATATAATTTGCGCATGTGTGTGCATGTGTGAGTGTCCCCCTCTGTCTTCTCCTTTTCTCGATTCTCCTTCTAGTTCTATAATTTCTCTTCCTTCTCTGTTTTTCTCTTCCTCCTCTTAAACCCATTCTCTTCTCTTTTTCCCCCTACCCCGGCCAAGTCCTTCAGATGAGACTATAAACCGAGGTCCCGTGTGTTTGCACACACAGAACATCTTGCGCACACGTTAAAACCCGTTCCGCTTTTCAGAAGAGTAGGCCATTGACATTGTGTGCCAGTGGGAACGAATGGCAAAATTGACAAAACTGCATACACACGGTGACTAGAGTAGATGAAAAAAAGCACATGAGTGCTTATTCCATTATCCTCGAAATAAAAGAATAAATGAAATGAAATGAAATAAATCTGTCTGTCTGTCCTGTCTGTCTGTCTGTCTGTCTGTCTGTCTGTCTCTCTCTCTCTCTTGTTTTCTCTCTTAAATTTTTTTTTTTATACCTTGTTTCTACTTTTTTTCCCACTGGTTTCTTTTTTTTCATTTTTGTTTCTCTCTTTCTGTTTTATGATTTGTCTGCCAACTTTTTGGGTGTTTTTTTTTTTAGCCTTAAAAAAAAGAATATCTGTTTACCAGTCAGAAAGGTGTGTGTGTGTGTGTGTGTGTGGGTGTGTGTTTTCATTGTATTTTGACTCTGTGTGTGTGGGTATGTGTGTTTGTTTGTGTGTTGCAAGTGTTTGCGCACGTGCGCATGCATGTGTGTGTGTGTGTGTTTCATTCTTTGATTTTAAAGTCTTTTCACTTATCAGACAAATGCGGGAGGTGTATACATGTGTGTGTGTGTTGTTCTTCACTGTAAACGTCCTTCCACTTTAAGTGATATTAGATGTTAAGGAAGAGGATTATGGGGGAAAAAATGGGGGGGGGGGGGGAGTAATGTGTATGAAATGAGCATGTGGAAGTTCGAGTAAGTACATAGAAAGAGTCGGGAGGGAGGGAGAGATAGAGAGAGAGAGAGAGTGTGTGTGTGTGTGTGTGTGTGTGTGCGTGCGCGCGGGCACACATTTGGTGTGTGTGTGTGTGTTTGGTATGTGTGTGTGCACCCATGAGAGAGATCATGTGTTGTGTGTGTGTGTGCCCATGTATGTGTGGTGTGTGTGTGTGAGAGAGAGAGAGAGAGAGAGAGAGAGGAGAGAGAGAGAGAGAGAGAGAGAGGGAGGGGTGAGGGAACACACGAGGAAATGAAAGGAAAAATGGAAAAGACATTTAAAACAGCTGGGTACTCAAATGATTAAATTTTGTGAATGCTAACCAACCTGAAAGAAATGAACAAACAGGGCTAAATGTACAAAGTTCTACAAGTACAACTGTACGAGTGATTCTTCAGGAAATATTAAAAAGGAATTCATCTTCTGCAGTTATGCCTTCAAAATTGTCTTCAGGAAAACTGCTGTGATACTTGATAGGCTGAATGATGTGATAATTCTGTTTTAGCAATAGAATACCATTAATTAAGTGAATAAATAGGTTTTTGTCGTACAGATTGCCTATTAAAAAAACAACCTATTGAGGCTATTATATTTTTATATCTGAAGATTTGAAAAACTGATTTCATGATGTTAAATCCAGTAGTCAGATCAGAGAGTGTAGGTTTCTTTAACTGACAGAGAGAGGCGATCTGTTTCTATTGATTTTTCAAAACAATACACCTCTTTTTGCTGCTTTATCTGCTAAACCATTGCTTTAATTTTAAATAATAATAATAATAATGAATTTTAAAGATCAAAATGGGAGGGCACCCACCCAACAAAAGCTGATATAATAGTATGCATGAGATCCTTTAATCACTAGATGGTGTACAGTGTTTGAGGTGACTGACCTCAATGACTTAACCAGGCCTTTTTTCAGTATCAACAAGTGTGTGTGTGTGCACGCGCGTGCGTGTGTGCGTGCATGCATGCATGCACTACTGTGTGTGTGTTTGTGTGTGTGCATGTATGTGTGTGTGAATGCATACACATGCATGATACAGTCATGTTAGTGCACATATTCAGGACTATTAAACACTAACTCATGTAGACCTATATTGGCTATAATTCATTAAGTTCTACAAGTGTACACTGCATGCATGTATGTACATACATGTATGTATATGTACATGTACACTCATGGTGTGAGCCTTGCTAGAGCTCTGTGTGTGAATGTGCTGAGGGAATCACTCTGCCCTCAAGCACTGTTGCTTTCTCAGCGTGTGACAATTTGGTTTTGAATGGAAAAAGAAAGGCATGTTTGTGTTGACCACAGAGGGATTACGGAGCAGGTAGACTGGTACCTGGCAGTCTGTGTACATAGGACTACGCATGGATGACTCTTATTTCATGGTTATTCGATTCATAAGGAGTGACCGTAATTGGCTGTCAGAAACAGAGAGAGAGAGAGAGACATGGTCACATACTGTTTTTGCTACACACACACACACACGTATACACATAGTCACACACACATACACTGATACAGTCACACATGCACATGTGCACACACATACAGACACACACACAGTTACACATGAACATGTGCACACACATGTGTGCACATGCACACAGGGTGGAGGGGTTAGCCTGGTGGTTAGAGTGATGTATTCGTGATCTGCTGGTTCGATTCTCGTTCAAGAGGATTTTTCCTCTGGAGTTAACATGAGTGCCGACTCCACTCTCTCCAAAAGTCTTTCAGATGAGACTATAAACTGAGGTCCCGTGTGCGAACGCATGCAGAATGTCTTGTGCACATGTTAAAACCCATTCTGCTTTTTGGAAGAGTAGGCCATTGTGTGCTGGTGGGAACGGATGACAAAATTGACAAAACTGCATACACACGGGGACTAGATGAAAAAAAGCACATGAATGCTTATTTCATTATCAAAATAAAAGAATAAATAAATAAAAAAAACAACAACAACACACACACACACCATGAACATGCATGTTCACTCATCGTGTCAATGACCTTTGACTTTTAAATGCATTAATCAGGTAGATCATGAATATGAAGGAAGAGAAAGAAACAAATACATATTTTACACTTTCGATACATTGTTAGTGTGTGTGCAGGCTGAAGGGAGGGTTCACTGTCAAAACTAGTCAAACCTACCGTGCTTTTTCAGCAAGCGAATTCTTTTGTTATTGGTTTTCAGTGTGAGCAGTGTGTGCCCTACTTGTGAAGACCGAAGGTAAAGCTTGCAATAAAATACCTGTTCTAAGGGCTGTAAACACAAGCTGCCAATAGTGCTAGGAACACGAGAGGGGGAAAAGGCCAGTTTCCTCTCCAAACATTGAAGTGTGCATGTGCAACACCTCTCCCTCCCCAGCACACACACACACACAAGCACACACCCACACACATACACCACACACACACACAAAAGCACAAGCACACAAGCACACACATTCACACAAGCATGCACACACACATACATGTCTGCATTATATAATTAATTATGTACACACTTCCATTACTTGTTAAAAAAACATACCACACACACCAAAAAAACCCAACAGAAACAGGGGGAATTTATCTGATTGTATCAAAACCTCCCAGTGCAGTGTAATGTTCAGTAAACATGACAAGATTAATGTCATGTTTTAAAACTCATAGACTGAATAATTTTGGCTACACATCTCTGATTTTTTTTATATAGTAGAAAGTTGTCTTCCTTAAGCTTTTTAAAAAACTGTATTTATAGATTTTATTTTTTTAAGACAGGGCTTTCACAGTAGATTATGATTTGTTACTGTATCTGCAATGACCCTCAGGTAAGAGGTCAGACCAATACAAAAATTATGTTAAGTGTTGGCTGACACTGCCAACTGCTATATATATATATATATAAATAATCAGAAAGACATAGTGTGTACCTAACACCCAGCAACATACTCATGCTATGGTTCTGTTATTAACCACTCTTACTGCGATCTGATATCAAATGATAATATCAAGGATGAACATTAAGAAGTGCACCCACTCAGAAACACAAGTGTTGTTTGCAGTCCGGGTTGAGATAATGTCTTCATTAGTACACGTCTTTTCAGATTTCTTACCTTAGAGTCCATTGTGGGCAATGATCACTAGACTCTTCAGGATTTTTGTTCTGATTAACCAAGAAATTGCTTCCTACAGACTAACAGTCTTGTGGTTAAAGAACCATAAATTTATCTACTGCATCTTGAAATCTTTTCACACATTTTCAGCTACCAGCAAACAGTGAGGGAAATTGGATATCCTAATTGCAACTTTATTTGGCAGTTTTGTTTTATTCTGAATAAGCTCCATAACTTGATCATGTTGGCTAGCGTATCCTACTTTTCATTTTAGGTTCCTTATTGGGGGAAGGGGATGGGGGTGACAGAGTCTAGACCAGTGTCTGTCACTGACAGTGCTGTCACTTCTCTGGGGTTATCAGACTGTGTGATTGATTGGCCGTGTTACGACACAGGATGCCCTCAACATGTGTCAGAATATTGATAATTTAAGCTGGCTTGAAAAATTGAAGACTCTGAGTTGGAGTTGATACTGATAGAATGATCATACGACTGCTGGAAATATTCTTCTGTTATTCTAATTTGCCAGTGTACCCTGTATTCCTAATGGTGTTATCTGGGTGAATCAGTCATTGATAACGTGTTCAATTTTATTTTTAAGTGGCTGATTCAGTTTGATTAAATTTCAATGTGATTAAGCACAGATAACGAGAGTATACATAAAATGACATTGTTTCCACATGATTCATTGATGACTATTCATTTTATCTTGTGTGACTGTGTTCGGTCATTTTATATCAATGCCTGCTGTTTTACCTGTTTTGAAAAGGCAGGAGGTAGCTGAAATATATTTGTACAAGGGTTTGATATTCGTTGTTGGGTGCCTGTACTTCTCCCTGTCCGAAATGCTTGCAGTAGTGCAAGAGAATTGACTATATGTCAGAAGTCTTTCTTGTTCCCAACAGACACATAACTTTCCCTGTTCTCTCATTCTGCCTACAGATATTTCTTTCTTCTTTACTCTCTTTGTTCTTGCAAGAAAAACACTAGCTTTGCTTTTTTCCTTCCTCTGTGCCTTCCCCATCCTGACCTCCACTCCTGCCCCCCTTCCCATTCTCTCCCCCCCTCCCCCCCCCCCCCCCCCCCCATTTTTTATTTATTGCGTCTGTCATGCAGAAAAGAAGCTTTTATTTCTCCATTCATTGATTTCGGGTTGGATAGGATTTGGTTTGTATCAGCAAGGAAAAGCTCTTGCTGAGTGCTGCAGTGTATGCAACAGTCTGCCCCAGAATGAAAGCTATGCCTGTGTAATTTGCTCTGCCGTACCTTTGTAGAAGTCAGTAGAGCAAAGTATTGAAGAAATCGTTTCTTCTTCTTCTGCTTTTTCTTCTCTTTTCTTCTCTTCTCTCACTGTAAAAAGTGTTGAAGACAGATCTACTCTGAACTGGCATGGAAAATACATCCAGAAATAGAACTAGTATCATCATGAAATGGATCAGGGACTTGCCTTGTGTGAGGTGCTTCAGTCAGCCTATTGAATTTTGCTGTCTGTCTGACGTTAGTGTTCTGTGCCTGTCTGCAGTTTGGGGCCAGATCTTGTACAGTCACTCAAAAAGAAAATCAGCACTATGTGTTACTTGAACAAAGCTGGGGGGGGGGGGGGGGGGGGTGGTGGGGGGATCAAAAACAAGAGAGCCGAAAAAGTCTGTATTGTGTACTTGACTTTTGATGCAAACGTTTTATTTGCTGATGAGAATTCCTTCCATGTTTTCTTTCTGGTTGATTTTCGTGGTGTCATTGATTTGACCACAAAGGGCAGAAAGTAAGAAGCTCAGTAGAAACAAAGGCATTTCGGTTTGCTGTGAGCGTTGATGTTACATGAGGCAGCGTTTCTAGAGCTCTGCGTTGTAGTACAGTGCTAGCTAGGTGTACATGATCAAAAATAAGTACAGCGACAATCCATAGCTGTTGTAACCAGCACAAAGGGGGATCAATGAAGGGAAAGTTAATCGACTTAAGTTAAACTGTAAAAAATAGTAATTAGTATTCACACTGACTGAAAAAGGGGAGGGGAAAAAAAAGGAAACTTGTAGCAAAAAGCACTTTAATCATCTTCCTCACCATCATTCAATGATCTTATCAGCATTACTAATTTTTTAGTAATTATCTTAGCAGCATGCCTTTCCCAACAAGATCACAGCAGGCAGATACAAAACAAACAAACAAAAAACAACCCAAACCATGTACAACAGGCCACTTGTGCATCACAATAAGCCTGGCTGATGAATAAATGTAACATACTTGAGCAAAGTACATTACAGTAATTTGATTTTCATTAAAAGAAAAATCCTTTATTTCAAGTATGATCCAGTCTCCATGTGTACGTTGCTTTGTACATATGCATGCAGTATGAGCCCTCACATACACACTCGCACACACATGAGTAAGCATGCGTGCACACAAGTCACTTACACTAGTTACAGTTACAGACTTACACTCTTGAATACACACAGATGTATGCTCAAGCACACTCTGTGCATGTACACATGTATGCATACAGATAGGCAGACAGATAGGCAGACAGATAGGCAGACAGATAGGCATACAGATAGGCAGACAGATAGGCAGACAGATAGGCAGACAGATAGGCAGACAGATAGGCAGACAGACACGCATGCACGCATGCACTCATGCACGCACTCATGCATGCAGACACACACACACACAATCTCTCTCTCAATCCCTCACTCCCTCCCTCTCTCTCCCTCTCTCTCTACTTCTCTCTCTCTCTCTCCTCTCTCTCATCTCTCTCTCTCTCTCTCTCTCTCTCTCTCCTCTCTCTCTCTCTCTCTCTCTCTCTCTCTCTCTCTCTCTCTCTCTCTCTCTCTCTCTCTCTCCTTAGTGGTAGTTTCTCAGTTATTGTGCCTGTCTCTCAAGGACTTGCAATGCATTCACTATGCCTGCACAGTTGATGAGAGAACACGCCCACATTTATTCTGAATACACCCACACTTACAAATGTTGCTTTGACTTGAGGGCAACCGCTAGACTAGACTTGCCTAAAAAAAAGTCAAGTGTTCATCCCTTTTATGACCAAATTCCTTTCGTGGAGAAAAAAAATCAGTTGTTTGTATACTACTAATAGTGATACTATAGTCACATAGTGTGTTTGGGGTTATGAATGCTCATCCTTTTGGTATCATGCCAGCAACTCTGGATGCCATTTATTTCAAATAATGCTTGCAGAAATGATTAGCATTGTTGTTAATAAAACCATAGGCATAATGCTTGCAGAAATGATTGGTATCATTGTTAAAAGCATTCTTTTATTTGTATCTCTCTGTGTCTCTTTCCATCCTTATTCATGGATGCTTATCTGGCCTATTAGTACAATTTTGCATTGAGTGTGTGTGTGTGTGTGTGTTTGTTGTTGTTGTTCATGTTAAAGTCTATTCACACTTACTGACTTAGTAATATTAACTTTTAGTCTCATATAGAGAACTGACACTATCAACTTCCTGTTCATGGAAGGATTTGGCCAAAACAAGCTGAAATGGGGAGATATGTTTAAAATGTAATATCTCATACTATACAACAGATCTCCATGAAATGTTGGCAAATGATTATTAGATGTATATGTTGCATTATTTTTCTTACATGTTTGTATCATTTGTCAAAGTTAATAAAAGTAGGGCATGATGGTACTGCGTTTTCATGTGGTTCATGTGTATGATGTTACTGCGTTTTTGTGCGGTTTATGAGACTGAGTTAAACTGAAAAAACAAGCAAACAGCAAACAAACAAATGAAAACTGTACCATAAAATATTTACAGAGGACTTGGAAATAATCATAGCAACATCAGTAATCAACTATTTTAATGAAACTATGTTCAATGGTTCCCTTTAAATTTCAATGCCAAGATTCTTTGAAAACTGAATTTAAAATTGAACATTGAAAAAGAATATATGTTCGTAAGACAGTGGCTCAGAACAGGAGCAAGTCACATTTTGAGAATATTTAGTCTTCCAAGAATTTAATTGAAACTTATAAACAATGTTAGAACTATGTCTTGGATAGCCTAGTATTTCAAATTTTCCATAAAAGTTATTTTTATGTACATGATTTTCCAATAATGAATTAATTTCACGACAATCATTTTTTGAAGTTATGTTCTGGGGACTTTCTTTCTGCACCTTGTTTTGCAAGACTATTTGCTATTTCATTCTGGTTATCCCACAGTGAGATGGAATCCAACAAAAATCTATTCCAATACCTTCTGTCATGGTGAAATGTATCAAATATTTTATTTCAAATAATAATAAATCTGTCCTTTTGAGCTCTAGTCTTGGAAGCAATATATATATATATATATATATAGTACAGGCTTAGAGTCAACACAAAAAGTGATGTTAAAAAATGCAAAATTACTGTTATTTATAGTAATCAGTGCCATAAGTATGGCATAGAGTTCACTAAATATTGAAAACCTCTTCCCTAGATAGAATGATTTTTAAAAAAAATCTTAGAGCAGAAATAACAAAACCTGATCCTGCATTTAAGTCATAAACAGAACTACCTGTAAACACTTTGAGATGATTTAGATAATTTGTTTCAAGATGTTGTTGTACGTCAGAAGTCAACATATTAATATTGCCATCTTTTTCTTTTGTGAATGGTGTAATCAATATCAAATTTAGCCTCCTTATTTGCTCCCACTGTGGTATCTTAGGAACTATTGGTACGATGGGTATTGAAAAATGTCAATATCACACACACTCTATCTGAGTAAATCATTCATGTAATTGCGGATTGGACAAAGTGATGAGATATGTTGAGCCCGGTTAGGATAATCCTTGACTAAATCAATAAGTAAAGGTAAAGGTGTCCCATACCCTATAAGGTCAAAGGGAGCGAGGCATCAGACCTCACTTCTCTAGGGGCCAGCATATTGAGGGCAGCGCCCATCTCCTCTCCCTGGCTGCTTTACCTTCCCTGACCCTAAAGAGGCAGGTACCCATTTACAGCTGGGTGAACTGGGGGACTGTACTGAAGCCAAGGCATGCAAACGGTCACCCATCCATCTGGTAACCATGCTCGATTCTGCTTAACCTTGGCTGGTGGAAAGTGAGTGCGCCGACCACTGAGCTATCCCACCATCATAATCAATGAATACTTCAGGTTTTAATGAATTTGATACTGAAAGACTTCTTGAACAAACTGAGGTACAGATAAATGGCGATGATCCGATAGAGAAAGTTGACTGACTTCTGCGTAATGTATTCAGTGTATTTGTATGCACCGGAACTCCAAGACCTAGTTTAATCCATTTACTATCAATTCTTTGCAGCTTTTTCAATAAAGAAGGTGGAGCAGAATGGTAAACTTCCTGCCTGCCCATAACCCAGTGTTGGTCTGATCTGACTAGGCAAGTTGCTGAGGGAAGGATTGTCTTTGTGTGTCCTGACCCCATGGCTGAATGGCAAGCAATAATGTTGAGAGGGTTTTGATAATCGTTTCCTTGCTTTGTAAACTGTGTGTTTTAATCAAAATAAAGATGGCGTGTTGTGTGTTTGCAGGAGGACATGAATCTGACGGAGGAGAAGAAAGCTCCGCTGAGATCCAGGGATGTGGGGTCCAAGCGAAACATGCTGAGCATGCACATGAAAGGGGCCGCCAAGGTGGGTGCTGCTGTCAGGCATCTGTAGGGAAGCCATGTGTGTGCGTGACTACTTGTGTGTGTCAAGTCAAGTCAAGTCAAATTTTTATTTCCAGATGGTACATTGTATAAGCAATGCATTGCTTTTTTTCATCACGCCATCTATCTAAGAACAGATTTCTTAATGATTATACTGAAATACTACGTTATTGCAACTGTGTGTATGTGTGTGAGTGTGTGTGTGAGTGTGTGTGTGATGTTGTGTGTGCATGCGTGCGTGTGTGTTAGAGTGTGTGTGTACACATGTAGGTAAAACAAAAGATAGTGTGCATGTTTGTGTGTGTGTGTGTTCTTCAGTTTGATGTCCGTTCACAGAAAAGCTGATACTAGATTATAATCATCACTGCGGTCAACATCATTGTTTTATAAATCATATAGATATTATGTACTTGTAAGAAACAAGATATAGGTAAAGGATAGGTAACAATTTTAAGAATCAAGATATATGTACTTGTAATAAACAACATATAGATATATGTAGTTATAACAAACTGTATATATATATATATATATGTACTTGTAATAGAAAAATATAGATATAATAGTAATAGCTATGTGCTAGCACTGAAGACAGAGTGTGTATGGGTGTGCCGACAGCCCCGGGGCGGGGAGCTGGACAGTGCTCAGGCCTTTGTCCACGAGCTGAGAAACCCTGACCTGAAGGGAGAAAGGCGGCTACAGGTGCTGCAGTCCTTGAGAGTCTCCTTGACCAGCAAACCTGTCAGGTCAGACAAGTGTCCGTGGTGTGTGTGTGTGGGGTTTTGTGTGTGTGTGTGTGTATGTGTGTGGAGAGTGTGTGTGTGTGTGTGTGTGGAGAGTGTGTGGAGTGTGTGTGTTGTGGGGGGGGGGGGGGGGGGGGGGAGTGTGTGTGTGTGTGTGTGGGGGGGGGTGGGTGGGGGGGGGGTGTGTTTTGTGTGGCTAGAAATCAGGATGGAGAATGCAAATAAAATAATGTGTGTGTACATGTGCACATGTATGTATGTATGAGTGTGTGTGTGTGTGTCCATGTGTGTGTGTGTGTGTGTGTGTGTGTGTGTTTTTTGTGTCCCCATGCTTGTATGCATGCATGCCCCCATGTGTGTGTTAACAAGAGTGTGTCAGTTCATGTAAAGTGCATTGACATTTCCTTGAGACAAAAAGGTCTTACATGTTTTAATATCTGAGAGCATGGTGAAGCAAACAGACTGCATTGCAGAAAAGCTGCCTTGGAAAGTATGCACCATGACATTTTCTGTAGAGAAAGAGGGGGGGAGGGGGAGGGGGGAGGTAGGGACCTTTAGAGGATTTTGCCCGAAGATGTGGATGTAAGCACAGTAGTCAGTCAAACAGGCCTTTGACATGATTTCAAACATTTTATGATTTAACATTTGGGGGTGGGGAATAGCCAGTGGTCAGAGGGTTGTAGTCTTGAAGATGACCTGATGATTGCTGAGGGTGTGGGTTCCAGTCACTATCCACCGAGTTGTCTGCTTGAGGAATCCCCACACAGTAGAATCAAACCACCAGCAAGGGAGATAATCCACCTCCCTTGTTGGTGCTTGACTCCACTCCCCAGAACAGTCCTTTGGAGGAGAAAATAAATAAACTTATGTTCCATTTGTGAACGCATGCTGAACATCTTTTGTGCACAAGTTAAAACCCCATCTGCCTTTTGTTGAAGAGTAAGCCAGACATGGGCAGTGGGTTGGATACCACAAACATACCCAGCATGCGTCCTTGTACATGGGGAGGGATGGGCTCTGCCAGGTTCAATTGCTCACAACTCACTACCTGAAGAAAAAGTCAGTGCAGTTCACCATGAGTTGACTCCTGAAGGTGATAAAGGAGAAGTCAAATCATGTCATTGTAACAATGCATACACCTGTATTGGCTTGATAATGGCTGTTTACCTCTGAAAGGTGGTCAAGCTGTTCCTATAGCCTATGTGGTCATTTGGGAGCAAGATGTCAGAGACCTCAGTTTCTCCAGGGGCCAGCTTATTGAGGGTGGCGCCCATCTCCTCTCCCTCGCTGCTTTACCTTCCCTTACCCTAAAGAGGGCAGGTACCTGTTAACAGCTGGATGAACTGGGGGACTGTACTGAACCAAGGTGTGCAAACGGTCTCCTATCCAACTGGTAACCATGTTCGATGCTGCTTGACCTTAGCATGGGGAAAGTGAGCGCTCTGACCACTGAGCTATCCCATCCCCTTATTTATTCATATGTATCTTTATTTTTGTTTACCTCTTGGTTTCCATGATATTCAGTCATAGCAGTTTCTCTTGAAATTTAGCATAATCTGAAATGTATATTCTATTTGATTGAACTATAAACTGAGGCCCTGTGGGAGAATGCATGCAGAACATCTTGGTCACATGTCAAAACCTCAGAAGGCTAGCTGAGTGCACGTTATGTGGCTGGTTCAAGACAGATCATCTTTGAGATCTGTTCAGGGCACAGTGACCCCAGTCTTGGGATACCACCTAATCCATCTGTTGTATGAACGGATTGGATTCTGTGTAAATAGTTATTGTAAAAAATCTGTAGACCGTTAGTCTTCTACAACTGGTAATTTAACTTTTTTGGGGGTTAAATTCTTTTTCAGTTGGGCCATGGACTTTGGTGAGAAAGGGCTGAATGCAGTCTTGAGAAACCTGACCTACTGCTGTGATAAGTAAGTGCTTCAGATGTCACGCTCACGCTGCACCGAGTTCAAGAGCTCTTGTGATTTCTGGCTGTCTTGCTTTCCTGTCTGCCCAGTGTTTGCCTGTCTATCTCCCCTTCAACCCCCCCCCCCCCCCTCTCTGGTGTCTATGTCTTTCTCTTTCTCTGGTTCTCTCTTTTCCTCCCCTTTTCTCTCTCTCCCTCCCCTTTTCCCCCCCCTCTCTCTCTCCCTCTCTCTCTCTCTTCTCTCCTCTCTCTCTCTCTTTTCTCTCTCTCTCTCTCTCTTCTCTCTCTCCTCTCTCTCTCTCTCTCTCTTTTGAAGGGGCTGTGGCCTATACTGAATAAACTTCGTTTTCAATTTCAATTTCTTTCGTTTATCACTGAACACTGTTCAGTGTTCTCTTTCGTTTATCTACAATATGTCATTAAAAAAAAATGTTTAAGTTATGTTTGTACTTGAGTGTGTTCCATGATAAACCTGAAGGAAAAAAAAAAAGGAGAAAAAGATATTCAGAAGTCAAAAGTTAAAGCACTGGCATAGATCATGCATGCATGTTTTTTGTTGTTGATTTCTTTTTAAAATTTAAACAATTTTTAATCTGACACAGAAAAGATGTAAATGTTTTTTGGGTTGCAGTTTTGTTAGCAGTGTTGGTAGTAGATGGAAAAACAAAGAAGTTGTTGAGAAAGAGATTAAACAAAATTGATAGGTATGTGATACAGCCAGTCAATGAGTCATCTTTTTGTTATCCTCAGTCTCACTCTTGTTTAGCTTTTTGCTTTTATTTTGCTCTTTGTCCCAATTTGTCTGTCTCTGTCTGATTCTATGTTTTTTTCCCTCTTTCTCTCAGTGTCATCCCCTTCATTTATATATATGTGAGTGTGTGTAAAAACAAGTTGTTGTTCTTGTTGTAGAAACCTTTAAAGAAATTAAAGAAGATGAAGTAATAGTTCCTGGGCCTGACTTGTCAGGCGCTTAACGGCAGTGCAATGTATTTTCGCTCATATGACAGACAACAGCAGTTGTTGAGCATTCGACAATGATGAAGAAGAAGAGGAAGTCCCTGTGTACCTGCAGATGGAAACATTTTTTTGTGTATGATGCTCTTTCATTTATTTATTTTTTTTTTAATTCAGCGTTGTCAACTGTTGTTTGTCTCCAGTAAAACAGAAAGAAAAAGTACCTATGAGTGTGTACGCTGCCTGAAGGCTTTTATGAACAACAAGGTGAGTTGGATTTTTATTTTTTATTTAAATTTGTTTTTGATATTTTTGTTAGGAAAACCAGGGTGAGAATAATGAATTTTATAGCACACAGCTTTTTATCTTTTGACTCATGAACAAAGAAAACAAAATCATCTAGACTAAATGAGGAATGCGTAGCACAACAATGTCTTCAGCAAATTCACAGAAAGAAATGTAAAAGACAGATATTACCAAACTGCAGAGGATTGTTTTGTGTAAGTTGTAATTGGGTACCAGTGTCTCATTCAAATAGGAATGTTTTGTGCATTTATAAACCACTGAACATTTAGCACGTCTGGTTTTGTTTAGATCCATTTTCAGTTTGCTTGTAAAAAGACTATGAACATATTAAAAAAAAATTCTATGTGCAATTAATTAACAAAATTTCACTTGTTTTGGTTCTAATCTATGAACAGAAATTCAGTCTGTATACTATGGGCTACGGACAAAAACTCCCTGTGTAATTATTTAGAAACTCACATCAAGTGTGAATATCATGCGCTGTAAACGCAACTTCACCTCCTGAACAAAAAGCAAGCTATTATCACAAATTCCTGTTATATGTAATGAGCCATGAAGAGAAACCTCTACACCCAGTCAGAGGAAGAAAACTGACAGACATTACCCCAGAAGAAGGCCTGACAGTGTGGGATGATGTGTTGCAGTATGGGCTGAAGCAGATGCTGGAGCACGAAGAGGCGCTGACCATCCTGGCGCGAGCTGTGGACCCGTTTGACCCGCCCCTGCGGAGTCATCAGACTGGCTGGCCGCATGTGCTTTGTGCGCCCAGGGTGGCAGGGGTGGGCTTGTTTGGGGCCCTGGCTTGTGGTTTCTGTAGGGTTGATGTTGTTGCGTGATTGAAGGAGCTGGATGTTTAACTATGGTGGGTGGTGTGTGTTGGTGTGTGTGCGCGCGTGTGCATCGGGTGGGGTGTGTGTTGTGTGTGTGTGTGTGTGTGTGTGTGTGTGGTTTGAACTGTGTTTTGTGTGCAGTTGTGGATGTGTAGTTTTGTGGGTGTGTGTTTGTTGTTACATTCAGAGACATTGAAGGCAGATTCCAGTCTCCAAGGTGTGTGGTGTGTGGTTTGTGTGGCAGGGGCTTTTCTGCTTAAAATTTTTTTTTTTAAAAATAGTGAAAACATTTGATTTTGCCTTGGGTTTGTTTTTTTTACAATTTTTCTAGAGACGTTTCTTGCACATGTATGTATTTACTAGTTTTGTCTGTGATGTGATCGTATTGTACATCTTTTTTTTTTTAACCTGACTTTGGTTCTCATTGTGTGTTGGCGGTTGTGTGCGTGTGCAGCCATGTGAAGACCCTGGAAGGCATCACAGTGTGTGGAGAAATCCGCAACCAGGACCGCTTCATTCCCATGATCATGGGCATGGGCATGAGAGACAATGTGCCAATGCAGGTCAGCAAACCCCCCCCCCATTTTGTTGTTGTTGTTGTTGTTAGTTTTTCCGGCAATTTTAGTGTTAGTCTCGCTGCTGAGGAAATTTAAAGCACTCTCCAAATGGGTTTTTGTGTGTGTGTGGTTTTTTTTTTAGACTTTCTAACACAGAGATTTTGTATTGGACATGTTTTTGTCACCTTCATTTGCCAAACTGACATTACTCTGTCAGATTTAATTATGTCAACATGTAAGGTTCAAAATATGTCAAAACTTTTATTCAAAAAACAAAGACAGAAAAAAACCCCTTTACTTCATCAGAAGATTAGAGTTGATCAGCAGATTGACAGAGTTGTTTGTCTGTAAGACTTATGAAAAGTGGAAAACTGGAAGGGAAAAAGTAGATATGGTCGCGGTTTAACCCAAAAGCAACTGATTTGATGTGTTCATTAAAGGTTTGAAAAAAAAAAAAATTCTTTAAAGGGAAATGTTTTGGAACTATTTTCATTTTTGTTGTTCACTTTGAAAACTTTGCACTGGAAAATAGCTGTTGTGTAAACATCAGGGGAAAAATCGATTCAGTCCTCACGGCATATCTGATACAGATGCTTTAGATGGTTTTAGAATACTGCAAGTTTGCTCTTTGTTTATTGAAATTTTGAAAGCTACATTTGTCGTGCCTTGTGTTGTTGTCATGTCATATTAAAACCACCATGATGGCGGTTGGTTTCGAGGCCTGTGTCCAGTGGTCAATGCCTTCCTCAGCACCTCAGATGATGGATTCAGACTGCATTACGGAACGAGTCATGAGGAACTGGAATGTCGACCTTTATCGCGGTTAAAGCTTGTTTCCATTTGTGGCTCTGTCTTTTTTCTGTCAGGTTGCAATCATCAGAATATATTAGGGTATATCTGAGTCTGTATTTTTCAGTAATTTCCAAAGATTGATTTAAAAAAAAGTTATTGATTTCCAAATGGTCCATGTTCTGATGTAAAGCAAAAAAGCTCCATTCCATTTTAATTATGATAAAAAATAAGAATTCTTTTGATGGGATAATGTTTACAGTAAAGTTTGAAATTAATTTTGTCTTGTCGGAAAGATCATTCATTTTGAAAATTTGAGAATTGACTTGACTGTATTTGGTTCTTGTCACACAGAGAATGGTGTATCTTTTGGAACTGTCATCTAGAAAAAAAAATCATATGTATTTAGATTATCAGGATTACATCTAGTTTTGTGTGTAATATAGAATTATTCAATCCATCCTTCTGTCTTTTGTCCCACAACATGCGGGACTTGATTCCTTTTCATTCCTGAAGAACTGTATTGTACAGTGTTGGATTATCAAGCTGGAGACGGGAGGAGTGAAGACCCTTTGAGCATTTTCCATGAGCCAAGAGGAGATTGGGGGCTCCAACACGCTTTTGAGTTGTTTCGGCTGGAGCGGGAAGTATCCTTTGAGCTTGACAGTTCAAGATGCTTTGTACAGTGTGCGTTGCAGTTTGGTGTAGTCATGAACATAGTAGTTTGTTTGTGCTATATCTCCAAAGTGGGAAATGTGGGTACCTTAGTGTTGGGGGAGGGGGGAGAAACCCAGTCACAAATGCAGAAATCCCACCATTGGTGAAACATTGGGCTCTAGAAAGGACAAAAACCCAACCCCAACCGCATCTCTTAAGGGCATGGATTCGTATCTGTAGTAGAGCTGGCTTTGTTCAGAGCTGCCACCTTGATGAATTGTATTTTTTTGTTAGTGTGGCCCATATGGCTTAGTTTTGAAAGAAGTTCTTGTTTCTGGCTGATCAAGTGTTTGAAAGTGTTGATTGTTTCTTTCGAAACTGATCCTTGTTTTGTGGCAGTTTCTGGCTATTAAAGAGTTGTTTCGGGACTGTGGGTCAAGCCTTATAATTATGTTTTTAGCAAAGGCTGATTCAGTATCTTCTTTTTAATTAAGGGGAACTGAGTGTAAAATCTTGTTCTCCTTATTTATTTATTATTTATTCATTATTTTTATTCTTTTATTTCAAGGATAATGGAATAAGCACTCATGTGCTTTTTTAATCCAGTCCCCGTGTGTATGCAGTTTTGTAAATTTTGTCATCTGTTCCCACCGGTAGATGGTGGCCTACTCTTCTGAAAAGCGGAACAGGTACATGTGGGCAAGATGTTGAGCATGCGTTCGCACACAAGGCCTCGGTTTATTGTCTCACCTGAAGGACTTTTGGGGAGAGTGGAGTCCGCACTGATGTTAACTCCAGAGGAAAAAAATCCTCTTGAATGAGATTCAAACCTGGGTCAGCAGATCACGAATGCATCACTCTAACCACCAGGCTATCCCGTCCCTTCTAGTTTTGTGTGTAGCATGTGTCTGATATTTCTGAAGTTGGAAAATTGCTATTTCAGTGGTGGGTATAGTCTCACCATTGGTGAACCTACAAGTTCCAGCCAAGGGGTGGGGGGATGGGAGTTTTTTTTTGGGGGGGGGGGGGAATTTTATTTGAGAAGAACAGATATACCATGGGAGTGGAAGGGGAGGGGGGGGAGTTTTATTTGAGAAGACCAGATATACCATCTCACAAAAGAATTTTTTTTAAATAAGGAGAAGTGGAAATATTGTGTCCTTAACATTGTATCAGTGATTCTGACGCCTGTTATAGACTGATAGCCCACACAGTGAAAAACACGGTGGCCGAGCCATACTTCTTGTCTATACTACAGCATCTGCTGCTTATACGGGACGACCTGTATGCCAGGTAAGCGTGGGTTTGTGTGTGTTTGTTTTGTTGTTTGTTGGTGGTTGATGTTTATGCCTGTAAAAAAAAGATAGGGTAAGGTGTCCCATAACCTATAAGGTCGTTAGGGGAGTGATGATTCAGAGGGCCCATTCTCTAGGGCCGCTATTGAGGGGGCCCATCTCCTCTCCTCGCTTTTACCTTTGCCTAAAGAGGACAGGTACCAATTACAGCTGGGTGACTGGGGGAAATGTTACTGAAGCCAAGGGCCCCAAAAAGGTCACCACAACTGGTTTAATTCACGCTCGACGCTGCTTAAATTTGGGTGGGGGAAAGCGAAGTGTCCGACACTGAGCTATCCGTCCCGGAATGTGTATATTTGCTAAAATCCCATGGTAAATTTCTGTTTCACTATAGTATGTTGACACAACACACACATAACACAACAGAGCTGTTTAAAAAACTTCACACTCATCATCTCATCGACGTGCCTTGGCGGCTGGGGAGACATGAAAGAATGCCCTGGTAAAACCTTCTCCATCATCTCGGTCTGGTTGGCAGTTGTTTCGATTTATTTCCTGTCTTCTTGATTGTTGTCCCTCCTTGACTTGTTCTGTCTTCCCTCCTTTGCACCTTGAGTGTTCCTGCAGTACTGTTTGGGCAGCGTGTTGTGGCGGGGTGAGTGGCCGAAACATGTCGCTTTTTCTTCTTGACGATGTTGAGAAGGGGGTTCTGTGGACCTGCCAGCCGTGTTATTTGACTTTGACAAATTCATTGGTCTTTCGTTCTCTCAATATTGCCCAGTAGTTTTTATGGCATTTTGTTTCGAAAATGGGCTGGATTCGCTTTGTGTTTTAGCAGTCAATGTCAGGTTTCACTTCCGTACAGCAGGAGACTGAATTGGGCTTTGTAGAGCTTTGTTTGATTGGGGAAACTGATTCTTTACTTTTCCATTTTGGTGGTGATAGTTTTTTTCAGGAAGATTGCCATGGCTATTCGACTTTGATTCTGTCGTCGATCGCCCCTTTGTGAGTGTAGCGCGAGGTATTTAAAAGGTTACTCCTCCAGTTGTTGGCCGTTATGTAAATTTTTTGCGGTGGCATGCTCGTGCTGTTCAAAGTATTTACTTTCTCGAGCTCACCTCCATCCATATGCTCCAGCTTGTTCTCAGTCTGTGTTTAAAATCTTGCAGCTGTTTACTTCGCCATGAGGTATGTCTCGGCAACGGGTTGTTGGGGGTTGCCGCCCAAAGGAGATGGTTAGAGTGGAATTCATGGGGGTTCTCTTATAATGTTTTCCAGAACAGATTGAACAGGACTGGAGATAACAGGCATCTTGGGCGGACCCCAACTGTGGTTTTTGAGTAGTCTCCGACCCGATTGTTTTAGAAGGCTGCATGCTTGGGGGTGTTGATGTGCCCTTTAATGGTTTGCATAGCCTCTTCAAGCCAAACATTTGAGGACTGCCACAAGGCTTGTGCCTCTCTGTCAAAAAGCTTTTGAAGTCGTGAGTTGTGGAACCAGGTCTCTCTGTGTTAAAATGTTTTTCCCTCATGATTGTTGGCAGTTAAAAATTTTGTTGATTGTGCTCCTTCTGCCTGAAACCCGGGTTTTTTTCTGCAAGGTTGTTCTTTTGCCTCCTTCTTGAGTCGATTCAAAATAACTTTGAGTGATCTTGCTGGCGTGGCTGTGGGTGAATGTTTCTAATAGTTTTGGCATGGGAGTAAAATTTCCCCCTTTTTGGCAGGGTATAATGGGGTGTTGTGTCCATTCTGTTGGCCATGTTTGTCTCCCAAATCTTTTGACGATAGCTGTATTTTTGATGGGGGGGTGTTTCGCCACCATGCTTTAGCACTCTGTGGTTTGTTTCTTTGGGCTTTTATGGTTGCTGTGGTGTTTTTTTCTTCCGTTGTTGGGGAGGTGTCTTGAGTTTCTGTTTCTCTATTATGCTTTGGTTGGATTGGGAGTTTACCCTTTTGCAATTCAAACCCTGTAAGGGAGCTTTCTTGTGAGGTTCGGGCTGTCTCTTAATTTTGTTGTAGGTTTTGGGAAATGGTTTGTAGTTCTTCGTTTCGAACCTTTTTTCGTTTACTTTCTGTTTTTTCGTTCTCAATTTATTGATTTTTTTCCCTTTTTTAAATTGTTTTTTCCAAAATTGTTGGCCCCCTTTTTTAGGGGTTTAAAATTTTTTCTGTTTTTTGATCCATCCCCCTTTTATTGGGGGTCCATTTTTGGTTTATTCTTTTCACCCGAGTCCTCCCGGTTTCTGGGTTGAAGTTGGTTTGGTTTCAGTGTCTTCCCTTTAAACGCAAAAAATCCGAGTTATTGGAAAATTTCCGCTGGATTTTTTCCTTTTTTAGAAATTATTTTCTGTTTTTTTTTTCGCTTTTATTTTTAATTGGGGGGGTCTTTTGGGCAGTCCGGGAGGGTTTTTTTTTTATGCGGAAAGGCCTTGTTGAAAAAATTTTTTGGGCTTGGTTTTCAGGTTGTCCCCGTCTTTGGGGGGAGGGGTTTGGGGAGGTGTTTGTTTTTTCAGGGCAAATCCCGCAGACAGTCCCCGTGTTGGGGTCCCCGTTTCCCAAAAACCCTTTTTTCCTTTAAAAATGATTTAAAAAAAAAGGGTGGTTTAAATAAAACTAAAAATTTGTTTAACAAAGGGGGATAGGGGTTTTTAAAAAAAAAGTTGATAGTTTGCAAAAAAAGCAGCAAAAAAATTAAAACCCTTTTTTTTGGTTTTTAGCAAAACTACCAATTTTAAATTTTACTTTCATGTTTTAAAAAAAGATTTTTTTTCTTAATTGGAAAATTTTTTCTTTAACATGTTTTCATAAAGGTAAATTTTAAAAATTTGCATATTGGGAAAAAATGGGTTTATGATTTTGTAAACCTTATTATTTGTTTGGCAAAACATGAAAATTTTTTTTATTAATTTAAATTTTTTGGGAAATTTAAAAATGTTATTAAAGAGGTCAAAATTTGTTACATAAAAATTTTCCCTAAATTTGTCCATTTTTGGGGGGGCAAATTTTAAAACCAATTGACCTTGGTTTGAATGTTGTTTAAAATTAACCCCAAAAATGAAAAAAGGAAAATGACCAAACTTTTTTTTTAGGAACACCTTTTTTAAAAGGATTAACAGTTAAATAAAAATTTGGGAAATTGAAAAGTTAAAATTTAAAATATGTTTTTGCCCTTTAAAAAAAAATTTGAA
>CM054144.1:14855767-14909593 GCA_028751875.1 Rapana venosa | reverse complement strand
AGTGTTAATGTAGGGAAAGTGTTAATCATATGGCTGCACACTCAAGCATGCTGTCCTACACACGTGTATGCTCTGAGCTCATTAATTGTGGGGTATCAGCCAGATAAAATTCTGTGCAGGCCTGCCAGTGCGTGCTAATCATCTTTGTGGCAGACGAGGTATAGTATTCATGGATTGTTCCACACACAGCTGGGAGTCCTTTAGCAAACTGATTTTTTAGGGGGTTCCTGGGCTAGAGCACGGAGGTTAAACCAATGGTGAGATTTTGCGTATGCTGCCGTTTTTGTCCTCCATGAAGGTAGCTGCATTCTGACTTTGAGGACGGCAAACTGAATGAAATGGAAACCTGAAGCTTTTATCCTGTTGTTAACAGTGGACATTCTTTGTGGTCTGGCAGTGTGTATGATTCACTTCTCCCGTAGTGCTGCTGCAGTCATGCTTGTGGGTGGGCATTGAGATTGTTTTTAGTTTTGTTTGTAAATTATACATACATACATTCATGCATTCATTATAAACGCAAAGTCACAAGATCAGTGTTGCTTAGTCTCCAATAGTCTTTTACAGCTTCTACAGATTCTGTATGCCTTTCTGCCTTATTTTAGGTCTGGCTTTCTGTGCTGCTATGTCTCCTATGGCCACTCCACATCCAAGTATTTGTATACTGCTCAAAAGTCTACTGTCATGCTACCAGTCATATGCATTTACACACATATACTCGCAGCAACCTCCGGCAAACTCACACAATCTCTCCAGTCAACCAGAGGGCCCACAACGTTAAAGTTACCTCTCCCTCTACTAAGGGATTTATGTATTATAATTATGTCACAATTAATTTCATACATGCTAGCACATACTATATTCCATCGCTTGATCCTTTCAAGGTTGGGTGGGCAACTTCACCAGTGTTCGGTGTTTCCAGTCAGAAGTCCACAATGAATAATACTTTCCAAAGTCTTGTAACAGCCTCCTGTGTCCTGTTGAGGCACTGCCAACGCCCAGAACGTTCACGTGAAAAGATTCTCTCTTCTTTCAGTATGCCTCTTCCTCTGCTAATGCAGACGGTTCAATGTTATCGAAGATTACATCTGGGTGGTAGGTTATTCACATTATAGTATTCATCCAGAAGTGGAGTGGCCCGTAATCCTGTGACGAGACGACAGGGCCATATTAAGGTAAAGAATAAAAATTATTTTGTACTACCCCTGTACTTCCAGTGAGAGTTGATTCCTTGATGGTCATCTATCGTTTTATTAGTTACACTTTCCTTCACAATCATCTTTTCTTCCCACCATTTGTTTTTACCTTTTTTTTTTTTTACCACTCCTTTTTATTTATTTAGTTAGTTATTTATTCTTCTTTTGGTTTTGTTTACTTTTCTGTCTCACTTCTTATTTCTTTCCTTCATAAGTTTAACTTGACAAATTCAAGTTTCAGTACATTTCCAATTACAAAATTGTAACTGATTACTTGTCAGTCCCAACAGCCTAGTTTGATGGGAGTAATCAATGGTCAGGTCCAAGACCTGCCCCTGCTAAAGGCAGAAGTGTTGAAGTCTTGTTTTGACTTACCAACAATGACTAGGGTGATTGCAGTTACTGAGTTAGCCTCTTCTAGCCAATCACCACAGAGTAGTGATGAGATGATACAGGCCATTCCAACTGGTGAGTGGTAATCCAGTCACCTCTATATACACCCATGACCCTACTGCATAATTAGGGAAAAGGCCATAATCTTCACTCATTAAAAAATAGTTGTAGTAACAATAATAAGCTTGGCCACTTTTCAACAAAAACGAATGTCCACGCCAAAAATTCTTGTGCACATGGTCCATACATCCCGCCATGTGCCTGTCCCAAACATTGCACACATGACATCTTCTCATCAAAATGTTGAGTGTAATGTTTTCGCTAAAGTGTATGTATGGATATTGAATGCAATGTCTTGACATTTTTTTTTTTTACACTGAAATGCCTAGGTAGTTTATTTTTTAATTGGATTTTTGTTTAACATCTTTAAGAGGTAAATGGCTGTGTAATGCATTATTTAAATTTTTTTTTTTTTCAGTTGAATGTCAAACAGCTGGACAAAAAGTCAGTGTGGGTGAAAGCCAATGAAAGTGAATTTGAAGACATTGATATTTTCCTCAACCTGGAAAACATGTTCTCAACAAAAGCTCCAGGTATGTACAGCATGGCTTCATTTAGAAATTGTTTAAAACAGAAATAAATGTCGACTGGTTGTGATTTTTAAGGATTTCAGAAATTGATGTAGAGAAGTACTTGAAGTACACTTTGTTAGATTCTGTGTGTGCACCTGCCAGCATATTTCCTAGTCTTTGTTGTTCCCATCAGAGAAAAAAGAGTTTTCATTCATAACAACTGTAGTGAAATTCACTTTGCAATGAAGTACCAGTGAAGAAAGTAGGCTTGTGAACAGATGGTAACTGAACAAATACTGCCTGTTGTAGTTGATGTATTTATTACTTGTAGATATCTTGATATTATCTTATCTACGCGTTGGAAGAGAAAAAGCCTTCTTCAGAGTACTCAAATGTTTTTAAAAAAAATAAAGATACAATTCTGTTGTGTATGTATGTTTGCTAGTATTGCATGGTGTTCATACTTTTTTCAGCTGATTTCGATACTGAAAGCTTGCACCATGCTTAAATGAGAATGAACAGTGTGATTGCTTTCCGCGTGTGTATCTGTGTAAATGTATATACTTGTGTGTGAATGTACGATTGAGTATGTACATGAATGAATGTGAAAACTTTGAATATGAGTGTGTGTGAAGAGAGAGAGGGAGGGATTCATTTCAATATAATTCAATTCAATATCTGTATTTGGGGGACAGGATGGCCTAGTGGTCAGAGCGTTGTGATTGTGATCTGATGGCCAGGGTTCAAGCCACCCCCAAGGCACCCATTCCAGGGGATATTTTACCCCTCAAGTTAACATCTGTACTGTCTCCACTCCTCCAAAAAAGTGGATGAGACTATAAACTGATGTCCTGTGTGCAAACACATGCAGAGCATCTTGTGCGCACATTAAAACCTGTTGGCCTTTTGGAAGAGTAGGCCCTTGCACACCAGTAGGAACGGATGACAATTTTTTAAAAAAAACATGCACACTGGTGTTGTGTTAAGATATATCCCCAAAGTTGGAATGTGGCTATAACTAAATGGCATGCAAAAACGGTTGCATATGCAATATGTCACCATTGGTAAATCTCGAAACTCTAGCTGAGAAATGAAAAAGAAGACTAAGAATCTTTATTGCAAGTATTGTATATAATCAACACGTGCTTTCTTTTACCCAGCCATTGTTTCCTGAAGGGACAGGCACGCATAACCATGTCTTGACATACATGCTGACATGCACAGACAGACAGAACCATGTATTGACATGCATGCTGACATGCACAGACAGAACCATGTAACCATGTATTCACATGCATGCTGACATACATACACAGACAGAACCATGTAACCATGTATTCACATGCATGCTGACATACATGCACAGACAGAACCATGTATTCACATGCATGCTGACATACATGCACAGACAGAACCATGTAACCATGTATTCACATGCATGCTGACATACATGCACAGATAGGACAGAACCATGTAGCTATGTATTCACATGCTTGCTGACATGCACAGACTGAATTTCATAACCATGTGTTCATATGCATGCTGACATACATACTCAGACAGACAGACAGAACCATGTATTGACATGCACGCTGACATACATACACAGACAGAACCATGTAACCATGTATTGACATGCATGCTGACATACACACACAGACAGACAGACAGGACAGAATGGATGGGAAAGTGTCAGTCTTCCACGATGATTGTTTTCCTGTGGTCCTGGTGAATACCCCCCTCACCTCACCTGTTGTGTTCTGTCTGGCTGCCATTGTAGTGAAGGTCCAGGCCACACAGGAGACTCAGAAGCCGGTGAAGAAAGGAAAAGAGCTGAGGGTCCTGGATCCTAAGTCTGGACAGAATTTGTGTAAGATTTTTTCCCCTTCTTTTGTTTGTCTTGTTTTGTTGTTGGGTTTTGCGTTGTTTTGTTTTGTTCTTGGGTTTTGCTTTTTTGTCAGGCAGTCAAGGTGGCTTGCTAACCATTACTTTGTTGGTATAATGTTTGAAATTCTGTCAGATAACTGTTGTAATATCTAACATTCATTTCTTTTGGGTTTTTGTTGTTGTTGTTGTTGTTCTGTTGTATTAGTATATCTTTGCCTCATCACTCTTTCACCTTTTTTGTTTTGTTTTTGTTTATTCTTTGTCAGGACCTTTACAGCACTATCACAACAAGACTGCCTGGTTTTGCTCTGGGCAGACTTATGAAGTCATGTCAACCGCAAGAATAAGTTCAAAATTGCCTGGAACCATTTTGTTTGTTTGTTTGTCATTATATTTATCTATTGTATGTGAAGGTCAGTTGCAGAGATGAATGGTTATCTCTGTGCAATGTTTAATGAACATGTTGGTTTATTAAGGAACATCAGTCAGTATTACCATGGATTTGAGAGTAGTTGTCCTGAGTCTTGTATTGTTATCAGTGAAGGAGGCAGTGTTCCAGATAGAAAAATAGTTGGATTACATTTGGGGCCTGCTTGACTCATTGGATTGGAAGTTTTATTGCTTTAATAATAATAATAATAATAATAATAATAATAATGTATGGAATTTATATAGCGCTGAATCTTGTAAAGCAACAAATCAAAGCGCTCAGATTTTATTTCATACCACTTTAAGTCACGGCAGATTTCTCTCCGTGAAATTCGGGCTGCTCTCCCCGGGGAGAGCGGGAGAACGCGTCGCCACTTAGTGCTGCGCCACCCTTTCACCCTTTTTTTTTTTTTTTTTTTTTTTTCTGCAGCTGTATTTGTTTCCCTATCAGAGTGGCTTTTTTCTAAAAATTTTGCCAGGGACAACTCTCTTGTTGCCGTGGTTTTTTTTACGTGCGCTAAATAATTAGTGTAACACACGGGACCTCGGTTTATCGTCTCATCCGAAAGACTAGCGCCCAGACCACCACTCATGGTCTAATGGATGGGGGAAAAATTTCCGGTCCAAACGGGGTACCAGCCGCCGCACACTTCAGACCCGGACTTTTCGCTTTCTAGACAGGCGCGTTACCTCTAGACCACCGATCCAAGGGTTTGGGTTTAATCCTCACTAACCCCCCTGGGGATACCAGGGGCTTCTTCAGTATAAATAGCTTCCCCACTATCTGGAAATGATGTGCTAGGAATTTCTTCAGTCTTATCACTCCCAATGTTTTTGCCTTTTCCCTGACCTCTATTCTCATTCTCTCTTGCTTATTTTCTGCCTTCCCAGCAGATTCTCCTGCCTTTTTTCAAGCAGATCTGAAATCTCCACGAACGTTTTAATTAGCTACCCTGAAGTCGGAATGTGTCTGCCTAGGCCAGCAGGCAGACCTCCCGCAGAGTTATAAGCACAGGAGAGAAAACCAGGTACTTTGCATTCTACTCAGAATGGCCATGCAAACCTCACTAGAGCTGCCAGGTTGGGAGAGACTGTCTCTTGGGAGCTGAATGTTTTTTTGCGTACTCCAGTCCCCCTGAGTTCTTCTGAAGAGTCTTGAAAATCAAGGTCCAGTGCATGAATGTGTACACAGACAAGTCTTGTGCACATTAAATCCCATGCCTCTTTTCATAGAAGAGTTGAACATTACTTTCTGCTAAGAATGGATCAAAAACCACTCAAAACCCAAATGTGTATGGATGTTGTTATATGACATCATTTCTGAAGGTGGAATATGGTGACCTTTACGGTGGGTAAAGTACTAAACAATCACGAATGCAAAAATGTTACCAGTGGGAAACCCCGAGAATTGCAGCCCGGGAACAAAAAATAGTTCAAAGAAAAAGAATCCGTATTGATACATGCTGTTTGTAGTCATTTCCCCCCCAAAACATTCGTTTTCACCAAAAACATAATTTTTTTCCCCCTTGTAGCGATCTTGCTGGGGTCGTTGAAAGTGCCATACAAAGAGCTGAAGAAGTGGATTATGACCTGTGACCAAGAACACCTGACGGCCAGCATTCTGGAACAGCTGCTGAAGGGCATGCCGCCCCCAGACCAGATGAACCAGATCGCCTCCCTGAAGGATCAGTACGATGAGCTGGCCGAGCCAGAGCAGTTTGCCGTCGTGGTATGTGGGCCTTCGCTGGGTTGACTGTAACTGTTGGTGGTTTGTTTGGTGCCTGTCAGTGGGAAGTAAGTAGCGTGATATTGCCTTGAAAGTTTTTTTGGCTTTTGCTTAGGGTCAGTCTTGCCAGTGTCTGTCCACAGGGAGAACATCAACTGAAGACAAGTGGGGTTGTCTTGATGTGATTATGTAAGTTATGAAGAAAAAGGGAAAAAACCCTAAGTCAACTAATCCTTTTGCAGCCACCTCCCCCCCACCCCCTCTGAAAATGGAGAAGGAAATAAATAACATAAACCAACCAAACCAAACCACACTGAAAAGAACTGAGCCAGAAAATCAAGAAATACAAAAGCTGATAAAAGGCTTTTAGCAAAAATGTATGAATAAAACTCGCACATATCCAGCACATGTAACTTTTTGTCCTCCTTGCTTGATATTATGACAAGTATTGTTGTTGAAGATGTGATCTTCATATTTCCTGCCGTTAAATGTAATATTTTGTGTAAAATTACATCCATTACCTTGAAGCTATCTGTTATTATCAGTTTGATTTAAGTTGAAACCCATATTATCATTAGCGCCTTTACTACCGCTTTTATCAAAAACATCTACAGTTTTGACTGACAGCAGATGTGCTATGTTTTCATCAGTACTGGTACCAGTATCAAAATGACCAAATTCCTGTGCAGGTTGTGGATGAATGTTGAATTTTCGTGGCGGTTATTGCCAGCATCGAAGTTGCCTATTTCCGTGGCTGGTTGCAGATGAGTTCTATCAAACGGGTGACGCAGCGCTTGGAGTCCATGCTGTTCCAGATGAGGTTTCCAGAAATGGTGGATGACATCAAACCAGTAAGATGTCTGCTCGCTCCCTCTCTCTCTCTCTCTGTCTGTCTCTGTCTGTCTCTTTTTGATGCTTATCAATCTGCCTGTCAGTATTGTAATTGCCCTTCATGGGATGATTAAAGTGTTTTTGACTTGACTTAACTCTCTTTTGTTGCTGTCAGGTGTTTTTTTGTTTTCTGTTCTGCTGTGCTTATTCAGGCAGCCCCAGAGAGTGTGTTGTGGGGGGGGGGGGGGGGGGCTGATTTTTGTACTGCTTTAACAGTCCTGGTGTGAATTATGATATGATTAAGAGATGTTTTAGGATTTATTGATCAAAATGCCGTTTATTTTCTTCTCAGTTTCTTCTTAGTTCACCCCTAAAATGATACTTTTAAAAACAACAACACCCTCCCCCCCCCAACTTACTATTAAGTTTCATAGTGAGTAGGGCTTCCTACATCTTTATCTGTTCTTTATTCCTTCTTTATTCTTTCTTGTATTCCTTGCCAATATTGTCTTGATGGTTTTTGTTTGGTTGGTTGGTTATTTATTTTTGTTGAAATTGTTCTTGTTGTTAATTGGTCTCCTTGAAGATAGAGTGTGACTACCAGTTGTTTAAAAAAAAAAAGCACACACCCACACCCACACTAAACCATCCCCTTGGTAAGACAGGTAGACTTATAGTGAATTGATGTGTGGAGATTGAAATTGCCTGTTTAATTAAACCACTTACAGCTTGGAGAGAGCATTTAAAAAGACTCAGGCATTGGCACATAACTGACAGAATAGAGAAACTTGGACATCTATTCAGTGTGGCACTCCAGTTAGGGGACGGGATAGCTCAGTGGTCAGAGCACTCGCTTTCCCCCCAGCCAAGTTAAGCAGCGTCGAGCGTGGTTACCAGTTGGATGGGTGACCGTTTGCGCGCCTTGGCTTCAGTACAGTTCCCCCAGTTCACCCAGCTGTAAATGGGTACCTGCCCTCTTTAGGGTCAGGGAAGGTAAAGCAGCGAGGGAGAGGAGATGGGCGCCGCCCTCAATATGCTGGCCCTAGAGAAGTGAGGTCTCTGACGCATCGCTCCCCTACGACCTTACAGGTTATGGGACTCCTTTACCTTTACCTTACTCCAGTTATTCCTTTCAAAGTTGAGGAAAACAAAAGTGCACGACACCACTTGCAGCAGCAACTGAAATCCCATATCAGAAGCTTCCACAAGCATTCTTTGTGAAGATTGTTAACATTCTCTGATTGTCATTCACTTTGGGAACATAGTTTGTAGGTGACACTTCTTTAATATATATACACACACACACACACACACATATATATATATATATATATATATATATAGTTATTTATTTTTCTAGGATTTGGTGTGTGCTACTGAGGCCTGTGAAGAGGTCTTGAAGAGTGAGCGTTTTACCAAACTGCTGGAGCTTGTTCTGTTGATTGGAAATTACCTCAACTCTGGTTCACGCAATGCCCAGTCTGTTGGCTTTGACATCAGTTTTCTTCCCAAGGTGAGAGGAATACTATTGGTGTGTGTGTGTGTGTGTGTGTGTGTGTGTGTGTGTGTGTGTGTGTGTGTGTGTGTGTGTGCACACATGCTCACATGCATATGTGTAGGCATGCTTGCATGAATTGGAGGGAGGCTCCGAAATTTTAAAAATCTGTTTTGAGCAATACTCCAATGACAGCACATTCTAAGGCACACATTACAATGTCAGAGGTGCAGCACGTTCATCCAGAAGTCCAAAGCTCTTTTAGCTGATTCAGTCACTTTAGCAGAGGTGATCATTACTTTAGTCGGGTTCTGTCAGAAGTGTAGTGTCAACACTAGTGCTTAGTGCATTGAGCAGATATTTCATTAGAGAATGTGTAAATGAATGAATAGGTCCTCTTGCTTTATTTGGGGGAGGGGAGGGGGGGAGGGAGGGTCTTTTCTTTTGGCTTTCTTTTTGACATCTTTTTATGAAGAACGAGTACATCTTCATTGCATTCTCAATCGTATCCATTTTGTAAAACGTTTGTCATTGCTCTAAGAGAAGCAGTCTGGTATGCACTGCTTCACCCACTCAGCTTCTCTCATGTGTCTTTTGCAATGACCGACGGTGTAGAATGGAGTGTGAAGGTTTCAGTGTTGGTGGGCAGCTGGAGAACACCAAGAGTCAGGACGGCAAGACAACCATGCTTCACTTCCTGGCGCAGATCATCGAAGACAAACACCCCCAGCTGATGGGCTTCATTGATGAAATCACGCACACAGACAAAGCCGCCAGAGGTGTGTGCGTGTCTTTTCTGTTGGTGCTTCTCTCCTATGTTTTCTGTGCCAGGTGGTTGTGGGGTTAGGGAAGCAAACACATAGGGAAAGAGACCATGGTGGAAAAGAGAATGAAGATTCCTAGCAAGCCTAAGCCTGCTGGTCTGGCAGCAACAAGACCTGTTCAGTCACGGGGACAAGCATTGTATTATGCAGGGGACCTCACTGTGTGGGGATGCCGGGGGCTCTTTCAGTATAAACAGTGTCCTTTCCTAATAGAAATTGTGTGCAAACCATTTCTCCTTTTCTGTCACTTCTGTTTTGTTCCTTTCTTGTCTGTCCTCTCTTTCTCTTGCATATTTTCTGCCTTTTCAGTCCACTCCTGCCTGTTTTGCAAGCACACCTGACAGATATTTTCTGGCACCTTTTAAATGAATTGTTTTATGAGCTGTTCTGAAGTGGGACTGTGTCAGCTGAGGCTAGCGGGAAGACCTCCTGCAGAGTTACAGACACAGAAGACCAGGCACTAAGGATTCCATCCAGTAAGGGAACGCAGAGGTACAGGGACCTGGGTCCAGCATGTTGACCACCCTGTCCATTGCTGCTGGGTGTGTCCTCTGGCACGCACACCTCTCTGCTGGCTCCAGGCCCAGAGCAGGTCCTGCAAGCCGTGATGCCTTGTCTGATAGTAGTCAAGGTATTCACAGGGACAACAACATGGGTATATAAGGGTGGAGGTACCTCTGCCGCTGGCGCAGACTGATGCCGGCACTCTATTTGAAATGGTCAAGCGAGTAGCATGTACAGTCAGCTGTGGAATGATGACAAATTTATCATACTGATGGGAAAGTACATGGCTCATATTTGTCACAGAATAAAATCACAAACATTGCTTTCACTCTCTTACATGGAAAATGTAGATGTCAGTTATTGTGAAGAACATAAAATTTGAATTGCACAAGCAGAGGCAGAGCTGATGTCACATCACTGACAAGCAGCAAGAAGAAGCATGGCCTCTTTACTTCACTTAGATAAACCACACCTATGCTTGACATGTCGACAGTGCATCCATCCTGACCCATGGTTTGGATTTTTTCCCTTTACAGAGGAGCTTGGTATGCAGGGGATCAAGATCATAGGATTTGGGGGGCTGGGGTGCAGTTGGAAAAGTCACTATTTGTCACAGTTTTCTGAAAAGGGAATGATCTTAGCTTTTGTGATTTCACTGAGCAAAGTGAAGTCAGAAACTAAGCCTTTTATTTTAGGAACTGGTAAATGGCAAATGCATGTACACACACACATACACACAGTTGTTTACCACTTACATTTGTTTGTAATCCTATGCACTGTACACCTTAGAAGGAAAGAAAGGAATTGGAATGAACTGTTGAGTGAAAGGACTTGAACGTTGACCCTTGCTGTTGCAGTGTCGTTGGATATGCTGCAGAAGAACCTGAAGCAGATGGAGAAGCAGATCAGCCAGGCGGAGATAGACGCCAAAAACCTCAGCAAGGGGGCCGACGATGATGACAAGTTCCCGGCTTTCATGAAAATATCCTTGGACAAGGAAAGCAAGTTGGCAGCGATCAGACCAGTTTGTCATTGCCGACTGGGCTTGTTGGTGTAGTGGGGAAGATCTCTTATGCTTGATCTGTAGGTCAAGTGTTTGAATCTCTCTGGAAGCTGAGTTAGAAGAGGCTTTCTCTTTGGAGTCAAGATTTGTGCCAGTTTAAGTTTGCTTCTAGTCCTTTGGAGGAGACTTTTAGCTGAGGTCCTGTGCATGAAGACATCAGTGAACAAATTTGCATAAATGATTAATCTCATTCCCATGTTTTTGCGATGCATTTTCTCTTATTGGACAGAAATCTGTCATTGAAAGTGTAGCCATGACAAAGTACCTGTGAAGATAACATTTGTGGGTTGTTGGTTTTTCTTTTTTTTCTTAATGAAAGAAGCCTCTATTGGCTGAAAAGTGCCATAAATTTCTCATTCAGTTACCATTTTGTTGGGGTTTTTTTCCTTGCCTAGCACTTGGGCAGATTGTGGATTTCTGCATTTTCATTGTTGCTATTTTCCCTCTTGACTTCACGGGGAGTCATGAGTGCACTGGTAGGGTCATAAGTCGCTTCTGCTCCAGGTAACCATGCACCCCTGTACATCCCGTCACTTGTGGGACTTAACCCAACAAACAAAACAACTCGACCTAGAGGAGGGGTGGGCTCTGGCTGCCAGGTTCAACCTGCTCAAGCACAACCTCACTGCATGACAATTCCATTGTTGTGGCTGGTTATTTATATTTTTTTTCATTGTTGTTGTTTTTGAAATGTACATTTTAAAAAAGGCATCCATGTGTGTGGTATTCTTGTCACCAATCTGTAGATTTCTTTGAATGAAATTCAGTTTCCCTGAAGTCGGAATACTGCTTAATCATGGGAGACAAAAGAGAAAAAAACCCAACAACAAAAATGGTTGCATAAGCAAAAATCTCCACCATTAGTGAAGCTTGGAGAGGAACCAAAAAAAAAACAAACAAAAAAATCTGTATCTCTTCCATTTCTATTAAGAGTTTTTTGTTGTTGATATTTTCTTATTTTAAATTTATAGTTACATTTTGAAACTTACCCAATAGTTGCAGTTTGAAACTTGCACCAGTATGTCTTTCAGATGAGACTATAAACTGAGGTCCCGTGTGCAAACGCACGCAGTACATCTTGCGCACATGTTAAAACCCGTTCCGCTTTTTTGGAAGAGGCCATTGTGTGCCGGTTGGAACGGATGACAAAATTTACAAAACTGTATACACATGGGGACTGGATGTAAAAAAGCAAATGAATGCTTATTCCATTATCCTCAAAGAATAAGAAACAGATTATGAAAAGAAAACTATTGCCTACAAAGGCAGCAGAAAATTTCTTTAACTGGAGGACGATTTTCTGGGGACGGCCAAGGGGCAGCATGACCTGTTGTCCACCATGCTGAAGCGTCTGGAAGGTCTGCACAAGGACATGAGCGAGTACTTCACCTTTGACATAAAAAAGTATGCCCTGGAGGACTTCTTCGGGGACCTCAAAGCCTTCAAGGAGGGCCTACAGGTACAGCTGGAAGAAATGGCGGGTTTTTACGTCTGGAAGGTTGGCTTTGTAGGAATGATTCGACAGTGAGGCATAGTGGGTCTTATTCTGAATACTCTGAGTGAATGTTTATGTTGAATGTACTGAAAATGTCGAATTTTCTTTTTTAGTGGGATTATGGGCATGATTATTTCTTATTGAAGAGGCTTGTAAGTCCAGTTTTCACTGAGTGGTTGGGTATGTGAGAGAGACATCTATCAAGGACCCAAAATACTGATGCTGTTTTTTAAAAGGAAAAAGTGATGGTCTGATGCATGTACTAAGTTGCTTAGTGGCAGTGTAAGGGTACTGGGATGATGAGCCACAAAAAGTGTGGTTGGTGTCTTTGTCGTTTTAAAAAATTAAAATAAAAAAAGTCTTTTATATCGAGGATAATGGAATAAGCATTCATGTCTGAAGAGTTTCACTAATAATAGAGGATGTTATTTCTTAATAACAACTTTTGATTAAATTCATTTGTTACTGCAAGCATGATGGAAACTTGTTATCATGAAACCTTGCAAGCTAGACTGAGCAAAACAAATCAGGTCTGACTGAGCAGTTGAAAAAAACTTATAATTTCAGCAAGTTGTTCATGCTTTGGGGGTTTTTGTTGTTGCTATCCTTAAAAGCAGTTTACTGTGGGCTGAAATTTTGGATCTGTTTTCCCTGTGTGGCAGAGAGCGGCGAAAGAGAATGCCAAGATTCGAGAGACGGAGGAGAAAATCCGCAAGGCGAAGGAAGCCAAGGAAAAGGCAGAGAGGGAGAAGAAAGAGAAGAAGGCTCGCCAGCTCGCCATCCTGGATATGAATGCAGGTGTGTGGTGTGTGCATGTGTTTGTGTGTGTGTGCGCGCGCACGTGTGTGTGTGTGTGTATTTGTGGGTATATGTGTGTGTATTTGTGTTTATATTTGTGTGCGTGTGTGTGTACTCTATTTTTATTTATTTTAATCTTTTATTTCGAGGATAATGTTTGTGTTTGTTTAGATACATTTGTGCACAAATTTGCGATTTGTACTTTTTTAATGGAGGGTTTTTTGGTTGTTTTTTTTTAGTGGATGTATATTTTAAAGAAGCCTGGCATGATGTCGATGGCTTTTTATTCTTTGTTGTTGTTGCTAAAGTTATTTCTATGGTGTGCATCAAATGTTTGTAAGCAATATAAATCAATGTAACTTTTGTCGGGTAGATCTAAAAGTTAATAATGCTCTTGGTTCAAAATGTTGTAGCAAATTTCTACTTTATTGTATGTGACTTAACTGACAATATTCATCATTGTTCTCATAAAGAAAAAAATGGTCTTATCTGTAACTGACTATCTAAGTGTTATGCAGAAATAGTAGTGGAGGAAAACAAGTGCAGATGGTTAAACACTTTATCATTATCTTTTGACACATGCAGTGGTTTTCCTAGTAACAGGCTGCAATGTGGATGTTGCTAATAAATGCTATTTGAAGTTAATATGCTATGGTTGTTATTGTGAATTCATCAGCTGTTCTGTGCATGTGTGTGTGTGTGTGTGTATTTCCAGATGATGACCAAGAGGGAGTGATGGACAACTTGCTGGAAGCCCTGAAGACTGGCTCTGCGTTCAACAGAGAAAAGAAGGACGGCAAGCGACGCCCGCCCCGATCAGGACGTAAGTGATTCTGCTCACTTGTGCCGTTAGGAAGGCTGTCGTTTTTAAGAGGATTTCCCAACAGAAATGCTGGCGCTGATGGTGATGGTGCTCTGACTCTGGGCAAGATCCTGAGACAGTGGTGGAGGGTGTGTGTAGATCGTGTTTAAAAGTGGCTTCCAATGTCTTCAGAAAATGATTTCAGCTATCTTCAGAAAAAAAAAAATGGCTTGTACTATCTTCAGAAAAAATGGTTTCCAGTAACTTCAGATAAAATGGCTTCCATTATCTTTAGAAAATGGTTTCAGCTATCTTCAGAAAAAATGGGGTCCAGTATCGGTAGAAAAAAATGGCTTCCACTATCTCCAGAAAAAATGGCTTCTAGTATCTTCAGAAAAAATGGCTTCCAGTATCTTTATAAAAAAAAAAGGCTTTCAGTATCTTTAGAAAAAAAGTCTTTTGGCTTTCAGTATCTTTAGAAAGAATGGCTTCTAGTATCTTCAGAAAAAGTGGCTTCCAGTATCTTTATAAAAAAAAAAGGCTTTCAGTATCTTTAGAAAAAAAGTCTTTTGGCTTTCAGTATCTTTAGAAAAAATGGCTTCCAGTATCTCTAGAAAAAAAGGGTTTCCAGTATCTTTAGAAAAAATAGCTTCTATCATCTTTATAGACAGATAAATGTGCCAGCATTAAAAAGCTGACCTTTATCTCCTTGGATGGTACCCCATGTGGAAGAGCTTTGTAAAGAAAACTTGTTGCACTGTCAGTGAAGCATTGGCACAGATAGCTTACATTGTAACATTATTACAAAGACAGCTCAGCACATTGGTTGGGGCAGGAGCCAGGTTTTGAGGGATTGGGGATTGTAAGAGATGTCAAGGTATGTAACAGGAAAACAGAATGTAGATCCCTACCTCCACCTCCCACAGCCGCTACTTTGAAATGTTTATCGACGTAACAGACCTCTGTGTCCTTCACCCCTTTTCTGTTGCTCGGGCTCCTCGCCATTCTTTCCTTTAGAAAAGAGATGGTGTATTAGCTGCGTAGTCTGATAAATGCGTAGGGTTTGAAACCAACCATAGTCTGATAAATGCGTAGGGTTTGAAACCAACCGTAGTCTGATAAATGCGTAGAGTTTGAAACCAACCATATCTTTTCATCCCCTAAGTCGGAATGTGGCTAGCTACCTTAAAGGTGGGGAAAAACTGTCGCATACACAAAATCTCACCGTTGGTGAACCTCGGAGCTCCAGCAGAGAAACCTACCATTAAAAAAATGTATACATGTTTTCCTTTTATTGTTGATACAGACATTTGGTATAGAGTGAGAGGTGGAAAGAGGGAACTGCTTATGCTGTTCAGGCAATCTTTCCCATTACATTTTGACATGCACCCTGAGTATTCCTAGACTTCAGTGAGTAGCAGGGACTGTGTGTGAAGCAGAAATGTCTTCACATTGATTGGAATTCCGCTTTGCCCATTTTGACACTGTTGAGTGCTTTGCCCTGCAGCCCGAAAGCCTGACCTGATGTATGTGTGGAGGAGCCGCAATGGCAGTACATCGTCCATTGCCTAGGTGACAAGATGCCTCGTCGTGTGTGCAGCAGTGCCTTGGCCTTTGTTTGTGCATGTGGTAGCCGATATTGTGTCATACTGTTGTGGAGCTTGGTGAAAACTGGTCTGTTGATGTGCTAACTGCTCGTGGTCATTTTGTCATGTCTGTAACCAGTCGTTATTTGACAAACGCATTATTACTGTTGTTTTGTCGACAAGGAGTTCTGCAGAAAGCAAGTGGGTGTTGGGTGTGGGGGGGGGGAATCACAACAAAGGACTGCATGAGTAGGTATACGATTTTTGGATGAAACAGAAACTGTTTGATGTCTACCTTCAGTTCTAAAAGTTGACTCAAGTTATCATCATAATTAAGTTATTGTGAACTTTTGTAGCAGATATATATTTTGCAGATTACAAGCATGGGAAGATTTGGAAAAAAAAGGACATTGAAAAAAATTTATACAATCTTCTACATAGGATGGATAAGATTTTTAATGTGTGCGAAAAGTATTATATTTGTGTGTGCACATATGATCTGAGTTTGTAGTCTTTTCCGGTGAACTTGCAGGGAATGTATTTGGAATCAGTAGTAACTGCAGAGGACAAATCCCCACAAGTGGATAGGTCCATGATGACTCAAACCCACACCCTCAGGTTACAACAGGTCACAAGTCTGATGCTTTAACCACCCTGCTCTTCTGCCCTGCCCCTTATCATGTGGGAATGTAGCAGACTCACAGACTTTCATGCCAACTCGGGGACGGGATAGCTCAGTGGTCAGAGCGCTCGCTTTCCCCAGCTAAGGTTAAGCAGCATCGAGTGTGGTTACCACTTGGATGGGTGACCGATTGCGTGCCTTGGCTTCAGTACAGTCCCCCAATTCACCCAGCTGTAAATAGGTACCTGCCTCTTTAGGGTCAGGGAAGGTAAAGCAGCGAGGAAGAGGAGATGGGTGCCACCCTCAATATGCTGGTCCTTGAGAAGTTGAGGTCTCTGATGCCTCACTCCCCTACGACCACATAGGTTATAGGACTCCTTTACCTTTTTACCATGCCAACACACACACACACATCGTCAGAGATTCATCAGAGTTCTGTCTTGCTATAACATTTTTTTTTTTCTTTTGGTGTTGTAGTGTTTGTAACTCATCTTTGGAATATTTATCTCTGCTTTCTTTCATATATTAATTCCTAGTACATTTTACACATAAATCAAGTGACAAATACAACAGTAGTCTCCCATGTGCTATCAAAAATGGATGATTACAGTTTCCCCTTTGCTGATCTTCATCAGCTGCCTTCAGGCAGTAAGTGCAGAAGACTTCAGCCTGTGTTGTTACAAAACCAAACAAGACATGACAGTTGATATCACTTTTGAAGCAACTACACTGATTTTCTGCGTGTGAATGTATTAGACTCAAATCTTGACCATTCTGTGTTGCTTAAAAAAAAAAGAAAGAAGAAATTGTCAGATTTCTCTCTGACATTACTGATGGGATTTGCCTGTCACTTACTGTGTAGTCAAGTCACCAGCCTGTTGTTCTTGAGCCTCAAAATATGAAACAAGCACTTGAGCTGGCAAGCAATATGTGGCTTAGACACAGTTGTGTGGAATGCACTGCTGACACTGACTCTTGACATTCATGTTCGAGAAATTATGAAAATCTCTGTTCTGTTTTATATATATATATATATATGTTTGTGTTTCTGTCTGTGTGTGTATGTGAGTCTGTATGTGTGGGGTCCTGTTGTGTGTATGTTCTTGTTGGTGTTGAACCCACCTTCCATGTTCCATGCATTTCTCCTCTCTTTAGTGTACAGACATCATTTCATAACATCCAAACAATCGTCAGTCATTGCATGTTTGCAGGCAGGTTCTTTGTCATGTATTTGTTTTATTGTGCTAAAGATTTTTGTTGTTGAGTGGAGTTTTTCATGCGCACGAGTGCATCGTTACATAATATCGGCCATGGCAGGCAGCGGATGTTGTTGTCTTTATTCTTGTGTGAATCTTGTCCTCATTGTTGTAGAGCTTGTTGTTCGGGCTTTAATCATAATGTTAATGTTGCACTCTCTCTTTACATGTTAAAAAATGTCTACATCTCTTAACCGATACATTCTGGAATGAAAAGTTGCATTTATGAACTGTTTATAGGCTTCAAAAGTAGTACTGATTTATAGATCTTGAAACATGCATCTCAAACTAAAGAACTAAAAGTGGTACTGATTTATTAGTCTTGGAATAAACATACATACACATCAGATAAAGAAGTAGTACTGATTGATAGGCCTTGGAATGAACACACATCAGATAAAGAAGAAGTACTGATTGATAGGCCTTGGAATGAACACACATCAGATAAAGTAGTAGTACTGATTGATAGGCCTTGGAATGAACACACATCAGATAAAGAAGTAGTACTGATTGATAGGCCTTGGAATGAACAGACATACACATCAAGTGAAGAAGGAACTGGAGTGTAGCAATCAGCTTATACCTGATCATATTCCTCTTGCACTGGAGTACTGCATTAATGTTCATTAGATGCATTAACCTCTTAACTGCCCAGTGCAAGTGCACCCTATATGCCGGGGAATAAAATTCTTATGTACCACTGCTATGTTCATATCCCTCTTACTCAGAAACTACCACATGAATATTCCTGATAGTCTGCCTAATGACAGTATATATATCGCAGATTACTTCGAGGCAAGCTCAAATTAGTTAGCATGCTATTTCACTGCAAAAATATATTTAAAATGTAAAAAAATTGACCAAAAATACGATTTCTTTATCACCACTGTCATTCTGAGTACTCCCGATCTCAATAACGTCAAACATAAGTCTAGGCCAAATCTCATTCTTTTTTTTTTAAATGCACGATCAGCTGAATCATACACGATCGTTTTCATCACTGTTAGGTAAATCTACAGTTTTATTTGCCAATTTTACAGCTGTGTAAAGTTATTTATGCCTTCAACAAGAAGTGTCAGCCATTTTGAACATGAACTTCCAAAACAGTCATGCATAAAAACACAAAATACGAGCTAAAAAACGATCGTTTTTGCTACGGTTTTTGCAGCTGAATGCTGCCAAGCAACAGGAGAGTGACCTTCACTAAGTTTGGAGTTCTTTCCCTTTAACTGTAGTCTAGGAAGCAGGCTTGTTTACTTAGGTTCGACACCCCGGAAATTTTACGGGTTGTAGGCGTATAGGGTGCACGTTTAGCCCCGGAAAATTTCCGGGGTAAGGTAGTCTAGTGGTTAAGCATACTGTCTTCAAAAGTTAGGTCATACACATTCTGGGCAATCAACACTGTTACAGAACATATTTACTCCTGCCCCCCTTCCCCCCTTCAGTGAAAAGGCACCCCTTTTGAAGCTTATCAATTTGTGCTGATCCATACTTTAACATGTATTTCAAGCCATGTTTTTATTTGATAATATGCTGTAGATATAATGATAAACACAACAAATACAATGAAATACACTTTGACTGTGTGGTGAAACAAAAAAGAAGAAAAATGTCACAGAACAATATTGCTGCTGATGGCTGTTTTCTAAATTGATTGGAGCATGTTTCTGCTGTACTGTATTAAAGTGTCCATGTGTGGTGATGATAGTCCTCTCTGTTAATTGCAGTTTATTGCATTGCTAAACATCTCATTCCTATGATGTTCTTCTATTGGTTGTATATTTTTGTGTAAAACTTGTGCTCTAAAACTTTTTCATGAAAAATGAGGAAAACGTGTTGCATAAGTGGAATGTGACCCACAAGACTAGAGTTATTTGTATGGGCATTAACACATTTTTTTTTTCATAATCAGATTATGTCATAGACCTGATTTCCATGCTTGAGTGGGTATGAAGCATTTTTGCAGACCACATGGAATCCATCACATAATGTCTTCATTTGGGTTTGTTTGAATTGCTCTGCATTTTAGTGGTGTGTGTGTGCATGTGTTTGTACATGGTTGACTTGCGGGTTTTGCACTACTGTGCATGAATTACAAGAAGGCATAGAACAGGCTGCTTTTTCTGACAATGAAACCAGAAAATGATCAGCATCAGACAGACTAGTAGCTCTTGATTGCAGATGTACTCAATATAAAATCATACCACACAGCATACTGTCCAACAACAACCCCAACCTGTTGTTAAAAAATATTAAAGCAGCATAGTGTGCAGGCATTTAGGCTAAAATGTGAACTTAACCAGGCTGAAATGTGAACTTAACCAGGCTAAGAAGTAAACTTAACCAGGCTAAGAAGTAAACTTAACCAGGCTAAGATGTGAAGTTAACCAGGCTAAGATGTGAAGTTAACAAGGCTAAGATGTGAAGTTAACAAGGCTAAGATGTGAATTTTAATATATTTCTCAGTATCATATTCAAGCGTCCATTCTGTTCTGTCTTGCAGCTGAGAGGCGAATGATGCTCAACAGGACGAGGTCTCGACAAGATCTGATGAATGTGGCCAGCTCCGCTATTCTTGGCACAGACGGGGGCGACACTCACCTAGACAACGGGTCTGCAGTGAAGCCCGCTCAGGAGAGGGTGAGACGTCCACCTAAGAACCAGCAAGCAGCAGCAGCAGCAACAATGGCTGCAGCAGTAGAGCTTGTGGAGAGTGGGGAGAAAGCATGACACTGGTGTTGAATGCTGGACTGGAGGTACTCCTTTGTCAGACATCGTAGTCAGCTTGAGGTGTGTGTTTTGTGTGTGTGCATGAGAGTGTGTGTGTGTGTGTGTGTGTGTGTGTGGTCATTGCTTGAGCTGGTAACCTGCTGCTGGTGTTCGTCTCCAGTCTCTGAGGGTAGTGAAGAGAATAAGGTCAAGTGTGTGTGAGAGACACAGAGAGAGTATGTGTGTACGTGTGCGTGTTTGAGAGGTACACAGAGAGAGAAAATGTTCAATGGTTTGGATAGAATGATATAATTCACTGAGAAGGACTGAAAATTTGCAGGCACAGATGCTTACAGTTTTATCAAATAGAGCTTTTTAAAAATCATATTGTATGAAATGTTGATTGTACATGTAATTTGGTTGGTTCTGGAGAGATTCATGGATTGAGGTAGAAATGGCCCTTTGTTTCTGTCATACAAATTGTCTGAAAGTTAACACTTTGTGTTTTAGTAGAATAGAAATGTTATGTGTACTAAGAAATTAAATACTCCATCGTTTCTTTCTTTGTGGTTCAAGTAATCAGTATAGTGTTCATGGATGGATGGTGGATTCCAAGATTGAGGGTTTGGTATTTGTGCCGAGGAAGAGTCGCATGGGAATGTCCATATTGGATGCTGTTGTTCACCAGTGAGCTACAGTTTTTGATACCTGGAAGGCCTATAGTATTTGCTGTGCAAGTGGCTTTTTAAAAATTTTACAATGTTATTGTAGTACATAGAGACTCATGTACAAGAGTTGAGCTTTAGGCTTCATTTGAGAAAAACATCATCATGGTTTTTTTAAATACTCATATTTGGGGTCTGGTGTATTGTGTGATAATGTTAAGTCTGTGTCACCTCTTCTGTTATTTAAGACAAATGTGACTTTTTTTTTGTTTGCCATGATTTTTCTTGCAGAGACTAGATTAGATTTTAGTCTTCAGCTTATTATTGTCGTATGCTAAGTTTGTTAGTTTTAATATGTTCATTCTGTTTGAAGGTGTACTTCTTTGCTTTTTGATATTTTCATGGATGATCTGTATCAGGAAGGATTGTTGGTAGCAGCATAACTGTCAGTGCCTACTCTGTGATAAAATAAAGACACTTTCCTCTGGACACTTATGGCACAAGCGTGAAAGGATCTCTGTCTAGGTAGGGCAGTGGTGCCGTGAAAACTTCATCAGATCTGGTCTGTACTGTGAGATGTTGTCAGTTGTATGGAATACTTCCAACAATTTGTCAAGTCACTTTAGTTGTGTTTTTTTTTTATTGTAGCAAATCATTTTTGGCTTGTTTTCTTTTATGAGACTCCTGTATATGTAAATGAGTTGTATAAGTTTGCCTGTGCATGTGTTACAAGTCTGTAAGACAAAGAGTGTCTAGTAGAGTATTTGTCATTCTCCTGTTCACTGCCTAATTCTACATGGTTTGAATTGTTGTCAAGACTATGATGGGATAATAATTGGCTAGAGTGACCACATCACTTTTTAATAAGACATTTTTGTGATGCTTATACTGGCTGTCATGTTACCATGCACTTCAGTACCTATTTCTGTACCTGCACATTTATTTTGTTGAAAACGTTTTCTGGGAAACATTTTGATGATAGTGCTTGACTAGAATAGTGATCAGTTTTCCAATGTAGGACCCAGTTGCCACATGTTGCTGTGCACACAGCATTGCTGGTAAGGAGCCAGGCCTTCCATTCCCCTTTGGTTTTCTTGGCAGCCTGCAGGGTCAGGCTGTGGCAGTGCGGCAGTTTGCAAGGCCCACTCCTCAGACCCCACAGGGATGCTGGGGACTCTTTCAGTAATGTAGTTACTTGACTACAGGGAAATCCTGAGCTAGACGTTGCTCCTTTTCTATCACTAGCTGTATTTCTCTGTCTGTCTTTCTTCTGATTTTGGTTTGTTAGTTCGTTGAATTTTGTTCTGTTTGAGGTTTTTCAGCCTTAATGTTTTACCCTGCCTTTTTCCCCCTCAAAGCATTAGATTTTTTTTTCTCGCTGGTAATGAAGTATTATCTGAAGTGTTTCTCTTCAGTGATGAAATAGAGACATAACCAAACGTAGGGTAAGCCCCAGCTGTCCATTCTGCAATGCTGTGTGCCAGCTTGATCATATTAAATTTCAGCAGAATGTTATTGCTTTTTTGTAAGTTTTGGAGAGGTGAGAAGTTGTAATTGTGGAACAAGAAGTTGAGCAGAAGACTGACATTGTCATCACAGTGTAGTGTAGTAGTCAGTTGGAGTTAAGAAATTTAATGAATCAGATGAGTATTTTAAGAAATATCTTTTGCAGCGAATGTTTTTTTTTCTTCTTCTTTTGTTTCTTTTTTCCCTTCTTATGTATCTATTCTTCTCTTTTGTTGTTGTAGTTGATGTTATGTTTGGCAGGGTTGGTCAATATGACAGGTCATGACACTGGGTTGTGACAGCCTTATCATTATGACCTTAGATATAAGGGTCGGCTGAGCTGCTGTTAGCCAGCACAGGTGACTCACAGTCAGTGGTTTTGAACAGGGTCTGGTCATCATGTAATCTGTTTCTGTAGAGTTGAGCATGACACAGGGCAGCATCTGTGAGGTAGGTCTGTTTCAGGGTCCAGCCTGGTCATTGTGGTAGATGTCCACTTCTGTCATCATCATCATCATTATTCATTGATAGCTCTGCAGAAAGGAAATGTCTAAGATTTTCATAAAGCTGCACCAGCACAGGTTCAACATGTTAATAATGACTGTGTTTTGGTGAAATAAATGAGTATAGTTGGGTGAGCTACAGGATAGGCATTGTCAACAGGGTTTTATACAAAGCTGTTTTACAGATACATGTGAATTATCTTCATGGCCTACGTTTTCATTATGGACTAATCCTCATGGCTAAGGTTTTCCATTCTCACTTAGTTTCTTGTTAAGGTTGTACTTTAAAGATAAGAAGCAACATGATGGAAGCCTGTCAGATCAGTATGACCAAGGCCTCAGTCCTTGGGGGTCTCTTTATTTATCAAGTATGTGCAGAACTGTTTTACTTATCCCAGTGACAAGAATGGGTTCATGATATATTATACATATCATGTACCTGTGCTTTAATGGCAGTCTTTATCATCAGTACATTTTGACTTTTTTACACAAGTTAAGAGCTTCAGCAGTGCTGTTTGGCATTGAGTGCCTGCCTCCATCTTTTTTCGTTCTGTAGCAGTTGAAAACTTGCAAAGTTTTCATTCCCTGGAGTTTATTTGTACCTTTAAAAAACAAAACAATTTCGCACTGTGTACACTGCTTCTTAACGTGTTGCAGTGAGGTGTATCATACAACAAGTACAGTGACGACAGATGTCTTTGCTTGTTCAATAGATAGATAGATAGATAGATAGATAGATAGATAGATAGATAGAGAGAGAGAGAGAGAAAGAGAGAGAGAGAGAGAGAGAGAGACAGAGCAAGCATAAGTGAAGTACAGCCTCACTGACTTTCGTTTTCTTCTTTTGTCTGTGAGCATATCTATTTGTTTCCCTTTGAGAACATATTTTTTGATCTTCACAGTTTTGCCAAGAACCCCTGTTGCTGTGGGTAATTAAATTGTGCCAAATAGATGTAGTACATGTATGTGACTTGTTATCATTTTATCTAGAAGACAAGCACTCAAGATTACCAACTAGGATCTGGCTTTGGGCATGGCTTGAACTCAGAACTTCTGGTGTGTTTAAAAAAAAAAAGGTTTGAAACCTGCAGGCCACTAGACTATCTTCCCCATACTGTATTGTTTTCTTGTCGTCTTCTGTTACCGTTTCATACTGTTTTCGTCTGTTGCAATGTCACATACCTTCCACTGTTTCTTCATCATGTAGAATTCCACATGCCTTACACTGGACTCTTTCATCATCGATAGAAACTCCACAACCCATACATTGTAGAGTATTTTTCTAATGGGACTCTGCATTCCGTACACTTTTTCTTTTGAAAACCAATATTCCATGCATTGCACTTACGTTTTTAAAATCAGAACTTCACATTCCATGTAGTGTATTTTCTGCTGTATTTATCAATGGACACTTCACATTCCACACACTGTACTTTCCTATTTCATTACAACTGTGTACCAGCTTGTTCAGTCCTTTCAGAGTGTAATTTGGCTTTACGTTTTTCATTCTCTTCCATCCTCTCACAATAAGTAATATCAAATACTTTAAATTTTGTATTTACTGAAACCTGCAAAATTTTATTGTGTAAATGAATTGACAGATGCTGACAGCTTTGATGTTAAAACCTCGCTTCTTACATTCACCATTTTTGGTAAAATGGCACACTACTGTTTGACTATGTGAATGTAGTCATGTCTGAAATGTGATGACCGTCCCTTCATTTACATTATTGTTCACAGGCATTTGTGAACGTTCAAATGTATTGCATACCTCACTTTTATCTCATCACTGCTGCTGTGTTTATTTTGGTGCAGACTCTCAGTAAGGGAACACCTGACATGCTTTGATTATATACATGTATACATCACTTACAGTTTGTTTGCCAAGTGCAGTATATGTACAGTTATACCTGTGTTTTTATAGATATTAAAGGGTTTGCATAGAACTGAAAATCAGAACCTCTCTTTCAATGCCTTTAATGCTCTTCTGAATGACTAGGATAGTATTCAAAAGCCAGCTTGCCTTTTTCATTGAACCATGTGTTTACCTGTTCCTGTAAGAAATTACTCTGTCCAAATCCTTTTTTTAAGTGGATGTTTCCTCATACCCCAGTCAGTATACTATATTCTCCTTCTGCATCTGGTTTACATAATTGCCCCCCTCTTGGTATATTGATCAGCGTTCTGCTTTTTGAGCTTTGTTCACCACCTTCTGGATGAAAAGGAACTAGAGTTTAGGTGACCATCACTGCAGAGCAGATCTTGAGATAACTCGGGGCCCAAAACATTTAGCCAGCATGAAATGGACACTGCTTGTGTTCATCATTTACATTGCGCTTCCCTCATGGAGGAAATCATACTTTTCTTTAAATAGTTGATACTTTCACTGATTAATCTTAGGTAGAAGGGTTTTTGTTTTTTGAAGTTAGTTGAGTATATGCTGCGAATTATTCAATTCAAATGTTTTGTTCCTCAGATGTTTTCTTCTCTGTCTCTCTCGATGTGCTGGGTTTTATTTTATAGTGGATCTGTAATTCACAAGGAAACACAAGTGTTGCGGAATGCACAGTAATTATTTTGTTCATGAAAAGAAATAGGAAGTATTGCGCAAATCAAAGTGCACCTTCAAAGTTAACAATGTTGAACTGTTATTGAGGGTTGTTTTTTCCTTTCTATAGTTTTATATATTTTGTCAGTTCTTAGTTGGTTTTACACGGGTCAGAATTGGATAAGTTTCATCATAACAGTAATATCAAGAAGGATTTTGGGTATGCACATGTCTTAAGAAAATAGGATGAGTTTGCTTCATCTGGGAGAAAGATAAGAGTGAGGAAGATGTGTGGGGTGTTACCCTGATATGTGTGTTACCCAGGTGGATGTGGTGTTACCCTGATGTGTTTGGGTGTTACCCTGATGTGTTTGGGTGTTACCCTGATGTGTTTGGGTTTCATGCTGACATGTTTATGTGTTACCTTGATGTGTGTGGATGTGGTGTTACCCTGATGTATTTGGGTTTCACCCCGACATGTTTATGTGTTACCCTGATGTGTTTGGGTGTTACCCTGATGTGTTTGGGTGTTACCCTGATGTGTTTGGGTGTTACCCTGATGTGCCTGTACATTTACATATCACTCTCATGACCGTGGGTCTGTCTTTCAGTGTATCCACTTTCCATATCATGACTTTCTGTCTTTCAGTATGCATTGCATTGTGTATCAGAGTGTAATGATGTAAGCGCAATCATGTACTTGGTTGACGCACACTTTATGCTTTCAGTTGCCATTTTCCTACATTTTGTATACATGCATATAACAGTTGCCGCTACTGGCTAACTCTATTTTTGATACTGTATTCACTTTATGTATTGGTAGCATTTAATATGCTGCATTATTGAAAAAAAAAAAAGTGTAAAATGTATCCTTGAAATGAATGATATTAAATATAAGTGATATATAAAATGGAGATGCTCAGCAGTTTGAATAATGGAGATTAAAATCTTTGTAGTGATCAACCGAGGAATGAAGCTGTGTATACATGTGAACACTGACTGAAGGTTCTAGGGCTGCCACATGGAGACAGAACTGTGAGGTGTAAGCAAGGAGAGGCACACTATGGGCACATTGACTGTGAACACTAGCACTGTTTGTGACTCCTGACTGCACCAACCTTACAAGAACGATGATGACGACATACATGTTTTCATCGAGCATTTGATGTAACTTTGGCACATGAGAAGCATTCCTAATGACTAGCCCGTCTGTTTTTTTTGTTCGTTTATACCATCATTTCATGATGTATTTTGGTACACCAGTTTTCATTGCTGTTAATATTTTGTTGTGACTTTTTTCATTTTCTTGTTCTTTGTTTTACCTTTTACTTTGTTTCTTTCAGTGTTTGTTCATTTGTATGTTTGTCTGTTGGTCTGTATAAATTCAAGAAGATGTGCCAAAGACATATTCCATTTCATGAAGTATATGGAATTCAAAAATGTTAAGTAAATCTCCATTTCATAAAGCATAGATTTCAAAATGTATATTAAATCTATCCTCACTGCCACCTAACAGCAAAATGACTTATATCAGTCTTGATAGTGCTGACAACAAATTCTGACTTCATCACTAAAATTCATAATGAAAAGTCTGGAAAGGACCACCATGTCTGTTTATATGAGGAATGAATCAAACAGAATGTGGACAACATATAAAGAAAAGAAGCTACTCTCAACCAGAAAATGGGCCCTTCATAGAACACTTGACTTGAAGTAACTCAAAGTGCTAAGATAAACTATTGGGGATGGACCTTTTGAAATAGGGAGAATGTGACAGTGAATGGTTAGGAAACTAGACTTGGTACAACCAAACTTGCTAATAACGGTTTCAAAACAAAAAAGGACAGTGGATCAAAATAACGTTTATATAATGCAACGCACCAGTGATCAATGGCCTATGACTCACAGCAATTGTAAAAACAAGGAATGCGTATGTGTCAATGCCCGCTGGAGGAAGCTGGGATAAAAGGTTCACTTCTGAGCAGCACAACTGTATTGTCATCAGTGGGGAAAGTCAGCTGCCTCCTGGTAATCTATACCTGTGTACATATCAAGATATACAAAGCAAACCTGATTGTTATGTGCAGATAAGTATGGTATTACTGTGCTTTGTGCAGCATCGACCATGCTGTACCGTCATCAGTAGTGAAGAAAGACACTAGAACAGTGGCAGGCCACAAATGATGTCTGTGTCTTTGCATAATTATAGGAAAATATACAGATCTTTGTTGTTATGTACAACTGGTTTCATGCTCCCCAGCATTGCTCTTCAATGCAGCACAAATGCTTTGCCATCAGTAATGAACAAAGACACAAGTGGATCTAAGTGATATTCAGAATCTTTTTTTGTGAAAAACTACAAAGCAAGTTTCATTGTTATGTACAAATAGATTTTTTTGTGTCACAGTATTACACTTTCCATGCAGCTTAAACCCTATTGTCCCCAGTCACATAGAAAGATACCAGAACAAGCACCCCTACATGATGAACAGATTCAAGTCAAGTAAAAGTCAAAAACACTTTAATCATCCCACAAAGGGCAATTACAATAATGACAGGCACATTGATACATATAATTATCTCAAAAGACACAAGAAAAATACATTTCAAATTGGTATGAACAGTCCAAGATAGCTTCAAAAACAAACAAAAAAGACACACACACACACACACACAAACACATGAGTCCGCAGACACACATGCACGGCGTACGCATGCACACACACATACCCACACACACCAATGTAGGAATAATGTAGAAAAAAAACTGCATACACACGCATAAATAAATAATAGAAAATTTGTTAAAAGTCATCTGAGCGCTTTGATTTGTTGCTTTACAAGATTCAGCGTTATATAAATTCCATACATTATTATTATTATTAACACAATGTTGTAAAAACCATTGCAAAAGACATTAATTTATTTTTTACGTATGTACGCACACACTCACGCACGCATACACACACCCATACACTCACAATCAGGGAGGTATAAATAAATAAATACTTCTTAGAGTTATTGATTGTTACTGGTTGTATGAATGCGAAAGAATGAGTTGAGTGCAAGTGCTATGATTTGTCTCTGCAAGATATAGCTCTATATAAATTCCATTCACTATATATATATATATATATCTATAGTAAATGGCAGATTTTGTTATGTACAAATCATGTTCTGCCGTACTGAGAGTGTACAGCACACAATCCTGAGGTCTACTGATACAAGGCAGTGGGTGGGGTATTTTTTAATGAAAGAAATGTGGATGTGTAGAGTAGTTATAAGGATTGTTGCTAAGGCTTTTATGAGGAGAATGTGGCATGTATATTGCTAGGACTGAGATTTTATAAATTAGGCTGTAGCCCTCTTACAAGGGTAAAACTGTATCAGAGAGGGAAAAAAAAGGCCTGAAAATTTAGTGAAGGAGCTTTTATGTGGGTTACAGTAGGGCAGAGACCCAGGCCGTGTCAATGTGTGTGGATAGTGCTTCTCAAAGATGGTTCTGTGGTGGGATTACGGATGGTATGAGGATGTGTGAACTGTGCTTCAGAGGAGCACTGCTGTAGCTGGAATACCGGCAATGGCAGGGTTTGTAGATGGTGGTTCGCAAGGATGTCACACCGTGGAATAGATGTAGATGGTATACATAGCATGTCAGGATTAGTATTCAACAAAAGCTATACTTTGTATTAACAGGAATACAGATGCTATAAAAAAATTTTTTAAGTATGCGTTGTGCTTCACAAGTGCAATAATGTTGGAATTCAGAATAGCACTAGTTTTCCACAAATATGTATTGGGCTTCACAGGAGAAAAGCTTGTGCAGGAATGTTACCCTCAGTGTCAAAGTCAAGAAATCATTCAGGAAGACATTAAATGGAAATGTGCTTCTAACAGCTTAGTGCTGCTGAGACACAAATTGAGGAGTTTAAGTCAATTGTAAGTGCTGTCAAAATTATCACTGAATAATACACCCTGACCCTGAAAAAAAGTATATTTTGTTCATTTTGATAATGCTACACTGAAATCAAGCTGCTGCTGTCTTCGTTGTCTGGTTTACAGCCAACCAGTGATGGAATGAAAGTGAATGGTCAGGCTGTGCCTGTTCAGTGTTGGTATTGATGTAGTGGAGAAGGCACATCTGTGCTCCGTCCTTCCTCCTTCAACACTGCCAGAGTGCAGGATACTTCTGCATTGTTGATTGTTACTGTGCTGGTAGTTCATGTTTGTACATTGAGTGTTTTCAGAAAGTGAGGGACATGATGGATTGGAAAGGAAAATTGATGTTCTCTCATTTTGATGTTGCCTTTTTAGCTTTAGAAACTATTTCCATGTTTCCTTTTATAGTTGTTTCATATGTAATTGAGAAAATCCAGAGGAAAACATATCCAGAGTGTTTCACATTGTATATCAACAAAATTTGTACTAAGCATGAATTTGTATTTAAACAAAAAACCCCACCTCTAATGAAGTCATAATTATACTAACATAACAGGATAACATCATTACCAGAAACATATCAAAACTATTACTGCATTATGTTTATCAATCAAGAAATGTTCTCGTCAATCTATGCTATCTGTTGAAAATTCAGTTTCTGGCTGTGGGCTCGTTTTTTTGTTAATTTTTTTTTTTTATAGCATTAAAACCCTGGCAACTTTGATGATTCTAAGCTAAAGATATTCACTTCTAGATTCCATATATTATATATATATATACATACACACAGAGATAGATATATATGTGTGTGTGTGTGTGTATTGCAGTGATATTTGGGATTCTCAGATATTTGTGATCATAAAGGTGATCCCTAGCTGTTGTGCATGCTCCCCATATGGTAACTCAAATGCAGTTTATCTTTTTAGTTGATTAAAAACAACCAACCTCTTCATGCAGATAGCTTTCTGACTGAGGGAATTGGATATTGATCATCACAGCTGACATAGACACTGTGCTGTAAGATGATCTAAGGCAGGCAGATGGTCTGATGGGACATGAGCCGGTCAGCATGACCCAGATCAGAGTATACTGTGTGTATATTGTGAGAGATCGCAATATAGGCAAGAGTGTTTTGACAGTTTGTTTCAGAGGGAGTTGTTGTCCATTACAAAGCTGATAAGACAGAACAAGCTCCTATAATGGAACAGTATAAGCCAAGTCGTGGGGGAAAAAACCGCAAGGAATACCTAGTTATTGTAAAACAAAATAGAATGGCAAGCTAAACGTCAAATAGGTACAATTAATGATTCAGTGTCCACTACTAATTGAAGAGAAAAGAATAGATATCAGTTCTCCAAGTTACCGTTTTCTGTGCTTCAGATTTGGATGTGGAGTGGGGTGGGGGGTCCTTCATGGATCACTGGGTTTTTGGTTTTACATAGAAAAGAAATCACACTGAATAACTAGACAATTGGGCGTGCATTGCCTCCCCTGTGTTTAGTCTCTGTCTCTTTCAATTCAGATGTCAACAGGACTTACCATAGGAATTAAACCACACTAGTACTGGGAAGACATTTTGCCAAAAGTATAACTCTAAACACAAGTGAAATTGTGAAAAAAATTAAGGAAAACAAAAGGTAAATGAACATGAGATCATGTGTGTGTGTGAACATGAGATTGTGTGTGTTAGTTTAATTCAAGTCCAGTCAATTCAATTTTGTGTGACACAGGCAAGGTACTTGATGATATTTGATTGAAATACAGATATAAATACTTTATCATCTTAAAAGAAAAATAAATATTCTTCATACAGAAAGTATTTCTATTGTAAAAGTCAAACCAGAATAAACATGAAAAATATTGATATCTTCACATCGTTCAGGTCTATTTTCAGCAACCTGTATACTTCATATTTCTTTCAACCATCTATTTACATGCGTCATTTTCACCAAGTCAGAGAATTATTTTCTTTTTATGTCTCTGTGCTTAAAACGTGGTTCCCTTCCCCCCCCCCCCCCCCAGATTACTTGTTGTTTGCCCAGTTCATTCTAATCATCGGCCCTTGCTAGCACAAGAGCTTTTTACCAGTCCACAAGGCAACTGCCTGAAGACATTGTGGTGTTGATTTTAAACTGTCATGTGACTCACACATTCCATGCACATCAGCTCTGGCTCCTGGTGGCCCCCTGCCTTGTTCTTCAGTAAAGAAGAAAGACGTCCTCATGAGCTACATGAAGTCATTGACACAGTGAGGCACTGGAAAGCAGCTATAATTCTATGTCGTCGTCTTATCTGATTGTACTTAGGCTCCCCGTGGTTTACTTTTCTTTGGAAGTGAGTGAGAGTCCTGGGTTACTCCGAACACACCGCTTCAGAGAAAAAAGTTCTATATATATTTTTTAGAATTTACTTAGATATGTTCCAGTTTTGCCTGTTTGGAATTCTTAAAATTGACTTTGGTGCTTTTATTTTCCTTGTTGGAAGAAAATTGAAAGCAATGAAGAAAAGAAAAGTTGGTATAAATACATTGTGTGAATGACAGTGAAATGAGAGATCAGTTCTTTTACCAGGATTAGTGCTTCATGTTTCTAGAAAATCTGCCTGGTTTAACCAGTGTAATGTTTGTTTTAATTATAGCATAGTCTTGTCGATGAAGTAGCCTGTAAAACGTTTCCTGTGTTGAGATAATTTAGATTCCTTGGTTTCTTTTTAACACTTTTGGCAGATTTGTATGAACGCTTTTGGCAGATGTGTAGCTTTTAATACATTTCAGTCATACAGTATTGGATCAGGCTTGCCTGTAGATTTTTCTCTCTTAGTATTCACATGAATATTAGAATGCAGCACACCATTAGCTACAGCTATATTAGCAAGCCATTAGCTGTTTAGGTCTTCATTTTTGTTGGTAGTGTTGCTTTTGTTGTTGTCTTTTGTATTTATGGGTTGCTTTGTTGTTGTTGTTTTTTGTATTCATGGGTTGCTTTTGTGTTGTTTTTTGTATTCATGGGTTGCTTCTTAGTTGGTTTGCTGTACCCTCTAATGAGAAGAACCCCTCACAGTTGTCTGGCACAAAATGGGTGAGTAGCTTGCAAAGCTTTTGGGTGTTGTCATGCTTTTTTTCAATATCTCGTTTTTATATCTCGCCCTCATGGTGTATGCCGGATCTTGTTTCCTTGACCATATTATCTGTATTTCATTATACTTTTTTGTGCTTAAATTCCTCCAGTGGAGGAAAGAGTCTTTGTACCTATGAAGATTGTACCGGTTTAGCAAAGTGTTTGCTCAAACAAAGCTTTGAATTGTGTGTGTGCTAAAGAAGGAAGACTGTAAAGCATGCAGTCCGTAACTTTATTGCCGAAGGTTATGGTTATGCTTGGCTGGTGAACTGCCAGACCACTGAGGTAGTGGAGAGTGTGTTAATGACCATGTCTGCCAACTGGGGCTGTCAGTCTGCCTAGACGGAACCGGAATGTGCTTTTAGAGCTTTTTGGTTTTGCCTTCAACAACCAGATTGTTATGGAAGCAATAAATGTTGATGAAAACTGAATGATTATAATTGTCTTGGAATGTTTTTGTTTCAGAGGAGAGAGTATGGATGGCTGGAGTTTTATAGTTGTGCAGCATGTGGTGTTAATTTAAAGTTGTCAAATGCACACACACACACAAAACACACACAAAACACACACACGCGTGCGAGCGCGCATGCACACAAGTACACAAAGGCATGTACATGTGCAAGTGTACATGTGGATATACACACACACAGGCACACACACACACTGACACTATAAGACTGAAGGAACTCTGTGCTAGTCATCCTTACAGAGATCATGTTTTCTCACAGTCAGCACAGAAGCAGCCCTGTCTATCAGAGGCCTGTGTTCAACAGGTTTCATCCCACATGCGTAAGTGTCAGCTCATTAAAGCTCTAAGATTGAGCAATGATATCACACAGCTTTTCTTCCATTAATGTTGATGTCTGCTGTTGTTTAGCCTGTGCTCTATGTAATGAATCAGCTCAGGAGACTCCCTGTGTGGGAATGCCGGGGGCCTGTCAGTATAAATAACATCAAGGAGGGTTGCAGGATGATTAAGATGTTCACCTGCCTAACAAGTAAACTGTGATGTTCACTTCTTTGTTCGATTCCCATCCTCGCCCTTTCTTCCCAGTTTGACCAAAAAATCTAACTGAATGTCAGTCCTTTTGGGTGAGACTATAAACAGGCCTCATGTGCAAACGCACGCAGGACATCTTGCGCACACGTTAAAAACCCGTTTGGTCTTTCGGAAGAGTTGGCCATTTCGAGCCGGTAGAAACGGATGACAAAAATTATCCCCCCCAAAAAAAACCCAACCCAAACAAAAACAAACCCAAACAAAATAAAAACAACCAAAGCAAACACAAAACCCCCCACCCAAACAAACCACCCCACCCAAAAAAACCAACAACAACCCAAACAAACACAACAAAAAACACCTATGCACACAAGTGTGTTTAGACACCATTCCCAAAGTCGGAATGCCACTACCAAAATGGTAGGGGAAAACCGGTCGCATACGCACAAATCTCACCAATGATGAACCCCGGAGCTCTAGCCGAGGAACGAAGAAAAAAAAAGAAAAACCAGGAGACCACAATGACAGAGTCATCCGCTGCTGCTGCTGAAGGTTTTCAAGACATATCAGGAACTGAACAACACCCCCCCCCCCCCCCCAAAAAAAAAAAAAAAAAGAAGAAAAAAAAAAGAGAAGTTAGCTTCTAGTTTCGGAAGAATGGGCACAGAAAAGACCGTTATTGCTGAAGTCTAAGTCTTATTTTGCAAAGACAGATGTACTCACCACCTCACCTCACCTATCCCGTAGTCTCATGGACCGTGGGGCCACCACTGAAGATTCTGCAACCAGCTTCCTCCACTCCCCACGGTCCTCTGCTTTTCAGTTGGAGTTAGTTATTAAGATTGGCTTCAAACTCCTACTCTTTTTCATAACTTCCTTGAACGGATCTTGGCTGATGCACATGGAGATCATGACCGCATAAACTATAATGGCATCAGTGAAGTAGTTATGAACCCTTGTTATGGGGATGACATTGATAACCTGGCTGAGGTGAACAAGAACTGGCCAAGCTTGTTAGAAGCACTGGATGAGTTCAGCATGACGCGATTACAGGCGTAGAACTCGGCTCCAAAAAGACACCCCGGGGATGACCAGTGCAGCCACCACAAATCCAGTCACTGTGCTGAACTACATCACTGAACATGCGGGGCGGGACAGCTTTGTGGTTACAGCGTTGCGCTCGTGATCTGACTGTCCGGGATCAATCCACTATGGAGGCAGGCGCTCGTTTTAGGGCATTGTACATACGCTGGAGTTAACATCAGCACTGACTCCACGCCCCCAACAGTCCTTCAGATGTGACTACATGTATATATAAACCAAAGCCCCGTTTACAAACCCACGCAGAAATCTTGCGCACACAGTAAACACCCGTCCAGCCATTCTGAAGAGTAGGCCACTTCATGCTTGTAGGAACGGATGAGGGGATGGGATAGCTCAGTGGTCAGAGCACTCGCTTTCCCCAGCTAAGGTTATGCAGCATCGAGCGTGGTTACCACTTGGATGGGTGACCGTTTGTGCGCATTGGCTTCACTACAGTCCCCCAGTTCACCCAGCTGTCAATGGGTACCTGTCTCTTTAGGGTCAGGGAAGGTAAAGCAACAAAGGAGAGATGAGCGAATCCCTCAATATGCTGGCCCCTTGAGAAGTTGAGGTCTCTGATGCCTCACTCCCCTACGACCACATAGGTTATGGGACACCTCTACCTTAGGAACGGATATCTATCTATCTATCTGTCCCGTAGTCTGACGACCGTGGGGGCACCCTCAAAGACTCAACAACCAGTTCCCTCCATTCCTCTCTGTTCTGCCTTTCTCAGGGTTTTGTTGAGTTCTAGGCCTGTCCATTCGCTGATGTTATCCTCCCAGCTCTTCCTTGGTCTGCCTCTTCTTCTTCCTCTTTGGACAGTGCCTTGTAAAATTGTCTTTGCAAGTCCTTTGGATCTTATGACATGCCCATACCATTTAAGTTTACGCTTTTTCACGATCGTTAGAAGGTTCTTATAGGGTCCAATGGTTTGCTGGATTCTGTTATGCACGCTTTCGTTGCTTATGTGGTCTTTGTAGGAGATGCCAAGGAGTCTCCGAAAGCATCTCATCTCCACCGCCTGTACTCTTCTCTCCAAATCTGCTGTCAGGGTCCATGATTCACAGGCATACAGAAATATGGGTATGACAAGGGAGCGCATTAGTCTGATCTTGGAGATAAATGAGATATTTTTATCTCTCCAGATGGTGTTTAGTTTTGACAGTGCTCTTATTGTCTGTGCAGTCCTGCATACTACTTCTGGCTTGGATCCCTGGTCTGATACAATGGCTCCCAGGTACTTGAAGCTTTGAACTGTTTCCAGCTTCTGGTCATTAACCCTGATATCAGTGCTAATGCCGTTGGTGTTATTAGTCATCAGTTTGGTTTTCTCTGCACTGATTTCCATGCCGTAAGTTTCGGAGGCCTTATTCAGGTGTTCTGTTAGGCTGGCAAGGAACGGATAACCATATTTAAAAAGAAAAAACCGCATGAACACAGGGGTCGTGTTTAGACACCATGCCTTAAGTTGGAATGCGGCTACCTTGTTGGTGGGCAAAAACTGTCGCATACGTAAAATCTCACCATTAGCGAACCTCAAAGCTGTAACTGAGGAACGAAAAAAAAAATCACTGGACATAAGCTATGGACTGCTCATTCACTGGCAGTCCACCACTAACAATGAAGACTCCATAATCAGACATCCTCCCCAGGACAACAAAGACAACGGCACACAGGGAAACCTGTAGTGTAGTGTGCCGGTGGGAACGGACAACAAAATGTACAAAACTGCATACACATGGGAACTGGATGTAAAAATCCCACGAGTGCTTATCCCATTATCCTCGAAATAAAAGACTGAATAAAAAATAAATAAAATATTAGTGGACGGAATTCAAACTTAAAAAACAACCCCAACTTTTCTTTGCGATGTGGTGGACTCAAAAGAATGGCATATCACATGAACAGGTAAAGGTATCCCATAACTTTTGAGGTCGTTGGTGAGCGAGGTATCACAGACCTCAGCTTCTCCAGGGCCAGCAGCATATTGAGGGCGGCGTCCATCTCCTCTCCCTCGCTGCTTTACCTTCCCTGACCCTGGGCAGGTACCTATTTACAGCTGGGTGAACTGGGGGACTGTACTAAGGCCCAGGTGCGCAAACGGTCACCCATCCACTTGGTAACCACGCTTAATGCTGCTTAACCTAAGGGAAAGCGAGTACTCTGACCACTAAACTATCCCGTTCCCCTCATATCACATATACATATCATAAAATAATGTTACATGCATAGCAACATAGTATGTCAAGTGTACACATAATACAGAAGTTGAAAACAGACGTATTATTAAAAAAAAAAAGAAGTGAATTCCTTTTAACTTTTGACATCAGAGATGTTAACTCTATGTTGACTAGCATAGGTATATAGCCTCTGTGTGTGTGTGTGTGTGTGTGTGTGTGTGTGTGTGTGTGTGTGTGTGTGTATTATACGTACTAGGCCCTGTGGTGTTTTAAAGACATAAGCTAAGAGACCTATTTTTTTTTTATATCTCCAAATCTCCTAATAATTCTTTTTGGACAATAAAAACGTGGGCTTATTTGTCTGGTATTTTTTTTTTGGTTTAAGTATTAAAAATTCAGAGATGAATAAGACATCACAGCGAAAATAAAATAAAATAAACAGAGAGCAACAACACGAACAAATTGACAAAAGGGTCAGGAGGGGTTTTATTTGACAAGGGGGGAAAAGGTGGTACGTTCTTGTTCGAGTTAGATGTTCAATAACAGCACTTTTACATTTAAAAAAGCAAGTTAGAAAAAAATGTATTTATTTCTATATTTATTCTAGTTATTCTACGTTTTAAAAAATTGTTTAGTTTTATTTAGTTTTTATTGTTTTTGGTTTTTAAAGTGTCTGTTGAATGTTTTGCTCGAAGAAGGGCAATATTTTTTCTGTTACAAAGATGACAATCACAATAATGAAAGGTCGCCCCAAAACCTATCTAGTCACTCATGTCACCAGTATATCACTGATGTTACATTTCACGGAACACGTGACGCGGAGTGACAGTAAGGGGAGTGAAGAAATATCATGAAACAATGACTCTCCTCTTCGTCGATGTACCGTGTTTTTTTTCCTCTCTCCTCCCTCCCCAAGGTAAACAGTTTATGTCAATTTTGTCAACTTCTTATTCATGTTTCTTTTTGTAGAAAATACACAAACAAACCAGGTATGTAAAAACAAGTATTGTCAGTGTTCTGTAAATTCTGCGTCCATCTATCTGCGGTCTATTCTTTAACTACTACTACTACTACTACTGCTGCTGCTGCTGCTATTCATTTTGTTGTTCTTTCTAACACTATGATCCACATATATATATATATATATATATATATATATATATATATATATATATATATATATATATAGACACACATGTGAGTGAGTGCATGAGGACATGCACGTAGCTTGGGTGGGCGAGTACTTGCGGCACTAGACATGATAATTATAGCTGCATGACTTGATAGAAATCTATAACTGGTGCGCTTGAACCCCCCCCCCCCCCTCCCACACACGCACGTGTGCGCTCGCACACACACATTCATGCGCGCGCTCACACACACACGCGCGCACGCACACACATCACATATTTCCGTCACACATTCAACACCGTCGGCCTGAGAAAAAAGCAAACAAACAAGCTAGGAACAAAGAAAGAGAGGCATCCCCTCCCAATCCCCACACACAAATGACGCATAGCATCTCATCTGCTCCATCCCCTCAGGCAGATGGAAATCAAGCCATGATGAGGGCACTTACCATCCATTTCCCTTGTATTGTATCGCGTTGTTTTGCATTGTCTTTGTCTTGGTATAGCATTGTATTGTCCTGTATTGTCTTAGTGTTGTATTGTCTTGGAGTGTGTTGTGTTGTATCGCTTTGTCTTGTCTGCATAGCGTTGACTTTTATTGTATTCTATTGTCTTGGTGTTGTATTGTCTTGTATAGCATTGCACTGTCTTGTCATAGTGTTGTCTTGCATTGCATTGTCTTTTGTGTTGTGTTGTCTTGTATTGCATTGTAATGCATGTATTATATTGTATTGCATCGTATTGAATACCAGTTTCAGTCACGCCAGATTTCTCTGCGTGAAATTCGGGCTGCTCTCCCAGGGAAGAGCGCGTCGCCACATGAGCAGCGCCATCCATCACGTTTTGTTCTTTTTCCTGTCTGCAACTGTATTTGTTTTCCTAGCAGAGTGACTTTTTTCCTGCCGAGGTTTGCCAGGGACAACTCTCTCGTTACTGTGGGTTCTTTTACCTACGCTAAATGCGTGTCACACACGGGACCCCGCTTTATCGGTCCCATCCGAAAGACTAGCATCCAGACCATCACTCACGGTCTACTAGATGGGGATGAAAAGTTCTGTGCACAAACGGGTGTAAAATCACCACACACTTCGGTCCCGGACTTTTTGCTTTCTAGGCAGGTGTTTTACCTATAGACCTCCCATGGCCAATCATAACTCCATCTCCATCCAGCGGTGAGGAGAAGCTCGGAAGGTGTCCATACGTCGTTTACCTGGGATCCATCATCAATGCAAACTGCAAACCCGAAGCTAGCAACAAACGAAACAACAACAGTAACAACCAACCCACAATAAGACCGTCTCTTAGCCAGAACTAGGAGGCACCGTGGTCGGGTGGTTTAGGCGGTCAACTCGTGATCCAGAGGTCGCGGGTTCGATCCCCGCTCGGCTCGGTGTTGTGCCCTTGGGAAAGACACTTTACTCCTATTTTCCTCACTCCACCCAGGTGTACAAGTGGGTACCAGCTCTGCTGGGGAAGTATCTGGCGACAGACTAGCGTCCTGTCACAGGGGTGGTGAAAAACCATCTGTTCGCTTAACGCTACAGAAACCGGGATAAGCTCCGGCTCTATGGGCCTTCTGGCTCGAAAGAACATATTTTAGCCAGAACTATAGCTACAGCACTTTTTTTTGGTGATCTTGTTCTTGTTTCTCTTTGTTCTTACTTACTTATTTTCTTTCTTAATTTATTTTTTGTTCTCTCATCAATCTCTTCTTCTTCTTTCTTCCTTCGTTCTTTCTTCCTTTCTTCTTCTTTGTCGTCGTTGTCGTCATAATTATGTGCGAAAATGTGTCGAATGCGTCGCACTGCTGTCAAGCGCTTGGCAAGTCAGGCCTAGCGCAACCGACTTCGACACTGGAAAAAAAAGTTCTTTGAGTCTCTCTGGGGATAAAAAAAACAGCAGGAGAATGGACAAGAAGGCAGAAAAATGTACAAGAAGGAGGTGACAGGAAGAAAAATAAAAGGAACAAGGCAGAAACAAAGAGAGGGATAGAACAGCACCTTTTATCTTGACAGAAACGTGTACGCAGGACAAGAACCGCTCCACGAAACATGAAGGAAGATAAGCCAGGCTCCTGCGTGCTGTGGTCTATTCCATCTGCTAGGAACACGGATCCTGAGAATGGTGGATCAAGTAAAAAAGAGAATCCATGATGCCGTAGATAGCAGTGAGGTCTTTGCACGAGAAACTATCTAGACAGGGCATAGGGCTACGTTGAGCTTTTCGTCAAAAGGCACGAACAGGTGTGCTGAATTTTCAAAGTATCAACATTATCATGTCCATACGAAAATCTCCTGGCATCAGATAAGTGAAGAACACTATGAGAAAAGAGAACTATGTCATGTTGGAATAGACACGTAACTAGATCCAGTGGCCTTACTAAAACACGTCAGACGGAACGCTATAAGCGAGTGGGTAAGCTTCGACTTCAATCCCATGAGTGCATGAAGTCGTGGGTTGGAATCTCGATGGCGTCTGATGAATTAAGGATAGGGATTTCACAATCTTCAAAGTCAACTTCAAGTACAGACCTGCCAGTGCCTGAATTCCCTTTGTGAAATATGCACAAGCAGAAGATCAAATATGCACGTTACAGATTCCGTCATTGGTGTCAGTGTCGGTGGGCTACGAAAACACAAACATACCCAGCATATATCCCCGAAGTCGGAAAGCAGCTACCTTAATGGTGGGCAAAATCTCACCATTGGTGAACCTCGGGAAAACCCCCCACGTCTTCTTCGAGCGACTGTTAGAATGAAGACGAAAATCATTTGGCACACAACCGACATACATGTAGGAATCTGGTCAAAAGCTCTTCAGTGCGGCACTGCAACGACTCTGCAGGGGGCTAAGAGAAAAAGAGAAAGAAAAGAAAGGTCATGGTAATAAGTCAGCCTAGATGTGGTTCTTGCACTCTGCTGAGCTAAATCAACATGAACGGAAACTTAACTGAAACAACCAGCACACACAATACTGCAGGTGTACCAATTCGGACCTAAGCTGTAAACAAGAATCTATCTATCTATCTGTCCCGTAGTCTGACGACCGTGGGGGCACCCTCAAAGACTCAACAACCAGTTCCCTCCATTCCTCTCTCTGTTCTGCCTTTCTCAGGGTTTTGTTGAGTTCTAGGCCTGTCCATTCGCTGATGTTATCCTCCCAGCTCTTCCTTGGTCTGCCTCTTCTTCTTCCTCCTTGGACAGTGCCTTGCAAAACTGTCTTTGTAATTCCTTGGGATCTTGTGACATGTCCATACCATTTAAGTTTACGCTTTTTCACGATCGTTAGAAGGTTCTCATAGGGTCCAATGGTTTTCTGGATTCTGTTATGCACGCTTTCGTTGCTTATGTGGTCTTTGTAGGAGATGCCAAGGAGTCTCCGAAAGCACCTCATCTCCACTGCCTGTACTCTTCTCTCCAAATCTGCAGTCAGGGTCCATGATTCACAGGCATACAGAAATATGGATATGACAAGGGAGCGCATTAGTCTGATCTTGGAGATAAGTGAGATATTCTTATCTCTCCAGATGGTTTTAGTTTTGACAAAGCTGTTATTGTCTGTGCAGTCCTGCATACTACTTCTGGCTTGGATCCCTGGTCTGATACAATGGCTCCCAGGTACTTGAAGCTTTGAACTGTTTCCAGCTTCTGGTCATTAACCCTGATATCAGTGCTAATGCTGTTGGTGTTATTAGTCATCAGTTTGGTTTTTTCTGCACTGATTTCCATGCCGTATGTTTTGGAGGCCTTATTCAAGTGTTCTGTTAGGCTGGCAAGCTCTTTTTCTGATCCTGCTATTCCATCAATGTCATCTGCGAAGCGGAGGTTTGTGATCGTTCTGCCACCAATGCTGACTGATCCTTCATGATGTTCCAGTGCATCAGCCATGATTCTCTCAAGGAAGATGTTGAAAAGAGTGGGTGAGAGTAGACAGCCCTGCCTTACTCCAACTGTTGTTCGAAACCATTCTCCAATGTTGTTGTTGTAGTACACTGCACTGGTGGCCTCGCTGTACAGCTGTTTGATGACTCTGATCAGGTTTGCATTGATGCTGTACAAATTCATGGTTGCCCACAAAGCTGCATGCCACACCCTGTCAAATGCCTTCTTAAAATCGATAAATACGTGGTAAAGGTCTTGTTGATGTTGAAGGTACCGCTCACATAGTATTAATATTCTGAGGTTGAATATCTGTTCTGTTGTGCTGCGCCCTGCTCTGAAACCTGCTTGTTCCTCAGCAATGATGGTCTCTGCTTGTGGCTTCAGTATATTCAATATTATCTGCAGCATGACCTTGCTTGGGTGACATATGAGGCTGATTGTGCGGTAATTATGGCACTGTTGTAGATTTCCCTTCTTGGGGAGGGTGATGATGAGTGACTGTGTCCATGGTGTTGGCCATTTTCCTGTCTGCCAGATCTTGTTGCAGATTCTTAGTAGGGCGCTGATCATGGCTTCCCCTCCAGCTTGGACCAACTCAGCTGGAATGTTGTCAGCCCCTGTTGACTTCCCCTTTTTCAGCGATCTGACTGCTGTTTCCACTTCTTCTCGGAGGATAGGGTGACTGTCTGTGTCTTTGCTTTCGGGTACATTAAGGACTTCTGGATCTCCTGCGGTTCTATAGTTATACAGGTCGGAGCAGTATTCTGTCCATCTGTTCAGAATATCCTGGTCGTTAGTGAGACACTTCCCATTTTTGTCTTGGACTGTTAAACCTTTTCTCTGTTTCGTGCTAGTCAGGTCTTTCACCAGCTGATATGCTTTCTTGCTATTGTTTTTCTTGATGTTCTCTTCAATGTCTTGTGTCTTGGCACTGTTCACCGATCCATTTCTCTTTTGCCTCCGTCATGGACTTCCTGATTCTTTTGTTGACTGCCCTATATTGTTCTGCTCTTTCTTTTGTTTCATTTTTCTTTTTCTTCAACTCTCTACGCTTGTCGCATAGTTGTAGGATGTTAGGTGTGACCCATGGTTTTTTGACTGGTCGGTGTTTGCCAAGAAGCTCGTTTGCTGAAAACAAGAATAAGTAGATTAAAAAAATCAATCAAACAACCAATAACACACACCCACACACACACACACGCACGCACTACGCACGCACACACACAGAGTAAACTATATAAAAGGGGTTTTCTGGCTTTTTTGCGTTCCTCGGCTAGAACTGCAAAGTTCATCAATGGTAAGAAAGAATTGGCGTATTATGTGACCGATTACTCCCATTATTAGTGTAGCCGCATTCCAAAGCCTGAGATAAATAGACAAAATTAAAAGATATAGATAGAAAAACAGAGAAAATGAAGGGAAGAAGGAACAAAAAAAAAAACAACAACAAAAAGAGAGAAAATGGATAGCGGTGAAGTAGACTGGTAAATAAAGCGTATGATTTCTATTGTAAAAATGATAACGGTTGTTGACTTATTAGCTTTCCTCCTGTCTATGTAAAACGGTGACACCACCCATGATGATACTGCCAAATAAAACAACTTTATAACCCCTATGGTATTTTTGTCTTTCAAACAGCTGATGTAAATTCTGACGAGCGTCAAGGTTTGAATCAGTTCATTACTGCTTAATAACAGGCTTTTGTGTATGAGAGAGGGAGAGGGAGGGAGAGAGAGAGAGAGAGAGAGAGAGAGGAGAGAGAGAGAGAGAGAGAGAGAGAGAGAGAGAGAGAGAGAGAGGAGAGAGAGAGGGGAGGGGGGGGAGAGGGTTTAGTATTTTTTCTTTGTATCCATCCTTTTATTTCAAGGATAATGGAATAAGCACAAGTGCTTTTTACACACAGTCCCCTGTGTGCATGTAGCTTTGTCAATTTAGTCATCCGTTCCCTCCGTCACACACGCAATCGCCTACTCTTCCAAACGGTGGAACAGATTTTATCGCGTGCGGAAGATGTTCTGCGTGCATTCACACACAGGATGTCGGTTTATAATATCACCAGGACTTTTGGGGTAGTGGAGCAGGCACTGATGTTAACTCCAGGGGAAAAAATCATCGTGAAAGGTGCCTCAGTGGTGGCTCGAACCTGGGCCGTCAGATCGCCAGCGCCTCTCTCTAACCACCAAACTATTCTGTCCCCGTGTGTGCGCGCATGTACATGAATCACGCAAAAAAGCGCCCATGTACACGTACATATGTAAAAATTCATCGTAGATTTCTCTTCTCAAAATCTGCTGTCACTATACATCATCATCCTTTTTATACCAATGTTCAAGTATTGTGGTATGCTCAAGAAAGACAGTGACTAACTTTGTACAACAAAAGTTGTTTTTATCACTAGCCCGTACCCCTCCCGCTTTTTGATATTTTAATAAAACCCACACCTACTGGCTTTTCCCTACTTTTTCCACACAATGACACTTCCATTCCCACACGAAATAAATATATGAACATGAATAGATAAACTAACAAATATTTAAGTATTATAAATACATAAATAAAAAAAACCCCACCAACAAAACAAAACAAGAACTAAACCAGAGCAAAGAAAACAACAGCCATCTTTCTCATCATTGGAAAGAGCAAACTTTGGGAAACTTGCCTTCTTTGTCGTGGAACGCTCAGACAGCAACTATTGTTGCCTGTCAAATGAAAGAAAATGCGTTACGTTTCCGTTAAGCGCCTTACAAGTCAGGCCCAGGACATCAAACTTCGGCTCAGGAGGAAATGGTTGTATTGTAAGACCTTTGAGGAAAAAATCAGGAAAATGGACCAAGAAGGCAGAAACTAGACAAGAAGGAGGTGTCAGGAAGAAAAGGAACAAGGCAGAATCAAAGAGAGGGATAGAAAAGATGGAATTTCAAGCACAAAATTTCCAGAAGGTGGAGATGCTATTTATACTGAAAGGTCCCCGGCATCCCCACATGTGAGGAAGCTTGCATTGATGTCCACTTCTCCTTGGGCAAGTTCTTTGCTTGCTGTTATAATTATGTGCATGTTTCTGGGGCAAGTTGACATTTGGCACAGCCACTCTGTCGGCGGCAGTTTGCATGCTGGGTATGTTCTTATCAATGATACCATCAGCCATAGTAGGCCTGCTAGTTAAAGAAAGATGGCTAGGCCTTTAACATGTGAGGAGGATATTATGCGAGGTGTTTTTTTTTCTACCGAGACCTCATCTTATACCCTCATCCGAAGACCTTGCCGGGTTACAGTGAGTATCAATGCTAGCTTCAAGGGACAAAACTCAGCCTTTTGAAAGGGTACTCGACAGATACTATAACTGAGGGGTAAGACTGTTCGACCTCCATCCCATGGGTTCATGAGGTCGGGGGTTCAAATCTCGGCGGCATCTGGTGAAATAAGGGTGGGGATTTTTACGATCTCCCAGATCAACTTCAAGTGCAGACCTGCCAGTGCCTTCATTCCTTTAGTGTATTCACACATACAGAAGGTCAAATTTGCACGTTAAAGATCCTAAATCATGTCAGCGTTCGGTGGGTTAACGGAAACACGAACATACCCAACATACATCCCCGAAATCGGAATGCGGCTACCTTCATGGTGGGCAAAAACGGTGGCATACGCAACATCTCACCATTGGGGAACCTCGGAGCTCTATCCAAGGAACGCCTCAGTGGAGACTGGAACCTCGTGCCCTCGGTCACGTCACTGCCAGGTGAGGAGTCCTCTCTCCGCTCTTACCACTGAGCTCGGCAGACAGACCTGTGGAATCTTCCAGTGGCATTAATTAACTCATCGCTGGTGATTTACACGTCCTGTCTGCCCTGTCAGAGGGGGAACATCATTTCAGCAGTGACAGCCGCAACGCCTTGTTATGGCTGAGCTACGACATTCTTGGAGTCGTGACTGACACTCTCGCTTTTTAAAATTTTTTACTGGGGGGAGGAGGGGGTGGAGTGGGGTGGGGTGTTAAGTCTGGTGGTTAAAACGTTGTGCATTGTGTTCGCGGATCTGTCAACCCAGGTTTGAATCCCGTTCATGGGGATTTCTTCTTCCTGGGTTTCTACTCCCCGTCAGGTTATACCATACTATACTATGTTATACTATACTATACTATACTATACTGCACTGTACTATACTATACTTTAATAATAATAATAATAATAATAATAATGTATGGAATTTATATAGCGCTGAATCTTGTAAAGCAACAAATCAAAGCGCTCAGATGACTTAAAAAAATAAATTTATGCGTGTGTATGCGGTTTTATAAATTTTGTCATCTGTTCCCACCGGCACACAATGGCCTACTCTTTCAAACAGCGGAACAGGATTTAACGTGTGCGCAAGATGTTCTGCATGCGTTCGCACACGGGGCCTCGGTTTATAGTCTCATCCGAAGGACTTATACTCTACTCTACTCTACTCTACTCTACTCTACTGCACTATACTATACTATACTATACTATACTATACTATACTATACTATACTATACTATACTATACTATACTATACTATACTACTATACTATACTATACTATACAATACTATACTATATTATATACTACGCTTCCCTTGATTAGTCATGATGCTTATTGCCCTGTCTGCAACAGATGCAGTTAATGGAGCTGTCACTAACAATGATACGATACTAAGCAACGTGGCGCAATTCATTACAAAGCTATACAATGCTATATAACTCAGTTAAAAACAGCACTATCTGATACAATGAATACACTCTACAATATAATAAAAAATATATAACTGTTTCATAAAATAAAATAAAAAAACATACCACTGTTTCGTCACGAAGCTCGTTTCTTACATTGAATGCACAGCTCAGATGCAAATTCAATTCCAACACTGTCAGTCACAACGTAAACAGACATATATTAAGAACACACCAAAGGGTGCAGTTTTGTTGAAAACTGCATGCAATTAACCCAAAAGACGGCTGAAATAAACGAGCGTATGCAAATTATCAACGTGACTTTCACACACACACACACACACACACACACACACACACTCTCTCTCTCTCTCTCTCAATAATTTTTTTGACGATAAAAGGATAAATAATGTTTATGTCTATCTAACATCCGGCAGTAAAAAGACTTTAGACAAAACAGGACAAAAAAAAAATGAATCACGCACACTGTGACACAAGTAAGCTAGGTAGTTTTAAAAAAGAACGAATCCACTCACATAATAACGATTTCCCCGTGGGGATGCCAGAGGCCTGTCAGTATAAATAGCATCCCCACCTTCTGGAAGTTCTGTGCGAGGAATTCCCTCTTTTCTATCCCTCTCAATGTTTCTGCCTTGTTCTTTTTTCTTCTTATCACACCCTCCTCATCTATTTCCTGCCTTCTTGGTCCATTTCCCTGCCTTTTTACCAGAAAGTCTTTAACGATAATAATTCTCTCCCTTGCCGAAGTCGGATGAGCTGGGCCTGACTTGTCAGGCACTTAACGGCAGCGCAACGCATTTTCGTTCATATGACAGACAACATTAGTTGCTGTCTGAGCGTTCGACGACGAAGAAAAAATGATGATAACGATTTCTACTACTACTACTACTACTACTACTACTACTACTACTACTACTACTACTACTACTACTTCTACTACTACAACAACAACAACAACTATAATGTAGTATTTCAGTATAATCATTAAGAAATTTGTTCTTAGATAGATGGCTTGATGAAAAAACGCAAATGCATTGTTTATTCAATGTACCATCTGGAAATAAAAATTTGACTTGACTTGACTTGACTACTACTTCTGAGTACTTCTCCTGCCACTAGCACTGCAACACCTACATCTATTTTAACAAATAATGCTACTTGTGCTGCTGCAGCTGTGGCTATACTATTACTACTGCTTGATGATAGTAGTAATGATAATAAATGATCCAAGAGTACCAAACCTATTAAAGACCAGCAATAGCAACAAAATTCCAGATATACCAAAAATGCAAACAAAACCCTAAAACAACCACCCCCCCACCCAACCAAAAAAAACCAAACCCCATCCAAGAAGTGTAGGGCCGCGACAAGCAATGGCAGACAACACATGGCATGAAACATACAGTCTAGGAATGCTAGGGGTAGTCTCAACAAACAGCAGGGCGGGTATAGGCTACACTCCGCGTTTACCTTCCGGGTGAAGTAGTGTCTTCTATAGAGCTCTGCTGAGAAGTTTTTGTTGTTGTTGTCCATTTTCATATATCTTTGTTATAAAGTCTGCAAAAAATGCACAGTGTATTTTTTTTTCGGGGAGGGGGGTGGGGGGTTGTTAACATTGAAAAATTTAAGAAGTTAACACCAACCAAATTTATGAACAATTCTCTCGATTTTTCAGTCAAAAGATAGTCTTTCTAAAAAAGTGTAGGGTTTTCAATTTTTTTTAAATATCTGTGGGTGCATTTGGAGGGATAGTATGAATACAAGAATAATAACGATAGGAAAACAGAAGAAAAAGTGGCAACATTTAAAGGTGGTGTGAAGCCATACTGGAGTCATTCACACGCCATCCTTCACAGCTGGCCCCCTCTTCCTGGTTTGATTGTAGTGTAGTCCCAGCGGAGCTATCCGAATTAGGAAATGCACCATCAACGTATCATCACCAACTGTACATCTTCCACGAAATATGGGGTTAGATAATGAGCCTTACTTCTGACAATCATCTTCCCCGGACGTGGTAAGATGAGGCGAGACGTATGACGTCTATACCCCATTCTTCTTCTTCTCGAACGCTCAGACAGCAACTGTTGTTGTCTGTCATATGAACGAAAATGTAACGCACTGCCGTTAAACACCTGAAAAGTCAGGCCCAGTGCATCCAACTTCGGCGCAGGAGAGATTTGTTAGATTTTAAGTCTTTCTGGAAAAAAAGGCAGGAGACTGGATCAAGAAGGCAGAAAATAGACAAGAAAGAGGTGACAAGGGGGAAAAAAGGGAACAAGGCAGAGACAAAGAGAGTGATAGAAATGAGGGAATACCTAGCACACAATTTCCAGGGGGGTGGGGGTGGGGACGGGGACCACATGTTCAGGAAGAAGAGTATGTTTACCTCTGTGGGTAGGCTTTATACGGCGTGTACGGCTCGTAGCAGTATGCCTTGTCAATGGGCCATAAAACACAGTTAACAAAACCAAGACACCACTAAACTGCTGTGACTACCTACACGCAATATTTGCACATATTTTGACATCTTGAAGGTACCATATGGGTGTTCCCTCCCCTTTACTTTTCTAAACACATATTTTTATATTTCTTGAAAGTGTGTGTGTGTGTGTGTGTGTGTGTGTGTGTGTGTGTGTGTGTGTGTGTGTGTCCCACAAGTATGCATAAGCCTATGTGTATCTGAATGTATAAGTGATGGACAAAGAAAGCCCTGTGGAGGAGAAGCAAAAGAATGAAGGGGTTTTGTCAGAAATAAAGAACAAACGCTGCTGACATCCACCTCAGACCACCAGGCCACCCACGTCTTGCTCTGAACAACTGAACTATTCCACACCCAACCCTCTCCCCATTTGCTGCATCACACGTAATTGATGATGACAACGATCTGCTGTCACTATCCATTTTCTCACTCACACACACACACACACACACACACACACACACACACACACACACACACACACACACACACACACACACACACACAACACACAAATGAATATGGGTTATGGATTACAGTTAAAAGTTAAAGAGCTAACAAATGTCATTAAACAGCAAATGCATGACAAGTAGAACAGCTTAAGGAAAAAAAAGTATAAATGTAGACATCACAATCAGACTCATCCCATCATAATTTCACTCATACCCACAAAACTAAGTATGCATCAATGATCAGGAATAAGCTAATATGATTATGAAGTCTTTTATTTCATTCTTTTATTTTGAGGAATAAGCACTCATGTGCTTCTTTTTTACATCTAATCCCCGTGTGTATGCGATCTTGTACATTTTGTCATGTCTTCCCACCAGCACACATTGGTCTATTCTTCCGAAAAGCGGAACAGGTTTTAGCGTGTGCACAAGGTATTATGTGTGCGTTCGCACACGGGGCCTCGGTTTAGAATGTCATACGAAGGACTCTTGGGGAGGGGAGCAGAGTCGGCACTGAAGTTAACTCAAGGGGAAAAATCCCCTTGAACCGGATTCGAACCCAGGTCAGCAGATCACGAACGCAATGCGCAACGCTCTAACCACCAGGCTATCCCGTCTCCCGAGAGAGCGAGCGAGAGATTTATTCACTTATTTTTAAAAATTTTATTCTTTTATATCGAGGATAATGGAATAAGCACTTGTGTGCTTTTTTTACATCTAGTCCCCGTGTGTATGCGTTTTTGTTAATTTTGTAATCTGTTTCCACCGGCACACAATGGCCTACTCTTACGAAAAGCGGAACAGGATTTAACGTGTGCGCAAGATGTTCTGCGTGCATTCACACACGGGACCTCGGTGTATAGTCTCATCCGAAGAACTTTTGGGGAGAGTGGAGTCTGCACTGATGTTAACTCCAGAGGAAAATATCCCCTTGAACGGGAATCGAACCCGGGTCGTCAGATTGCGAGCGCAATGTTCTAATCACTAGGCTATCCCGTTCCGAGAGAGAGAGAGAGAGAGAGAGAGAGAGAGAGAGAGAGAGAAAAGAGAGAGAGAGAGAGAGTTATGATGTGTATTCAATTAATCCCCCCCCCCCCCCCCTGCACCTTAAACTGTGATGTATTTGAGTGTAGTACCAGTTGTGATGTATTTCTTCACTGCCTGTAGAACACGTGTGCCCATCACTAATGACCCTTGTTCATTGCCCGTGGATCTGCCCACTGTTTTTCCTCCCTCAGCCACCCGTCTGACCAGTTTGCCCCAAATGGCAACAACATACCATTTTGCTACAGAACTCAAGTTGTTGACAGTAGTACCCTTGTCAGGAGGGCTTTTGTGTGTGACTTTGACAGTGATGGGTTACTGATCTCCTTTTTACTGTCATCCTAAGTGAGCAGCTAAGCCACGCGTCTGTCAACACAAACACACACACACACACACACACGCACACACACACACACACACACACATACACACACACACACACACACACACACACACACACACACACACACACACACACACACACACACACACACATCAGTTTTAAAACACTTCTACCGACCACACGTGAGAACTCTGGAAAAGATTTTAGTTAACTCTTTATTGCTGTGTGAAATCGCTTTGCTGTTGAAGATTAGTGATTTATCATAGTATTTTATTCCCGATGTCAAACTGCGGCTACCTTAGTGATGAGAATTAAAAAACAACAACAATGGTCGCATACGCAAAATCTCCCCGTTGGTGAACCTCGGAGCTCTAGCCGAGGAGCTGTGGGATCAAAGTAGAAAAAGAAGTAAATATAAACAGGTCAGAAGTTTATTTGTAAAGCAGAAACATAGACCTTGTGCGATTCCTTCATTTCTAAATAACTTCTAAATGGTTTTGTGGGGTAAGGGGGTGGGGGTGGGGAGGGGGTGGGGGGTGAGAGCCTAGTGGTTAGAGTGTTGAGCTCTCGATCTGACAGCCCCGGTTCGAGCCGCTATTGAGACACTCGTTCAAGGGGCTTTCTCCTGGAGTTAACATCAGTACCTGCTTCAACCCCCCCCCCCCCCCCCCCCCCCCAACTGAAAATCCTTCTGATGAGGCTATGAACTGAGTTCGCGTGTGCGAACGAACGCAGATCGTTTTGCACACACGTGAAAATCTGTTTCGCCTTTCGGAAGAGTAGGCCATTGCGAGTCTGTAGGGAATCATGACAACATTTGAAAAATGCATGCACACAGGCGTTGTGGGTGGCTATTATCTTCAAAGTCGGCTTGCGGCTGCTGTACTGGAGTCGCATACGATCAACTGTCACCATCGGTGAACCTCGGAGGTGTAGCCGAGAAACGACAAACTGTGCGTTTGATTAGTTAGGTTTTGGATGTTTAACTTGAAAGGAGCAATTTTTTTATTTACTGCACTGAGCTATATTGTATCTTATTGTACAGTACTGTATTGTATCAAATTGTACTGTAATGCACTGTATCAAATTGTACTGTACCGTATTGTATTGTATCGTATTGAACTGTACTGAACTATAAATTGTATTGTATTGTATTGCATCAAATTGTATTGTACAGTATCTTATCGTATTGTATTGTACCGGATTGTACTGTATCAAATTGTACTGTACTGCATTGTATCAAATTGCATTATACTGTACCGTATTGTACTATATTGTGTTGTGCCAAACTGTACTGTATTGAATTGATTTGTACAGTGTTATCTTTGCATATCGGCAGCAGCAATTTCGAAGATCAAGACCATCTGGAAAGACCGAAACATCTCTCTCAGGACCAAGGTCAAGCTAGTCATCTCCACAGATCTGCATGCATGCGAATCCTGGACACTGAATGCAGATCTACAAAGGAGAATCCAGGCTTTGGAGATGAGATGTCTCAGAAGACTCCTTGGCATTTCATACACGGACCACATCACCAACGAAGAAGTCCGACAAACCGTGCAGCCAACAAGTACAGCAATTCGACCTGCTGACTACTGTCAAGAAAAGGAAGCTCAGATGGCATGGGCATGTGACAAGATCAGATGGGCTCTCCAAGACCATACTGCAAGGAACAGTGCAGGGGAAGAGAAGGCCAGGCAGGCCGAAGAAGAAATAGACAGACAACATCCCTGAATGGACCGGATAGAGCTTCGCCACAACCCAGGCACTTGCCCACAACCGCCGCAAAAGGAGCCAACTGGTGCAACGTTTGTCGCTGCAGTGCCCCTACGACCCAGGAGGGGGTTATGGGAGCAATTGAGATAACGAGATGAGCATTGTATCGTTTTGTGCTGTATCTATTGTACTGTCTTGTATTGTACTATATTGTTTTGTGTCAAAAAGTGTACTGTATTGTATCAATTTGTACTGTACTGTACTGTATTGTATCGTATTGTGCTGTATCTACTGTACTATCTTGTATCGTACAATACTATACTGTACCGCACTGTGTTGTACCATATGGTATACCCCTTTCATTCACAGCAGATTCCTCTGAGTGATACTCGGGTTGCTCTCTCCGGGGAGAGGGCATCGACACAACAGCAGCGTCACCCATTAGACAGAAAAGATTCCTCTCTAGTCCTGTATTGTTATCCCATGATGATGGCTTCTGCTGCTACAGAGTACTGCCAGGGACACCTGTCTTGATTGTTCTGGTTTTATTTTTTTGACGTACACTTAATGCGTGTTGTACACTGGGACCTCGGTTTATCACCTCACCCAAAAGACTACCACTAATAATAAATGGAATTTTTATATCCGAAAGACTAGCACCCAGAACACCGCTTAAAGTATAGTGGATGGAGGATGGGGGGGGGGGGGGGGGGGGGGGGGGGGGGAGCTCGGTCTTACAAGAGAGGCCATTGCTGTATAATGAAGGTTGTAAGTTCTTGGCGGTAAACTGGTTGGAGGGGCTTGTCTTTTTACCTGTGGCCTATACTAACTCTCTAGCTACCTTGAAATAGTTACGCGAAGCTACACATGTATACACAGTTGCTTTTCTTTCCTGTGCTGATGATACACGCTGTCAAGCCATTAGCTGGCTTGTGGAGAACTGCGCGTACATCGTTTCTTGTCAACAAGCTGCTATAGTTTTCTCTTTCTTTTGTTTCAAGCTCCTCCCCCCCCCCCCCCCCCCCCTTCTCCTTCTCTATTGTTTTTCTTATTATTTCAATCTACCTTGGCACCATCTCTGTCTGGCACACCGCTGTGTAAAAGTGCTGTTTCCTGTTCACCTGTAATAAGGGTAGGCAGTCGTCTGGGTCTAGATAGCAGATGGAGGGGTCTTTGAACCCTGACCGTGGGGCCCAGATGGGTCAATGGCCGCTTGCCAGACTGACTCACTGTAGAGGCGCCCGGCTGTTCATCATCATCGGCGGCATGTATCATATGTTAGCCTAGCCTAGTTTTGCACTGCTTTGCTGCCGGTGGGTAGGTTTGATGGGTTCCTTGATA
>CM054144.1:14850767-14853267 GCA_028751875.1 Rapana venosa | reverse complement strand
ATTCTCACCTCACCAATTCCGTAGTCCAGCAGACCGTGGGGGCACCACTGAAGATCTTGCAACCAGCTTCCTGCACTCCCCGCGGTCCTGTGCTTTCCGTAGCAAATCGTTTCACTCAAGGCCAGTCCACTCTCTGATGTTGTCTTCCCATCGTTTCCTCTGTCTTCCTCTTCGTCTCCCTCCTTGTACTGTTCCCTGTAGGACAGTCTTGGCCAGTCCAGATGTTCGTGTGACGTGTCCGTACCGCTTTAGTTTGCGACTTTTCACTGAAGTCAGGAGCTCACCATATGGTCCGATGGCGTTTTAAACTCTAGTTTTCACTGCCTCATTAATGATGTGATCTCTGTATGAGATACCAAGGAGTTTGCGAAAGTATCTAATATCTTTTGCCTGTATCCTTCTTTCAATGTCTGCTGTTATGGTCCACGTTTCACGCGCGTACAAAAATAATGGACATGATCAGCATGCATTACTGCTTGATTGTAATCAACACAGCTTGTCCCGTTTAGCATCTCTCTATTATTATCTCCTCCACTCAGCAGTATTTCACTGACACTGCATTGTGGTTGGACATGCAATAAGCTGTAATTCATTGACGACGAGACTGAACAGATTTTCATCATCCCCAAACGTTTGCTACATTTTGTTTCCCTCCATACAGTTGAACGGGTCTGACATCCTTACATCTGAGATAGTTCGCAACAACCTGGGTGTTTTTACAGATTAAACTTTAGCCTTTGAAAAGTAGATTTCTTCTATTGCTCACACCTGCTACCTAAAATGACGTAGAATTAGCTCTATTCGCCATCTTCTCTCACAAGCTGCTACTAAAAACCATTGTCTGTGCTCTTGTACTTTGGCGACTCAGCTATTGTAATCTACCCAAAATAGCTTTGGTTCATCCTTTAAAAAATTCGACATTATACTACTTGACTTGTTTTTTGTTCTTCAAAACCTTATAACGTGTCTCCTCCTCTGCAATTTCTTCAACGACGACGACAACAAACAACAACTACAAGAGCAGCAGCAACAACAATAATAATAACGATGATGATAACAACAACAACGAAAACAACAGCAATAGTAACCATGGAGAGAAAGCACCGTCTATGACCATAAACAAACACTTTACAAGAATCAACTGAAACCTAAACAAAAGATCATGATTTTTTTCTGAAAATGGTGGACCTACACATTCTAAATACAAGATCTCTAGACAGATCAATATTCGTGTGTTAAGTACTAAAAACAAAAAACCTGACTTCAGCCTTGCTGAGCAGAGAGTTAAAATGACCATGGAACTGGGTGTAAAGCTGTTTATTTCAGCTGAGAAAAATGGGTTAAAAGTAAACCGGCTATACAGCTATAATTTATTGATGATGAGACTGAACAGATTTTCATCATCCCCAAACGTTTGCTACATTCTGTTTCCCTCCATACAGTTGAACGGGTCTGACATCCTTACATCTGAGATAGTTCGCAACTGCCTGTCATAACGAGCAGCCAATCAGTTGTGCTTTACCGTGAACCTGTCAAGTCCTGACAACTGTAACTTGCAAGTGGCTGACCTTTTCGAAAAACAAATCATTTTAATCTCCAACTCCAATCGGCCATGTACGCAAAATATCACTTGTGAACCACCCAGCTCTTGCTGAGAAACAGGAACCTAATAAAACAACAATATCCCCCCTCCCCCCTCCTGTGACTCCAAAATTATGTTGTGAGACATATGTGTTTGAAAAAGGCCGCTGTGCCATTCTTCTGCCCCAAACCCTGGGCTGGTTCCTGGTCAAGGCATACATAGGGCGCCCGATTTTAATAATAATAATAATAATGATAATAATAATAATGTATGGAATTTATATAGCGCTCAATCTTGTAAAGCAACAAATCAAAGTGCCATTTTTTCAGTTATTAAAAGGAGCACATATCAAGCCACCTTATCTTTGCGATCTTCTTTATGACTACACGTTTCCCAGAGGTCTCTGGTCCCATGACTCCCGGCTTCATCTCTACACACCGTTTTTTCCCCCTTCAAGTTCTCTGCGAAGAAATCTTTCTAAATTGTTGGATAAGTCACAGTAGTCAAACGTTCTGTCTCTATCAATTACACAATCCTGTTAATGCTAACATTTAAAAATAAACTGTATCTTTGACACAATCCTGTTATTACTAGCATTTAGAAAAAATACTGTATCTTTGACAGAATTCTGTTACCACTAGCTTTACAAATAACTGTCTCTATCTTTATGTAATCTTGTTACCACTAACAGTTGAAATAACTGTCTGTACGTTTGACACAATCTTGTTACCACTAGCATTCAGAAATAACTTTATCACTGACAATCTTGTGATCACTAACATTCAGAAATAACTTCAGTTAGAAATAACTGTCTGTACGTTTGACACAATCCTGTTATCACTAACATTCAGATATAACTGAGTGTCTCTGACACAATCCTGTTGCCACTAACATTCAGAAATAACTGTGTGTCTCTAT
>CM054144.1:14810767-14848267 GCA_028751875.1 Rapana venosa | reverse complement strand
AGAGCTCTAACCGAGGAACGAAAACAAAAAGAACTGAAATATGGCGTGGACTTCATAAACAGGTTGCACCAGACCTCCAAATGACAGAGGACGTCGACAGCGTTGAATCATAAGGGAAAAGGTCATTTGTGTCAACGGCAGCTGTACAATACAACACAGTACTGTACAGTACAGCACAGTACGATACAGCCTGTCTCCCTCATGTGAGAGGTTGTAGCGCGCATGGACGTGGAATCACGTAGGCCTCTAAACGCTGATGTAAGAGACACTTTGATGGACGAGGACAACTTGCTGTGACCGCTTTTGCACTCTCTGACAATGACGCGTGCCTCACCTAGCCCTTTTCGCGCGCGCGTGTGTGTACGCACGCATGCGAACATACACACGCGAAAACACACACACACATACGCGCGCGCGCACGATTCAAGATTTAATTCCTTTCACCCCTTTTGGGATATGGAGGATTACAAACGAATTCAACAGAAGAATAAACCTAATAGCAATACACCCCAAAACAATATCAATACTAACAGGAACTGAAAAGCTAGAATTCATCACAAAATGATAAACAGTATTAAAGATTCAAGACTTTTTTAAATATACGAATTTCTTTTAGAGGCACAATCCACACTTGTAAAAGACAAGTGAAATTTCAAGCAATATATGGAAATCTTATGAATTTTGAGAGACAGCAGAATTTTCGAGATTAACATTTCATCAGCCTACAAAAACTACACACACACACAAACACACGCAAGCACGCGCGCGCGCACACACACACACATGCATACAAGAACTCTTCTTGTACCATGATAATGCCTGTATGCGTGCTATCAGTGTGTGTGTGTGTGTGTGTGTGTGTGTGTGTGTGTGTGTGTTGTGTGTGTGTGTGTGTGTGTGTGTGTGTGTGTGTGTTCAGAGAGAGAGAGAGAGAGAGAGAGAGAGAGAGAGAGAGAGAGAGAGAGAGAGAGAGAGAGAGAGAGAGAGAGAGAGAGACATACAGACAGACAGACAGAGACATAGAGAGACAGAGAAGGTGTGTAGTGGTGTAAATGCTGGTGTGCTAACACCAAGGAGTGAATAGACGTTAAACGACGACGACGACAACAACAACACACGCATTTTTTCAAGCTGTCTTTCCCTTTTCCTCACCCCACCATATCCCCCCCCAACCCCCCCGCAAAAAAAAGTATGTTTGACTGTCAATTGGTCTTTGTCAGAATACAAACATATAGGCACAACAGTGGGATTAGCATGCATGTTTGTATAGATGGGTGGGCTGATGCTTAGGTATGTATGCATGTATGTATGTATGTATGCATTGTATGCATGTGTGTATATGTGTATGTTTTTAAGTATGTACTCTGATACGGAAACGAACACAGATGCAGACAGGAAAAGAAAGAAAAAAAAGGGTGGCGCTGCTCTTGTGGCGACGCACTCTTCCGGGCAGAGCAGCCCGAATTTCACGCAGAGAAATCTGCCATGACTGCAAGTGGTATACAATGAATATCACCAGCATATCGCACTGATGTACTCCATCTTCCGTGCATGTCAGCCAGCGAGACATGACCCTGGCAGCCGATCAAGAGAGATGAAGACAAACCATGGAAGAGAGGTTCTACTGTCATGTACTTAACATCAGATACACTGAACACATCCAAAGAATAAGTGCGACAAACCATTTTGCACTGTACAAAGATCGGCTACCAACAGTCAGGAATGACTCAAAGATTTATACAGTGCATGAACAAGTCCACAACCAGAGGGATGGTCACACTAAAGAAATGCAAACTGATACGGTCATATTACAAAATCAGCTGCCTTGCTTAAAGTATTTTGAAACGAAGTTTAGTTGGGTAGGGTTTCTTTTTTGCTTTGTTAGGGAAATGTAATAATAATAATAATAATAATGAATAGCATTTATATAGCACATTTCTCAAAACAATGACTCAATGCGCTTTCATACCATGCGCATCTATACACATGCACACACAGCACATAACAACAACAACAACAACAACAACAATGATAATGAGCATTTCTAAAGTGCAAATAAATTTACCAGAGATACCTATCGCACTGTAGAGGCACACACTTGCATCCGGGCACACACTAGCAGGGCAATTAACAGTACACTCAAGAGAAAAGGCACTAGCAATAATATAACTAACAAACAAACAAAAACCCATAACTAACAGCCAGGCATGCACATGAAGTAGCCTACAGTGTGACAAACGGCGACCGTCAAGACAAGCACAATATATTAACTAGCTAAGAAATACATTAAAGAGATGTGTCTTCAATGAAGACTTAAACTGGGATAAAGTGGGAGCATGTCTGACGGCTGGTGGCAGAGAGTTCCAGATCGTGGGCGCAGCAACACCAAAAGATCTACGACCTGCGGTTTTGAGGTTGTAATGGGGTACAACAAGTAAGTTATCATTCGAAGACCGCAGGGTTCTAGTTGTGGTGCGTGATTTCAAGGCAGCTGACAGAGATGGAGCAAGCGAGCCTTCAGAGTGACGGTATGCCAAGACCGCAACTTTGTACTGACAGCGTGCCCTTACAGGTAACCAATGAAGCTCCCTAAGCATGGGAGTCACATGGTCCCTTTTGCTCTTTCCAAGGATGAGCCTGGCAGCAGAGTTCTGAATTCGCTGCAGGCGTGTAAAATGGTAGAGGGTAGAGGGATGAAGACTTAAAAAAGTTCGGAAAAAGCCCCCAGAGAACTCATAACAATATACAATGGACATGGAAATTATTTGCAAAGTTCCAGGCATTGACAGACAGCTGACGACAAGAAGAGAGGAATCTGGAACACAGCCCTTCAGTGTGGTGTCTCCACGACTCCCCGTGGAGTTCAGGAATGAGATAATGCCAACCTGGGTTTTTATGTATTTTACATTCAAACAAGCAGGAGGTAGTTTTTTATTTTATTTTTTTATACATCATTCATGACAGTCAACAACCAGTGATTACTGTGATCCATTTCACTGTCTTGACTTGCTTGTTCGAAATAATGTCAATTTCTTTCCTTTTTTGTTTTTGATGCGGTACCTTTGTCTAGACCGTCTGCCTACCTGCGTGTGTGCCCATGGTAAACATCAACTTTTGGTTTAACCAAATAGAATTTTGTTAGGCCCAAAAGAACACGGCAGCAACACATGAAGTATGAGTACAATAATTAACCTTATAAAGCATAATCCTACTACCTCAGGTTTCTCTGAACCAACTTCTGCTGCAGAATTCATGTGCAGCAAAATCATAGAGACAGTAGGAGAGACAGGAAGAGATGAAACAGAGCGAAAACAGAGGAAGTCCTTCAAGTGTTCAGGAGAGAGGGAAATAGAGAGAGAGAGAGAGAGAGAGAGAGAGAGAGAGAGAGAGAGAGAGAGAGAGAGAGAGAGAGAGAGAGAGAGAGAGAGAGCATTGTTATGATTTTTATAGAGAGTCAAGTCAAGCCAAGTCAAATTTTTATTTCGAGAGGGTGATAAGCCCCGTTGGGTGCATAGCTGTTAAGATACAGATTTCTCTGCCTCCGTCCCTCCCCTCTCTCTCTTTCTGTGTGTGTGTGTGTGTGTGTGTGTGTGTGTGTATGCGTGAGTGTGAGAGAGAGAGAGAGAGAGAGAGAGAGAGAGAGGAGAGAGAGAGAGAGAGAGAGAGAGAGAGAGACAGACAGACAGACAGACAGACAGACAGAGACTGAGACGTTTCAAGTTTTCGTGGAGCTCCAGCTTCTCCCATCAGGTATTGGGTCTAAGAATAAAGTTTCAACATCTTTTTACGATGATACACCAAGAAAAATGAGCTATGATAGAGGAGTATACAATTCCGGTTCTCAGATGTTGTATGGAGAATACAGGCCACACTCCATTTCTAGCTTCCTAGTGATGCAGTGTACATCTTCTATAAAGTGCTGCTGCTGCTCAGGAGAAGAAAAACAAATGTTGTCATCTTAAAACACTGTCAGGTCATTTTTTGCTCGTTTGTTATTTTTCTCTTTCCTCGGTTAGAGCTCTGAGGTTTCCCAAGGGTGAGACTTTGTTTATGCGATCATTTTCACCCTCCATAAAGGTAGCTGCATTCCGACTTCGGGGATATTTTAAAACTGTACGAGTTGTGAATCAGGAGATAATCTTTCACTGACGAACGCGCTTTATGTGTGTTGATTTTTGCTCTTCTTTTTTCTTCTTCGTTGAATGCGCAGACAGCACTTGAAAAAACGTCGCACTGCCGTTAAAGCAACGGGAAAAAGGGGGGGGGGGGGGGAGGGAGGGGGGGGGGTAGCCTAGTGGTTAGAACATTGCTCTGGCAATCTGACGACCCGAGTTCGATTCCCGTTCAAGAAGATATTTTCCCCTGGAGTTAACACCAGTGCAGACTCCTCTCTCCCCAAAAGTCTTTCGGATGAGACTATAAACCGAGGCCCCGTGTGCGAACGCACGCAGAAAAATCTTGCACACACGTTAAATCCTGTGCGTGCGGTGCGTGCGTGCGTGCGTGCGTGCGTGCGTGCGTGTGTTTGTGTGTGTGTGTGGGGTGTGTTGTGTGTGTGTGGTGTGTGCGCGCGCACACGCGCGTACTTTATTAATTATGTAATCAAATTTGACTCGAAAGTAATGTGTAATGTATTCTGTGTCTCTACTGTAATCACTCTCTCTATTACTGCTATCATCATCATCATTTACTGTGTTGTTGTGTTCTTGTTATCAATCGTAATATCATTATTGTTGTTGCTATTGTTGTAATATCATCACAATAAACTCTAATTAGACAACAAACGTAAACAACCACAAAAAAAAGAAAATGAAAAAAAAAAAATACTGCGAAAAATGAGCCAAGTATTACACAACCGCATTCAGTACACGGGGTAAGTGGAATCCTTCATAAAAGTGACGAAAAATGTGTGTGTGTGGAGGTGGTTGTGTGTGTTGTGTGTGGAGCGTGTAAATGTGAATAGAGAGAGGGGGGGAGATTTTAATAATTTCTACCAGTACCCCGCCCTCCCTCCCCCTCCTCCCTCGCCTCCTCCTCTCTCTATATCTTCAGGATATGTGTGTTAACCAACTTTACATTCACTTCTCACTTTCCAGATGGACTTGAGAGTGGGGGGGGTGGTAATAGGGGGCTTTTTATTATCTAGACCAAGGCTGCAGGATGCACGGGTCTTATTAGGGACAACTCTAACGAAGCCTAAGAACGAGAACCCACATTTTTTTCCCCCTTAAAGATGACACAGCTACCATTAGTGCGCAACATCCATAGTAGAGGAAGGGGCGTCTTCTTCTTTCGATGGAGATGTGGGGGACTATGTATCTTGAAGAAGGAGGCATTCTGAGCTTCTCTGTGTGTGGCTCAGAGAAGAAGAAGAAAAGCGAAGTGAACGTGGCTGTATGGGTTGTATTCTGCTGGTGCTTCCTCAACTTGCCAAGGCAAAAGTAATGTTAACACAATTAGTTTTTTTGCTTTTGTTGAATGTTCATTCACTACTTGGTGAAAAAGAATTAGTGTGGCAAAAAATGTGAGGGGGATGAAAGAGAGAGAGGAAGAGAGTAGAGGAGAGAGAGAGAGAGAGAGAGAGAGATATAGATAGAGAGAGAGAGAATGCTGAGTATGACGTATATCATCTCAGTGATGTACGTGGGATTCGCTTCTTTTCATCATATTTATTTTGTTTTATCTGGGCTTGAGCTCTGAGGCGGAGAGATTGGTGAGGATTTTTTTTACATGCAAACCGGTTTTTTGCCCTCCATTAAGGTAGCCGTATAACATTCCCGACTTCGGGATGATGTCCTAAAGTCGACATCCAGTGTGCAAAAGCGTTTTTTGTGTGTGTGTTTTTTTAAAAAACAAAATTTTGCCCTCCGTTCAACCAGCACTCAACGGCCTACTCTCCGAAGGCAAACAGGTTTTAACGTGTGGCGCAGATGTTTATCATAGACTCAACAGACGGACCTTTTGGGGGGAGAAGGTTGGCATGGATGCTAACTCCAGAGGACAATCCCCTTGAACGGCGTCTCGGTGTACCATCAAACCTAGGATCGATCCCCAGACATCCCGCCCCCCTGGAAACCATTATGATAAACAAAAAGTTCAGCATTGCGGGTTTTGTACTGAATACGTGCAGAAATAGTTTGAACCCGTAGAGTGAAGACAGCATGGGAGATAGGATTCCGTGTTTGGGGCCTATAGAATCAAATCTGGCAGCACCATGGGGACTGATGAGAAGGACGAAAGGATGGGTGATTAGTTTTGTGGGTTGAACTGTGTTTTGACGCAGCTGTATAACGCGCAAACAGGGTAACGTCTGTCTTGAGAGAAAGACGGATGCAAATGCGCACGTGTATTTGGTTGTGTGTGTGTGTGTGTTGTGTTTGTGTGTGTGAGTGTGGTGTTTGTTTGTGTGTGTGTGTGTGTGTGGTGTGTGTGTGTGTGTGGTGTTTGAAAGTGAAAAAAACGTCACATACGAAAAGGAAATCTCACTTTGAAGAACCTCAGAGCTCTAACCGAGGAACAAAACAAAAAGAACTGAAATATGGCGTGGACTCATAAACAGGTTGCACCAGACTTCCAAATGACAGAGACGTCGACAGCGACTTAATCTTAAGGGAAAAGGTCATTTGTGGTCAACGGCAGCTGTACAATACAACACAGTACTGTACAGTACAGACACAGTACGATACAGCCTGTCACCCTCATGTGCGAGGTTGTAGCGACGCATGGACGAGGAAACACGTAGACCCCCCCCACCCCTCACACAAAGCTGATGTAAGAGACACTTTGATGGACGGAGACAACTTGCTGTGACCGCTTTTTGCACACTCTGACAAATGTCGCGTGGCCTCACCTAGCCATTTTCCGCGCAGCGCGTGTGTGTACTCACGCATGCTAACATACACACGCGAAAACACACACACACATACGCGCGCGCGCAACGATTCAAGATTTAATTCTTTCACCCCTTTTGGGATATGGAGGATTACAAACGAATTCAACAAAAAGAAGAAATAACCTAATAGCAATAACACCCCAAAACAATAATCAATACTAACAGAACTAAAAGCTAGAATTCATCAAAAATGATAACCAGTATTAAAGATTCAAGACTTTATTTAAATATACGAATTTCTTTTAGAGGCAACAATCCACACTTGTAAAAGAACAAGTGAAATTTTCAAGGCAATATATGGAAATCTTATGAATTTATTGAGAGACAGCAGAATTTTCGAGATTAACATTTCATCAGCCTACAAAAACTAACACAGACCACAACAAAAACTCGCAAGCACGCGCGCGCGCACACACACAACACATGCATACAAGAACTCTTCTTGTACCATGATAATGCCTGTATGCGTGCAATCGTGTGTGTGTGGTGTGTGTGTGTGTGGTTGTGTGTGTGTGTGTGTGTGTGTGTGTGGTGTTGTGTGTGTGTGTGTCAGAGAGAAGAGAGAGAGAGATAGAGAGAGAGAGAGAGAAGAGAGAGAGAGAGAGAAGAGAAGAGAGAGAGAGAGACATATACAACAGACAGACAGAGACATAGAGAGACAGAGAAGGTGTGTAGTGTTAAATGCTGGTGTGCAAACACCAAGGAGTAATAGACGTTAAACGACGACGACGACAACAACAACACACGCATTATTTCAAGCTGTCTTTCCCTTTTCTCCACACACCCCCCATATCCCCCCCAACCCCCCCGCAAAAAAAAGTATGTTGACTGTCAATTGGTCTTTGTCAGAATACAAACATATAGGCACAACAGTGGGATTAGCAATGCATGTTTGTAAGATGTGTGGGCTGATGCTTATATGTATGCATGTAAATGTAAGTATTGTATGCAATGTATGCATGGGTGTATATGTGTATGTGTTTTAAGTATGTCTCTGAACGGAAACCGAACACAGATGCATACTGGAAAAGAAAAAAAAAAAGGGTGGCGCAGCTCATGTGCGACGCACGTCTTCGCAGAGCAGCCCAATTCAGCAGAGAATCTGCCATGACTGCAATGGTATACAATGAATATCACCAGCATATCGGCACTGATGTACTCCAACACCGTGCATGCACCAGCGAGACATGACCCTGCATCCGATCAAGAGAGATGAAGACAAACCATGGAAGAGAGTTCTACTGTCATGTACCTTAACATCAAAACATCTGAACACATCCAAAGAATAAGTGCGACACACCATTTTGCACTATACAAAGATCGGCTCCAACAGTCAGGCATGACTCAAAGATTTATACAGTGCATGAACCAACCCACAACCAGAGGGATGGTCACACTTAAAGAAAATGCAAAACAGATACGGGTCTAATACAAAATCACTGCCTTGCTTAAAGAATTGAAACGAATTTAAGTTGGGGAAGGTTTCTTTTTTTGCTTTGTTCGGGAAAAGAATAATAATAATAATAATAATGAATGCATTTATATACACATTTCTCAAAACAATGACTCAATGGCGCTTTCATACCATAGCCAGCTATACACCATGCACACACAGCAATAACAACAACAACAACAACAACAACAATGATAAATGAGCATATCAAAAGTGAAATAAATTTACCAGAGATACCTATCGCACTGGAAGAGGCACACACTACAGCATCCGGTCACACACTACAGGGCAATTAACAGTACACTCAAGAGAAAAGGCACTAGCAATAATATAACCTAACAAACAAACCACAAAAAAAAACCCATAACAAACCGCCAGGGCAATGCACATGAGTAGCCTACAGTTGACAAACCGGCGACCGTCAAGACAAGCACAATATATTAACTAGCTCAGAAATACATTAAAAGAGATGTGTCTTCAATGAAGACTTAAACAGGGATAAAGTGGGAGCCTGTCCTGACGGCTGGTGCAGAGAGTCCCAGAATCGTGGGCGCAGCACACCAAAAAGATCTACGACCTGCGGTATTTGGAAGGTGTAATGGGTACAACAAGTAAGGTTAACATTCGAAACGACCAGCAGGGTATAGTTGTGGTGCGTATTTCAAGGCAGCTGACATAGAATGGAGCAAGCGAGCCTTCAGAGTGACGGTATGCCAAGACCGCAACTTTGGTACTGACAGCGTGCCCTTACAGGTAACCAATGAAGCTCCACCCTAGGCATGGAGTCCCATGGACCCTTTTTGCTCTTTCCACGTATGATGCCCCCCCCTGGCAGCAGAGTTCCTGAATTCGCTGCAGGCGTGTAAAAAGGTAGAGGGTAGAGGATGAAAGACTTAAAAAAGTTCGGAAAAGCCCCCAGAGAACTCATAACAATAAACAATGGACAGGAAATTATTTGCAAAGTTCCAGCATGACGACAGCTGACGAAAGAAGAGAGGAATCTGGAACACAGCCCTTCATGTGGTGACTCCACACTCCCCCGTGGAGTTCAGAATGAGGAAAATGCCAACCTGGGTTTTTATGTAAATTCCATCAAACACGCAGAGGTATGTTTTTATTTTTATTTTTTTTATACATCATTCCATGACAGACAACACCCAGTGGATTTACTGTGATCCATTTCACTGTCATTGACTTCTAGTGTCGAAATAAGTCAATTTCTTACATTTTTTGTTTTTGATAGCGGTACCTTTTGTCTAGACCGTCTGCCTACCTCGTGTGTGCCCATGGTAACATCACTTTGTTTAACCAAAAGAATTTTGTAGGCCCAAAAGAACACGGCAGCAACACATGAAGCAATAGAAAAAATAATTAACCTTATAAAGCATAATCTACTACTCAGGTTTCTCTGAACCAACTTCTGCTGCCAGAATTCATAGTGGCAGCATAATCATAGAGACAGTAGGAAGACAGGAAGAGATAAACAGAGCGAAAACAGTGGAAGTCCTTCAAGTGGTTTTCGGAGGAGAGAGGGAAATAGAGAGCGAGAGAGAGAGAGAGAGAGAGGAGAGAGAGAGAAGAGATAGAGAGAGAGAGAGAGAGGAGAGATAGAGAGAGAGCCTTGTTATGATTTTTATAGAGATCAAGTCAGCCAAGTCAAATTTTTATTTCGAGAGGGTGATAAGCCCCGTTGCGCATAGCTGTTAAGATACAGATTTCTCTGCCTCCGTCCCTCATCCTCCCCTCTCTCTCTCTTTCTGTGTGTTTGAGTTGTGTGTGTGAGTGTTGAATGCGTGAGTGCGAGAGAATAGAGAGGAGGAGAGGAGAGAGAGAGAGAGTAGAGAGAGAGAGAAGAGAGAGAGAGAGACAGACCGACAGACAGACCAGACAAGACATAGACTGATACGTTTCCAGTTTTTCTGGAGCGCCAGCTTCTCCCATCAGGTATTGGTCTAGAGAAAAAGTTTCGAACATCTTTTTTACGATAGAAACACCAAGAAAAAGAGCTGATGATATAGGAGTATCACTTCCGGTTCTCAGAGTTGTATGGAGAATACCGGCCCACACTCCATTTCTAGCATCCTAGTGATGCAGTGGTACATCTTCTATAAAGTGCTGCTGCTGGCTCATGAGAAGAAAAACAAATGTTGTCAACTTAAAACACTGTCAGGTCATTTTTTTGCTCGTTGTTATTTTTTCTCTTTCCTCGGTTAGAGCTCTGAGGTTTCCAAAGGGGAGACTTTGTTTTATGCATCATTTTCCACCCTCCATAACAGGTAGCTGCATTCCGACTCGGGGATATTTTAAAACTGTAACGATTTGTGAATCAGAAGATAATCTTTCACTGACGAACGCGCTTTATTTGTGTTGATTTTTGCTCTTCTTTTTTTCTTCTTCTTGAATGCGCAGACAGCACTTGAAAAAACGACGCACTGCCGTTAAAGAGCAACGGGGAAAAAGGGGGGGGGGGGGGGGGGTGAGAGGGGAGGGCTGGGTAGCCTAGTGTTAGAACATATTGCTCTGGCAATCTGAACGAACCCGAGTTCGATTCCCGTTCAAGAAGATATTTTCCCCTGGTTTAACACCATGCCAGACTCCACTCTCCCCAAGAAGTCTTTCGGATGAGAACAAAAACGAGGCCCCCGTGTGCGAACGCACGCAGAACATACTTTGCATCACACGTTAAATCCTTTCCGCTTTTCGTAGATTAGGTCCGTTGTGTGCCGTTGGGAACAGATGAAGAATTTACAAAACCGACATATACACGGGGACTGGAGGTAAAAAAAAGTACATAAGCACATACGTGTTAATCCATTATCCTCGATATAAAAGAATAAAACAAATATTTAAAAAAGCGCCTGACAAGTCAGAGCCCGTACATAATGCTTCGGCCTTGGCCATAACTGCTATCATTTTAAGTCTTTTCTGAAAAAAATAGAAGGAACATGACCAAGAAGGCAGGAAAGAACAGATAGCGTGACAAGAAGAAAAGCCTGGGAGAAGCGAAGAGAGAATAGAAAAGAGTAAATTAACCAGCACATAATTTCCAGAGGGTGGGGATGCTTTTCATACTGATAGGACCGCCCCAGTATCCCAGATGGGAGGAGTGCTCTCCTCTCTCTCATCTCTCTCTCTCTCCTCTTCTCATCTCTCATCCATCTCTCTCGTCTCTCTCTCTCTCTCTCTCTCTCTCTCATTGCTAATTTTGTTATCAAAAGCGTTTGAATAAGCGCAGCACACTAGTAGTCAGAACAAGTTTAATGGAATATCTATAATGCATGTATTTGTTTTGTATCAAATGCTATGTCTTGTGTGATTATTTGTTAGGGCCTAATCATGTAAAAACGATCAGAGTTCGGAGTTCGGATTCTCTTCTCTCTCCTCTCTCTCTCTCAATCTCTCGTTCTCTGGGCCCGATCACGTAAATCGAAGACTAGGAAATTGCACTAGTATTTTTGTGAATTAGTAGCTAGTTTTAAGTAGGCCTTAATTCGTCATTGTTAGCATTACAGTTATATAAGGAGGATGGTAATATCGCTTGCAGTTGTACATGCTGTCTGTGGACATTTATGCGGCAGTATTCCCTGCATCATGTCCAATACAGGCAGAATTCAAATCACCATGGCAGTGTCCATCCTGAACGCTAAAAGTGGGGCGAACGGTGTCTTGTTAGGCACTGACCCTCACCTATCTATTCTGGGGGGGCCTTTTTTGCTTCGGTTTGGTGATGTGAGATGAACCCTGGACCTGGTAAGGACGGAATGCTTTTGAGGCAAACAGCCCTACGAGTGGTGCTGGTGGTGCGAAGCACAATCACAGTGGGAAAAGCTGCACGGAAACAAAGTAGTGCAGATATGGCCGCCAGCACACCTAAACAGAACACAGTAGACAGGAGCCCTCCCTACAGTAGCTCCTGAGGAAAACATTTACCAACGATGAGGCCAAGATGGAGAAAGTGAGAACTTGCTAAAAGACAACACAGAGACTCTGAGGAGTCAAATACAAATGTGACAAACAGTGTTGATGCCATTGAAGAGAAATGTGTGATATTAGACAAGACATGAACAATCTTAAGGGACTGAAAATTTAGAGTTAAGCAGTCAAATACAGAACTGATTGACAGAGTGAAAAACTAGAAAAGAAATGCAGACGTTCAAGAAGGCCGGTCAAGACGGAACAATATCATTATTCATGGCATGTAAAAGAAAAGTATTGAGAACTAGGACTGATTGTGAAATGTTCGTGAAAAATCTTCTTCCGAAAAAAATGGATGTAGCAGATGTAAGTTTGATAGAGTGCCACCATATAAAATTCATAAACCCAACCTCCCATTATTGCCAGGTGTTGTTTTCCCATCAAGAAAAGCTTAGAATATTGAAGGCTAAAACTCGTTTGAAAGGTTCAAGGATTTTTGAGACGACGATTTTTCCAAAACTGTTTAGAGATATTAGGCACAATTTGACCTCCATAACTTGAAGAGTGCTAGGCAGAGGGAAAAAATGTGCGAATGGTCCTTTTGATCATTTGATCATTAATGGCGAAGGATTACCCTTAATGATCTTAAAAGACGGAATAGCTTGTGGCCGGCCATACAATCATCCAGCCATAGTCACAGATTTACAGGGGGTAGGAAAAGTAAACAACAATACAACCGGTCACATCAGCCTCAGTTAGACACTCTGTAATAGGCTTAGCCCAAGTGAGGCTGAGTTGGATGAAGTGAGGCGATGACACTTTGCGCACGTGAAGGGCTTAGACAAAGACAGGTCTGACTTTTGCCAAGGTCTAACCACCGAGCTGACCAATGTGTGTTGTAGCAGTCTCCATAAAAGAGCCCTGAAATACCGAAACATCTCTCTCAGGACCAAGAGTCAAGCTAGTCACACCACAGATCATCATGCCATGCGAAACCTGGACACTGAAAGCAGATCTACAAAGGAGGAAAAAACCAGGCTTTTTGGGAGATGAGATGTCTCAAAGACTCCTTGGCATTTCATACCCGGACCACATCACCAACGAAGAAGTCCGACAACCGTGCAGACAACAAGTACACAATTCGACCTGCTAGACTACTGTCCAATACAATGAAGCTCAGATGGTATTGGGCAGTGACAAGAATCAAAGGGCTCTCCAATACCATAACTGCAAGAACATTGCAGGAAGAGAAGGCCATGCAGGCCGAAGAAGAAATAGACAACACCAATCCCCCTAATGTACCGTAGAGCTTTCTCCAACAACCCTGGCACTTGCCCACAACCGCCGCAAAAGGGAGCCAACTGGTGCAACGTTTTGTCGCAGCAGTGCCCCTACGACCCAGGAGGGGTATGGTAGCCAATTGAGATAACGAGAAGAGCATAGTATCGTTTTGTGCAGTATCTATTGTTACTGTCTTGTAATTGACTAAATTGTTTTGTGTCAAAAAGTGTACTGTATTGTATCAATTTGAACTGTGACTGTACTGTAATGTATCGTATTGTTCGTATCTACTGTACTATCTTGTAATCCGAACAGTACTATACTTTACCAGCACTGTGTTATGTACCATATGGTATAACCCCTTTCATTCACAGCAGATTCCTCTGAGAGATACTCGGGTTCTCGCTTCCGGGAGAGGGCATCGAACAACAGCAGCGTCACCCATTAGACAGAAAAGATTCCTCTCTAGTCCTGTATTGTTATCCATGATGAAGGCTTCTGCTGCTCAACGAGAGTACTACTGCCAGGACACCTGTCTAGATTGTTCTGGTTTTCTTTTTTTACGAACAACTTAATCGTGTTGTACACAGGGACCCGTCGGTTTATCACCTCCCCAAAAGACAACCAATAATACTAAATGGAATTTTATTTATATCCAGAAAGACTACACCCAGAACAACCGCTTAAAGAATAGTGAGGAGGATGGGGGGGGGTGGGTGGAGGGGGGGGGAGCTCGGTCTAACAAGAGATGCCATTTGGCTAAGTATAATGAGGGGTTGTAATTTCAAGGCGTATACTGGTTGGAGGGGCTTGTCTTTTTAAAACCCTAGTGGCCAATTACCTTGACTCTCTAGCTACCTTGAATATAAGTTACGCGAAGCTAACACATGTAAAAGCAAACTAGGTAAATTGCTTTTTCTTCCCTGTGCTGATGATACACCTGTCAAAGCCATATAGCTGGCTTGGGAAGAACTCGGGGGCGCGTACAACGTATCTTGTCAACGAAGCGCTAAAGGTTTTTCTCTTTCTTTTGTTTTCAAGCTGTCCTCCCCCCCTCCCCCCCCCCCCCCCCCCCCCCCCCCCCCCCACCCCCCTCCTCCCCCCCCCCCCCCCCCCCCCCCCCTCCCCCCCCCCACCCCCCCCCACCCCCCTTTTCTTCCCCTTTCCCTCTCTATTGTATTTCCACTTATAATTCATCTACCTTGGCACCATATCTCTGTCTGGCACACCGCTGTGTAAAAGTGCGTTTCCAGTTCAACCTGAAATAAGTGGTAGGCAGTCGTCTGGGTCAGATAGCATATTGAAGGGGTCTTTGAACCCTGACCGAATGGGCCCAGATGGGTCAATGGCCGCTTGCCAGACTGACTCACTGTAGATGCGCCCGGTCCTGTTCATCATCATCGGCTCGGCATGTATCAGATGTTTTTCAGCCTATTAGCCTAGCCTAGTTTTTTTTCACTGCTTTGCTGCCGGTTGTAGGTTGATGGTACCTTGAACACTCTGTACAGGTGTGTGTGTGTGTGTTGTGTGTGAGAGAAGAGAGAGAGAGATAGAGAGAGAGAGAAGAGGAGAGAGTGAGAGAGAGAGGATTTTCAGAGCACCGGTAGGATCCAGGAACCCATTTATATGTAGTGGACTAAGCACGAGCACCTGCTCGTGCTCGCCGCTTTTTAGTGGTAGTGCGGCGTTCCCGCCAAGGATTCCAGACGTGGCCTACTAGCCAACAGACCGGGAACTTTAATACTAATAACGAATATATAAAAAGTCTGACAAAGAGGCCCCCGAGTTGTTTCCTACAGCAAGATGAATGTAGTGCTGAAACGCTAGTCTCAATCACCTCTCCCTGATTGGCAACAGAGGAACACGACAGAAAACTGAACCCATTATTATACCGGGAAGCGTGCAACTTTTTTCTGGCACAGAAGAGAGAGACAGAAGCGAGAGTAGGAGATAGAGGAGAAGACGAAGAGAGAAGAGTGGAGGGGAGATGGGGGAGAGTAAGAGAGAGAGAAAGGGAAGAAAGAGAAGGAGGAGAGAAAAGGGGAAAAAGAAAAGAGGGAGAAAGAATGTGAAAGTTTAATATAATTATAGACTTTGACCAGGAGGAAACACCAAGGCATGTGAGGCCAATGGTAGCCCCCATGGTAAATCCTTATCCCGTCCCCCCTTTCCCCCCTCCCTCAACCTCTCTCTGTCTCCTACCACAACCCCCCCCCTCCACATCATCTCTCTCTGCTCCCCCCCGCCCCCGTCTCTCTCTACGTTGGATATGAAACCTTTCCTCCTTCTTATCTAATGGTCTATGCGTTAACTAACTGCCTGGCCCAATGATTGCTGATCACCAGTACATGAGTAGGATATTCAGTAATTGCATTTCTGTTTTCAACGTCTGTCATGACAAATTCCATAAACTTAAGTCCGTGAAATGATAACTTATATAAAAATTAAACGGTTACATTTTAAACCATTGCAGTTGTCGAAATACCCTAATGAAGAACCTCATGTATTGTTTAGGTACTCAACAACACACAGGGTTACTTGACATTCGTTTGTTATGAAAGATATGCATTGCATCATTAACGTTTTACAAGTAGGTTATATTTTGGGCATAGGACCACTATTCTCAGGATGTTTCTCCTCCCTTTATTTCTCTCTCTAAGGCTATGTTGGTATTATGCAGAACGATAACCGATTCGATGAGTGGCAGATACCAAGTTATAGCCCTCGTTGTTGACAGAGGAAGATAAATGTTTGCTTACCTATTAGCGCAAATTTGCAGCCTGACTCTTATTGTGTTTATGAAATTCACTGTTCATTTCCATAGGCGCCCCCTTCCCCCACATCCATTTTTAATGTATTGGGATTAAGGGGCCGATGTGCTATTACTATTTACAGATCTCTCACTCCTCACCTCTCGTCAAATCAAACGTCCCTCTCAACCTCTCTCTCTACTCTCTCACCTCTCTCCCCCCCCCCTCTCTCTCTCCCTCTTCTCTCTCTCTCTCTCGATCATCTCTCTCTCTCACCTCGCCTCTCTTTCCTCTCTTCTCACTCTCCACTCACTCTCTCTCTCATCTCCTCTCACCCTCCTGTCTGTGGGCGCGTGAACCCTCCCAAATGTAGACTTCTCCTGAAATCCAAGGCTTGTTTGTAATGTAGATCAGTGACATTTAAAGTGAAATCTGTACGATAAAAAAAAAGGACGAAAAAGAAGACTATTCTGAATGTCTAATAAGCCCCTGAAACGCAGAAGATCCAAGGCAATATACACTAGCCAGTACGTGCAACAGGATACAGAAAAATGTAAATGAAAAGAATACGCACCCATGGCTTTTTTTTTTTTTACACCTTCCAGCAAATTCCCTACCCCCCCCCCCCCCCAAACACTTTCCCAATTTCCTAAAATCACAACCTATTTGAATCTACCCCCCCCCCCCATAATTCAAACTACCCACAAAAGTAAAGAGGAAACAAAACGTTCAAACAAGTGTAAACAACAGCAGATCCGTTTTGAACACAGTAACAGTTATGGTGTAATTGTATCTAAGATGATAAAACTAATATTGGTAATAATACCTGCATTGTATGCAATACTTCACTTCACCACATACATGCATACAATACACATACATACATAAATCACATACATACATACACACATCATATACACACATACAAATAAACACACACATACATATATACATACATAACACACATACATACCAACCTACATACATACCTACCTACATACTTACACACACATACATATATACACCACAAAATACTTACAATACATCCTATACATACCTCATACATACACACACATACATACATACACACATACATACTCACACACATTTACCTACATACATACATACAAACAACATACATACAAACAAAATACATACATACACACTACATACATACATACACACATACATGCATACATACATACATACATACATACTACATACAAACCAATACATAAAACCCCCAATACAAACATACACACATAACATACATACATCCAAACACACACATCCATACATACATACACACACATACATACATACATACATACATACATACATACATAGCATACATATACATTACAATACAAACATACAATACATGCATACATACATAATACATACATACATACATACATACATACATACATACATCATACATACATACAGTCATACATTCTCAACCTCACCAATTCCGTAGTCCACAAGACCGTCGGGGCACCACTGAAGAACTTGCAACCAGCTCCTTCCTGCACTCCCCCGCGTCCCTGTGCTTTCCGTAGCAAATCGTTTTCACTCAAGGCCAGTCCACTCTCTGCATGTTTTGTCTTCCCATCGTTTCTCTGTCTTCCTCTTCGTCTCTCCTCCTTAACTGTTACCTGTAGGACAGTCTTGGCCAGTCCCAGAAGTTCGTGTGACGTGTCCGTACCCACTTTAGTTTGCGAACTTTTCACTGAGTCCAGGAGCTCACCATAGGTTCCGATGGCGTTTTAAACTCTAGTTTACACTGTTGCCTCATTAATGATGTGATCTCTGTACTAGATTAACCAAGGAGTTTGCGAAAGTATCTATATCTTTTGCCTGTATCCTCCTTTCAATGTCTGGCTGTTATGGTCCACGTTTCACGCTGCCTATCGCGCGTAACAAAATAATGGAATGATCTCAGTCAATGCATTACTGCTTGATTGTAATCAACACAGCTTGTCCCGTTTAGCATCTCTCTATTATTATCTCCTCCACTCAGCATGTATTTCACTGACACTGCATTGTGGTTGACATGCATAACTTAATTCATTGACTACGAGGGCAGAACAGATTTTTCATCATCATCCCTAAACATACGTTTGCTACATTTTTGTTTCCCTCCATAACAGTTGAACGGGTCTGACATCCTTACAGTCTGAGATAGTTTCGCAACAACCTGGGTGTTTTTTTTACAGATTAAACTTTAGCCATTGAAAAGTAGATTTCATCTATGCGCACACCTGCTTAATACCTAAAATGACGTAGAAATTAGCTCTATTCGCCATCATCTTCTCATCACAAGCTGCTACTAAAAACCATTGTCTGTGCTCTTGTACTTGGCGACTCATCTTTGTAATCTACCCAAAATAGCTTTGGTTCATCCTTTAAAAAATTCGACATTATACTACTTGACTTGTTTTTTGTCTTCAAAACCTTATAACGTGTCCTCCTCCTCTGCAATTTCTTCACACCGACGACAACAAACAACAACTACAAGAGCAGGCAGCAACAACAATTAAGAATACGATGATAGATTACAACAACAAACTAAAACAACAGCAAAATAACCATGGAGAGAAAGCACCTCTAATGACCAATAAACAAACACTTTACAAGAATTCAAGCAGAAACCTAAACAAAAGAATCATGATTTTTTCTGAATGGGTGGACCAAACACATTCTAAAATACACGATCTCTAACGATCAATATTCGTGGTGTTAATACTAAAAAAACAAAAACCTGACTTCAGCCTGCTTGACATAGAGTTAAAATGACCATGGGAACTGGGTTGGTAAAGCTGTTTATTTCAGCTGAAAAAATGGTTAAGAAGTAAACCGGCTATACAGCTATAATTTATTGATGATGAGACTGAACAGATTTTCATCATCCCCAAACGTTTGCTACATTCTGTTTCCCTCCATACAGTTGAACGAGGTCTGACATCCTTACATCTGAGATAGTTCCAACTGCCTGTCATAACGAGCACCAATCAGTTTTGTAGCTTTACCCGTGAACCTGTCAAGTCCTGACAACTGTAACTTGCAAGTGCTGACCTTTTCGAAAAACAAACATTTTAATCCTCCAACTACCAATCGGCCATGTACGCAAAATATCACTTGTGAACCACCCAAGCTCTTGCTGAAAACAGGACCTAATAAAACAACAACATCACCCCCACCCACCCCCCCCCCCCCCCCCCCCCCCCCTCCATCACTACATCCAAAATAATGCTGTGAGATATATATGTTTTGAAAAAGCTGCTGAGCCATTACTCTGCTCCAAACCCTGGGCTTGCCTCCGGGTCCAAGGCATTAACATAAGGCCCCCGATTTTAATAATAATGATAATGGTAATAATAATAATATAATGTAATGGAATTTATAAGCGCTCAATCTTGTAAAGCAAAACAAATCAAAGGCCATTTTTCAGTTATTAAAAGGCAAGCACATATCAAGCCTTCCTTATCTTTGAGTCTTCTTTATACTAATACTCGTTTTCCCAAAGGTCTCTGGTCCCATGACTCCCGGCATCATCTCTACAACCCGTTTTTTTTTTTCCTCTTTCCCCCCTTCAAGATCTCTGCGAAGAATCTTTCTAAATTGTTGAGAGTCTCAGTAGTCCAAACGTTCCCTGTCTCTATCAATTACACAAACCTGTTTAATGCTAACATTTAAAAATAAACTGTAGTCTTTGACACAAACCTGTTTTACTAACATTTAGAAAAAATACTGTACCTTTGACAGAATTCTAGTTACCACTAGCTTTACAAAACTGTCCACTATCTTTAGTAATCTTGTTACCACTAACCGTTGAAATAACTGTCTGTACGATTGACACAATCTTGTTACCACTAGCATTCAGAACTAACATTATCACTGACAATCTTGTGATCACTAACATTCAGAAATAAACTTCATAGAAATAACTGTCCCAGTACGTTTGACCACAATCCTGTTATCTACTAACATTCAATACTCTGAGTGTCTCTGACACAATCCTGTTGCCACTAACATTCAGAAATTACTGTGTGTCACTATCTTTGACACAATCCGTTACACTAACCATTTAGAATGACTGTCTCTATCTTTGACACAATCAATGCTGGCACTAACATAAGAAATAACTGTATCTCAACACAATCCTGTTACACTAACTTTTTAGAAATGTAACTGTCTCTTATCTTTGACACAATCATGCTGCCAACTAACATCAAGAAATCACTGTATCTCAGACAAATCCCTGTTACACTAACAGTTAAGAAAAACTATCTCTATCTTGGACACAATCCTAGCTGCCATTAACAATTTAAAAAAACCTGCCTTGTCTCTCTGACAATCATTTAGCACCAACATTTAGAAATAACTGTCAGTATCTCTGACACAATCATGTTTAGCACTAAACATTTAGAAATTAGATAGTGCAAATGTGCAATTCAACAAAGTAACTTTCACATGCTGCAATCTGGGATAGATCATCCACCCTCTGTGTTGCATCTAAATTTTATTGTTATGAAGTGTGTGTGTGTGTGTGTGGTGTGTGCGTGGCTGTGCGTGCGGTGCGTGCGTGCGTGCGTGCGTGCGTGCGTGCGTGTGTTTGTGTGTGTGTGTGGGGTGTGTTGTGTGTGTGTGGTGTGTGCGCGCGCACACGCGCGTACTTTATTAATTATGTAATCAAATTTGACTCGAAAGTAATGTGTAATGTATTCTGTGTCTCTACTGTAATCACTCTCTCTATTACTGCTATCATCATCATCATTTACTGTGTTGTTGTGTTCTTGTTATCAATCGTAATATCATTATTGTTGTTGCTATTGTTGTAATATCATCACAATAAACTCTAATTAGACAACAAACGTAAACAACCACAAAAAAAAGAAAATGAAAAAAAAAAAATACTGCGAAAAATGAGCCAAGTATTACACAACCGCATTCAGTACACGGGGTAAGTGGAATCCTTCATAAAAGTGACGAAAAATGTGTGTGTGTGGAGGTGGTTGTGTGTGTTGTGTGTGGAGCGTGTAAATGTGAATAGAGAGAGGGGGGGAGATTTTAATAATTTCTACCAGTACCCCGCCCTCCCTCCCCCTCCTCCCTCGCCTCCTCCTCTCTCTATATCTTCAGGATATGTGTGTTAACCAACTTTACATTCACTTCTCACTTTCCAGATGGACTTGAGAGTGGGGGGGGTGGTAATAGGGGGCTTTTTATTATCTAGACCAAGGCTGCAGGATGCACGGGTCTTATTAGGGACAACTCTAACGAAGCCTAAGAACGAGAACCCACATTTTTTTCCCCCTTAAAGATGACACAGCTACCATTAGTGCGCAACATCCATAGTAGAGGAAGGGGCGTCTTCTTCTTTCGATGGAGATGTGGGGGACTATGTATCTTGAAGAAGGAGGCATTCTGAGCTTCTCTGTGTGTGGCTCAGAGAAGAAGAAGAAAAGCGAAGTGAACGTGGCTGTATGGGTTGTATTCTGCTGGTGCTTCCTCAACTTGCCAAGGCAAAAGTAATGTTAACACAATTAGTTTTTTTGCTTTTGTTGAATGTTCATTCACTACTTGGTGAAAAAGAATTAGTGTGGCAAAAAATGTGAGGGGGATGAAAGAGAGAGAGGAAGAGAGTAGAGGAGAGAGAGAGAGAGAGAGAGAGAGATATAGATAGAGAGAGAGAGAATGCTGAGTATGACGTATATCATCTCAGTGATGTACGTGGGATTCGCTTCTTTTCATCATATTTATTTTGTTTTATCTGGGCTTGAGCTCTGAGGCGGAGAGATTGGTGAGGATTTTTTTTACATGCAAACCGGTTTTTTGCCCTCCATTAAGGTAGCCGTATAACATTCCCGACTTCGGGATGATGTCCTAAAGTCGACATCCAGTGTGCAAAAGCGTTTTTTGTGTGTGTGTTTTTTTAAAAAACAAAATTTTGCCCTCCGTTCAACCAGCACTCAACGGCCTACTCTCCGAAGGCAAACAGGTTTTAACGTGTGGCGCAGATGTTTATCATAGACTCAACAGACGGACCTTTTGGGGGGAGAAGGTTGGCATGGATGCTAACTCCAGAGGACAATCCCCTTGAACGGCGTCTCGGTGTACCATCAAACCTAGGATCGATCCCCAGACATCCCGCCCCCCTGGAAACCATTATGATAAACAAAAAGTTCAGCATTGCGGGTTTTGTACTGAATACGTGCAGAAATAGTTTGAACCCGTAGAGTGAAGACAGCATGGGAGATAGGATTCCGTGTTTGGGGCCTATAGAATCAAATCTGGCAGCACCATGGGGACTGATGAGAAGGACGAAAGGATGGGTGATTAGTTTTGTGGGTTGAACTGTGTTTTGACGCAGCTGTATAACGCGCAAACAGGGTAACGTCTGTCTTGAGAGAAAGACGGATGCAAATGCGCACGTGTATTTGGTTGTGTGTGTGTGTGTGTTGTGTTTGTGTGTGTGAGTGTGGTGTTTGTTTGTGTGTGTGTGTGTGTGTGGTGTGTGTGTGTGTGTGGTGTTTGAAAGTGAAAAAAACGTCACATACGAAAAGGAAATCTCACTTTGAAGAACCTCAGAGCTCTAACCGAGGAACAAAACAAAAAGAACTGAAATATGGCGTGGACTCATAAACAGGTTGCACCAGACTTCCAAATGACAGAGACGTCGACAGCGACTTAATCTTAAGGGAAAAGGTCATTTGTGGTCAACGGCAGCTGTACAATACAACACAGTACTGTACAGTACAGACACAGTACGATACAGCCTGTCACCCTCATGTGCGAGGTTGTAGCGACGCATGGACGAGGAAACACGTAGACCCCCCCCACCCCTCACACAAAGCTGATGTAAGAGACACTTTGATGGACGGAGACAACTTGCTGTGACCGCTTTTTGCACACTCTGACAAATGTCGCGTGGCCTCACCTAGCCATTTTCCGCGCAGCGCGTGTGTGTACTCACGCATGCTAACATACACACGCGAAAACACACACACACATACGCGCGCGCGCAACGATTCAAGATTTAATTCTTTCACCCCTTTTGGGATATGGAGGATTACAAACGAATTCAACAAAAAGAAGAAATAACCTAATAGCAATAACACCCCAAAACAATAATCAATACTAACAGAACTAAAAGCTAGAATTCATCAAAAATGATAACCAGTATTAAAGATTCAAGACTTTATTTAAATATACGAATTTCTTTTAGAGGCAACAATCCACACTTGTAAAAGAACAAGTGAAATTTTCAAGGCAATATATGGAAATCTTATGAATTTATTGAGAGACAGCAGAATTTTCGAGATTAACATTTCATCAGCCTACAAAAACTAACACAGACCACAACAAAAACTCGCAAGCACGCGCGCGCGCACACACACAACACATGCATACAAGAACTCTTCTTGTACCATGATAATGCCTGTATGCGTGCAATCGTGTGTGTGTGGTGTGTGTGTGTGTGGTTGTGTGTGTGTGTGTGTGTGTGTGTGTGGTGTTGTGTGTGTGTGTGTCAGAGAGAAGAGAGAGAGAGATAGAGAGAGAGAGAGAGAAGAGAGAGAGAGAGAGAAGAGAAGAGAGAGAGAGAGACATATACAACAGACAGACAGAGACATAGAGAGACAGAGAAGGTGTGTAGTGTTAAATGCTGGTGTGCAAACACCAAGGAGTAATAGACGTTAAACGACGACGACGACAACAACAACACACGCATTATTTCAAGCTGTCTTTCCCTTTTCTCCACACACCCCCCATATCCCCCCCAACCCCCCCGCAAAAAAAAGTATGTTGACTGTCAATTGGTCTTTGTCAGAATACAAACATATAGGCACAACAGTGGGATTAGCAATGCATGTTTGTAAGATGTGTGGGCTGATGCTTATATGTATGCATGTAAATGTAAGTATTGTATGCAATGTATGCATGGGTGTATATGTGTATGTGTTTTAAGTATGTCTCTGAACGGAAACCGAACACAGATGCATACTGGAAAAGAAAAAAAAAAAGGGTGGCGCAGCTCATGTGCGACGCACGTCTTCGCAGAGCAGCCCAATTCAGCAGAGAATCTGCCATGACTGCAATGGTATACAATGAATATCACCAGCATATCGGCACTGATGTACTCCAACACCGTGCATGCACCAGCGAGACATGACCCTGCATCCGATCAAGAGAGATGAAGACAAACCATGGAAGAGAGTTCTACTGTCATGTACCTTAACATCAAAACATCTGAACACATCCAAAGAATAAGTGCGACACACCATTTTGCACTATACAAAGATCGGCTCCAACAGTCAGGCATGACTCAAAGATTTATACAGTGCATGAACCAACCCACAACCAGAGGGATGGTCACACTTAAAGAAAATGCAAAACAGATACGGGTCTAATACAAAATCACTGCCTTGCTTAAAGAATTGAAACGAATTTAAGTTGGGGAAGGTTTCTTTTTTTGCTTTGTTCGGGAAAAGAATAATAATAATAATAATAATGAATGCATTTATATACACATTTCTCAAAACAATGACTCAATGGCGCTTTCATACCATAGCCAGCTATACACCATGCACACACAGCAATAACAACAACAACAACAACAACAACAATGATAAATGAGCATATCAAAAGTGAAATAAATTTACCAGAGATACCTATCGCACTGGAAGAGGCACACACTACAGCATCCGGTCACACACTACAGGGCAATTAACAGTACACTCAAGAGAAAAGGCACTAGCAATAATATAACCTAACAAACAAACCACAAAAAAAAACCCATAACAAACCGCCAGGGCAATGCACATGAGTAGCCTACAGTTGACAAACCGGCGACCGTCAAGACAAGCACAATATATTAACTAGCTCAGAAATACATTAAAAGAGATGTGTCTTCAATGAAGACTTAAACAGGGATAAAGTGGGAGCCTGTCCTGACGGCTGGTGCAGAGAGTCCCAGAATCGTGGGCGCAGCACACCAAAAAGATCTACGACCTGCGGTATTTGGAAGGTGTAATGGGTACAACAAGTAAGGTTAACATTCGAAACGACCAGCAGGGTATAGTTGTGGTGCGTATTTCAAGGCAGCTGACATAGAATGGAGCAAGCGAGCCTTCAGAGTGACGGTATGCCAAGACCGCAACTTTGGTACTGACAGCGTGCCCTTACAGGTAACCAATGAAGCTCCACCCTAGGCATGGAGTCCCATGGACCCTTTTTGCTCTTTCCACGTATGATGCCCCCCCCTGGCAGCAGAGTTCCTGAATTCGCTGCAGGCGTGTAAAAAGGTAGAGGGTAGAGGATGAAAGACTTAAAAAAGTTCGGAAAAGCCCCCAGAGAACTCATAACAATAAACAATGGACAGGAAATTATTTGCAAAGTTCCAGCATGACGACAGCTGACGAAAGAAGAGAGGAATCTGGAACACAGCCCTTCATGTGGTGACTCCACACTCCCCCGTGGAGTTCAGAATGAGGAAAATGCCAACCTGGGTTTTTATGTAAATTCCATCAAACACGCAGAGGTATGTTTTTATTTTTATTTTTTTTATACATCATTCCATGACAGACAACACCCAGTGGATTTACTGTGATCCATTTCACTGTCATTGACTTCTAGTGTCGAAATAAGTCAATTTCTTACATTTTTTGTTTTTGATAGCGGTACCTTTTGTCTAGACCGTCTGCCTACCTCGTGTGTGCCCATGGTAACATCACTTTGTTTAACCAAAAGAATTTTGTAGGCCCAAAAGAACACGGCAGCAACACATGAAGCAATAGAAAAAATAATTAACCTTATAAAGCATAATCTACTACTCAGGTTTCTCTGAACCAACTTCTGCTGCCAGAATTCATAGTGGCAGCATAATCATAGAGACAGTAGGAAGACAGGAAGAGATAAACAGAGCGAAAACAGTGGAAGTCCTTCAAGTGGTTTTCGGAGGAGAGAGGGAAATAGAGAGCGAGAGAGAGAGAGAGAGAGAGGAGAGAGAGAGAAGAGATAGAGAGAGAGAGAGAGAGGAGAGATAGAGAGAGAGCCTTGTTATGATTTTTATAGAGATCAAGTCAGCCAAGTCAAATTTTTATTTCGAGAGGGTGATAAGCCCCGTTGCGCATAGCTGTTAAGATACAGATTTCTCTGCCTCCGTCCCTCATCCTCCCCTCTCTCTCTCTTTCTGTGTGTTTGAGTTGTGTGTGTGAGTGTTGAATGCGTGAGTGCGAGAGAATAGAGAGGAGGAGAGGAGAGAGAGAGAGAGTAGAGAGAGAGAGAAGAGAGAGAGAGAGACAGACCGACAGACAGACCAGACAAGACATAGACTGATACGTTTCCAGTTTTTCTGGAGCGCCAGCTTCTCCCATCAGGTATTGGTCTAGAGAAAAAGTTTCGAACATCTTTTTTACGATAGAAACACCAAGAAAAAGAGCTGATGATATAGGAGTATCACTTCCGGTTCTCAGAGTTGTATGGAGAATACCGGCCCACACTCCATTTCTAGCATCCTAGTGATGCAGTGGTACATCTTCTATAAAGTGCTGCTGCTGGCTCATGAGAAGAAAAACAAATGTTGTCAACTTAAAACACTGTCAGGTCATTTTTTTGCTCGTTGTTATTTTTTCTCTTTCCTCGGTTAGAGCTCTGAGGTTTCCAAAGGGGAGACTTTGTTTTATGCATCATTTTCCACCCTCCATAACAGGTAGCTGCATTCCGACTCGGGGATATTTTAAAACTGTAACGATTTGTGAATCAGAAGATAATCTTTCACTGACGAACGCGCTTTATTTGTGTTGATTTTTGCTCTTCTTTTTTTCTTCTTCTTGAATGCGCAGACAGCACTTGAAAAAACGACGCACTGCCGTTAAAGAGCAACGGGGAAAAAGGGGGGGGGGGGGGGGGGTGAGAGGGGAGGGCTGGGTAGCCTAGTGTTAGAACATATTGCTCTGGCAATCTGAACGAACCCGAGTTCGATTCCCGTTCAAGAAGATATTTTCCCCTGGTTTAACACCATGCCAGACTCCACTCTCCCCAAGAAGTCTTTCGGATGAGAACAAAAACGAGGCCCCCGTGTGCGAACGCACGCAGAACATACTTTGCATCACACGTTAAATCCTTTCCGCTTTTCGTAGATTAGGTCCGTTGTGTGCCGTTGGGAACAGATGAAGAATTTACAAAACCGACATATACACGGGGACTGGAGGTAAAAAAAAGTACATAAGCACATACGTGTTAATCCATTATCCTCGATATAAAAGAATAAAACAAATATTTAAAAAAGCGCCTGACAAGTCAGAGCCCGTACATAATGCTTCGGCCTTGGCCATAACTGCTATCATTTTAAGTCTTTTCTGAAAAAAATAGAAGGAACATGACCAAGAAGGCAGGAAAGAACAGATAGCGTGACAAGAAGAAAAGCCTGGGAGAAGCGAAGAGAGAATAGAAAAGAGTAAATTAACCAGCACATAATTTCCAGAGGGTGGGGATGCTTTTCATACTGATAGGACCGCCCCAGTATCCCAGATGGGAGGAGTGCTCTCCTCTCTCTCATCTCTCTCTCTCTCCTCTTCTCATCTCTCATCCATCTCTCTCGTCTCTCTCTCTCTCTCTCTCTCTCTCTCATTGCTAATTTTGTTATCAAAAGCGTTTGAATAAGCGCAGCACACTAGTAGTCAGAACAAGTTTAATGGAATATCTATAATGCATGTATTTGTTTTGTATCAAATGCTATGTCTTGTGTGATTATTTGTTAGGGCCTAATCATGTAAAAACGATCAGAGTTCGGAGTTCGGATTCTCTTCTCTCTCCTCTCTCTCTCTCAATCTCTCGTTCTCTGGGCCCGATCACGTAAATCGAAGACTAGGAAATTGCACTAGTATTTTTGTGAATTAGTAGCTAGTTTTAAGTAGGCCTTAATTCGTCATTGTTAGCATTACAGTTATATAAGGAGGATGGTAATATCGCTTGCAGTTGTACATGCTGTCTGTGGACATTTATGCGGCAGTATTCCCTGCATCATGTCCAATACAGGCAGAATTCAAATCACCATGGCAGTGTCCATCCTGAACGCTAAAAGTGGGGCGAACGGTGTCTTGTTAGGCACTGACCCTCACCTATCTATTCTGGGGGGGCCTTTTTTGCTTCGGTTTGGTGATGTGAGATGAACCCTGGACCTGGTAAGGACGGAATGCTTTTGAGGCAAACAGCCCTACGAGTGGTGCTGGTGGTGCGAAGCACAATCACAGTGGGAAAAGCTGCACGGAAACAAAGTAGTGCAGATATGGCCGCCAGCACACCTAAACAGAACACAGTAGACAGGAGCCCTCCCTACAGTAGCTCCTGAGGAAAACATTTACCAACGATGAGGCCAAGATGGAGAAAGTGAGAACTTGCTAAAAGACAACACAGAGACTCTGAGGAGTCAAATACAAATGTGACAAACAGTGTTGATGCCATTGAAGAGAAATGTGTGATATTAGACAAGACATGAACAATCTTAAGGGACTGAAAATTTAGAGTTAAGCAGTCAAATACAGAACTGATTGACAGAGTGAAAAACTAGAAAAGAGAGCAGACGATCAATAAGGCCGGTCAAGACAGAACAACATCATTATTCATGGCATGGAAAAGAAAAGTAATGAGACTGGAGCTGATTGTGAAATGGTTGTGAAAAATCTTCTTTCCAAAAAAAATGGATGTAGCAGATGTCAAGTTTGATAGAGTGCACAGGATAAATTCTAAACCCAACTCTTCCATTATTGCCAGGTGTTGTTTTATCAAGATAAGCTTAGGATATTGAAGGCAAAAACTCGTCTGAAAGGTTCAAGGATTTTTGTAGACGACGATTTTTCTAAAACTGTTAGAGATATTAAGCACAATCTGACCCCATAATTGAAGAGTGCTAGGGCAGAGGGAAAAAAAATGTGAGAATGGTCTTTGATCATTAATGATCATTAAAGGCGAAGGATGACCTTAATGATCTTCAAAGAAGGGAATAGCTTGTTGGCCGGCCCATACAATCATCCTGCCATAGTCTCAATTCACAGGGTAGGAAAAGTAAACCGATGACACCGGTCACTCAGCCTCAGTTAGACACTCATGTAATAGGGCTTAGCCAAGTGAGGCATGATGCAGTGAGGCGTGACACATCCCACATACAGGGCTAGACAAAGACAGGTCTGACTTTGGCCTAGGTCTAACGCCAGCTGACCATGAGTGTTGTAGGCAGTCTTCCAATAAAGAGCCTTCTTTAACTGCTGTTGAAAGCATAAATGCCCTGTCTTGTCATGTCAATGTAATTGGTGAAAGTGTCAGTCTAGATGGTGTGGATCAATTGAATTGTGGCAATACAGATAAAACAAATAAAACTTTTTCATTTTTGTCTTGGAACGTAAATGGATTGTTGTCAAAACTGTCTGATAGAGATTTTGTATCTTATGTGGTAGCTTTGATTTTATATGTCTGACAGAAACATTCCTGGAAAATGTCCAGCCAGATGTTTTTACTGGCTATAAGGCCTTCTGTAAGTCGGCAATTAAAGTTAGCCATCAAGGGAGGCGTTCTAGTGGTTTAGTTTGTTTAATAAGGCATGAGTTAACTGCCTTTGTGAATTGTTTAGATGTTCCATATCCTAATATATTGCACTTTTCTTGTGACAAATCTCTGTTGTGTACAGAAAGAAATGTTTTTGCTTGTCTGTGTGTATATCCCACCTGAAGGTTCGCCTTTTTATAACATGTTTGACAATGATAATGGAATTGCTATGTTGGAAGAATGTTTAGTAAATTGTGTGGTGACACTGGATGAAGTAGATATAATACTATGTGGAGACTTAAACAGCAGGACCTCAAACTTTTCTTGTCAGCATGTAGAAAATGACTTTAGTTTTAGATGTCCAAAGTAAAAGTATGTCTTCAGCAGCAATCGTAATTCTGGAGATTGTTTTATCAAAATTATGGTAAAATAATATATTGAATATTGCACTGCTCTTAGTTTACAGAATTCCTTCCAAAATGGCGTATGTAATGTGACCAACAAGGACGCTATACATACATCTCTGATGAAGGATGTAGTGTTAATGATTATATTTTAGTGTCAGATGATTATGTTCTCTCAGATTTTTTACTCATGTCTATGTTTGTTGCCGAGCGTTCTGAATTGATCACCTTCTGGTGAATTATATATTAATCCAGTATATAATACAGGTTGGAAACTGTAGAAGCCATCTGTTATGGAAAAGTTGTATGGGATTTAAACACAACTCTCAGTTTATAAAGAAATCTCCAGATGTGACATGTGTGAAATTTTTATTAATGCCTTTCAGATGATTGATGAGAAACATTAATGAAGCTTTAGATTTGTTTAATGGTTTCAAAAAGCCAGTGCGAATGTATGAAGAAACAGGTACATGTCAATAAAGGTCCATCAAATGATAATTGGTTTGATAATGAATGTAAAAGTATGAAATATTAGGTCCAGAAAACTTCTGAAGACTTCCGAAAAACATTAAGAAAGAGGACAAAAACGTGTACTGTGTCACAAGAAAGGATATAAATGCATGCTTGAATGAAAAAGAGAAACAGTATAATAAGACCTTACTTGCAGATATGATGTCATCTATCTCTTCTCAAATCCAGTTCTGGAAAAGTGTTAAAAAGGCGTCATTTAGAAAAAGTCAGCCAAAGAATAGTATATCAGTTGACAGATGGTTTTAACATTTCAAAACCCTGTTGGAGAAAGGCTCATTAGCCAACTCCATGATTACTGATGTTGACAGTCATGGAACTGAGGACGATTTTGATCGTCCCATATCTAAAGATGAAATATTAGGGGCACTTCGAAAATTAAAGAGTAGAAAGCAGCTGGTCCGATCAATCATTGTTGAATTGCTAAAAATATGGGGTGAAATATTGTGGCTTTTCCTTCTAAAGCTTTCAACAAAATTTTGATGATGGTCTTTTCCAGATAACTGGGCTGAATCTATAATACTAACATTGCATAAAAAGGGTGATTTTGATAACCCTAAAAAACTACCAGGGAATTTTCTTACTGACATAAGTGTAAGATTATAGTATATTTTAACAATAGGTTACAGGAAGGGTTATAAAGAAGAAATTACAGGTGAGACCAAGGGGTTTTTAAATTAAGAGAGGATACTCCACTTCAAATGCACAGATGAAGCCATAGAAAAATTTTTAATGCCCAGCTACAAGGGGTTTTAATCAAACCCCAAGAAAAACACCCCGTTGTGCAAGGTGCTGGAACGCCAAGGTAGGAGAAGTGCGGAAAAGATTGGGAGGGGTTTGGGGGCCCAATTGTAATAACCAATAAATAAAAGAGGCTTGAGACCCCTGGATTTTCCCAGTAACAACCACCTCAGTAGTGAATACATTTGGGCCCCACACAAAAAATCCCGAAATGGACATGGGATTGCCCCCAAAAAGGGGAAAAACCCCCGACCAATAGATTACATCATGGTGAAAAGCGGTTTCGTTAGCGTTAACACGACGCACAAGTTTTCCCGGGGGCAGACATGGGAGGTCCCTGTCTTGTGATGTGACTTTCCCACTAGTCTAAGAAAATCCAAAGCGAAAACTCGGATCAAATTTGACCCCGAGAAGTGAAGGCCCAAAGGGAATAGAAATTTTTTAAGCAAGGTAGGTGGAAAGTTTGCGAAATCACTGTGATAGATCCGAATAGATACACTGACGAATAGTTTCCCTAAAGAGTGCTGAAAAAACAAAGGAGCTTCTTGGCAAACACAGACCTCAAAAAAATGGGTCAACCTAACTCCTACAAAATATGCGACAAGCGTAGAGAGTTGAAGAAAAAGAAAAATGAAACAAAAGAAAGAGCAGAACAATATAGGGCAGTCAACCCAAAAGAACCAGGAAGTCCATATGGAGGCAAAAGAAAAATGGATTGGTGAACATGCCAAGACATTGAAGAGAACATCAAGAAAACAATAGCAAGTAAGCATATCAGCTGGTGAAAGACCTGATTTAGCACAAACAGGGAAAGGTTTAACAATCCAAGAAAAAAAAGGGGAAGTGCTCACTGCGCCCAGGATATTCTGAACAGATGGACAGAATATGCTCCGCCCTGTATAACTATAGAACCGCAGGAGATCCAGAGTCCTTAAATGTCCCCCAAGCAAAGACACAGACAGTCACCCTATCCTCCGAGAAGAAGTGGAAACCAGCAGTCAGATCGCGAAAAGGGGAAGTCAGCAGGGGTTGACAACATTCCAGCTGAGATGGTTCAAAGCTGGAGGGAAGCCATGATCAGCGCCCTACAAAAGAATCTGCAACAAGATCTGGCGACGGGAAAAATTTGGCCAACACCATGGACACAGTCACACATCATCACCCTCCCCAAGAAAGGAAATCTACAACAATCCCTTAATTACCGCAAAATCAGCCTCATATGCCACCCAAGCAAGGTCATTGCAGATAATATTGAATAGACTGAAGCCACAAGCAGAAGACCATCATTGCTGAGGAACAAGCAGGTTTCAGAGCAGGGCGCAGCAAACAGAACAGATATTCAACCTCAGAATACTATGTGAGCGGTACCTTCACATCAACAAGACCGTTATCATGTATTTATCGATTTTAAGAAGGCATTTGACAGGGTGTGGCATGCAGCTTTGTGGGCAACCATGAATTTGTACAGCATCAATTTCAAACCTAAACAGAGTCATCAAACAGCTGTACAGCGAGGCCACCGTGAAGTGTACTACAACAACAACATTGGGGAATGGTTTTTCGAACAACAGTTGAGTAAGGCAGGGGTGTCTACTCTCACCCACTCTTTTCAACATCTTCCTTGAAGAATCATGGGTGATGCACTGGAACATCATGAAGGATCAGTCAGATTGGGGGCAGAACGATCACAAACCTCCGCTTCGCAGATGACATTGATGTAATAGCAGGATCAGAAAAAGAGCTTGCCAGCCAACAGAACACTTAAATAAGACCTCCAAAACATACAGCATGGAAATCAGTGCAGAGAGACCAAACTGATGACTAATAACACCAACGGCATTAGCACTGATATCAACGTTAATGACCAGAAGCTGGAAAAAGTTCAAAGCTTCAGTACCTGGGACCATTGTATCAGACCAGGATCCAAGCCAGAAGTAGTATGCAGGACGGCACAGAAAAATAACAGCTTTGTCAAAACAAACTCATCGGGAGAGATAAAAATATCTCACTTATCCCCAAGAAGACAAAATGCATCCTTGTATACCCTTTTCTGAGCCTGGTCATGGGCCCCTGACGCAGATTTGGAAAAAGAGTACGGGGTGGGATGGAGCTTTCGAAGACTTTTGGTTTCCCCTAAAAAGACCATTTTAAGCAACAAAAAGCGTGCAAAACAGAATCCAGAACCCCTCGGCCCTATGAAAACCCTTAAAACGATCGTGAAAAAGCGTAAATTAAAAATGGTAGGGGCTTCACAAACCCAAAGGGACTGAAAGACAGTTTTCCGGGCCTGTCAAAGGGAGGAAAAAGAAAGGCAACAAGAGAGCGGGGAGGATAACATCGCGAAGGGACAGGCCCTAAAAATCAAAAAAACCCCTGAGAAGGCAGAACAGGGAGGAAGGGGGGGAACTGGTTGTAGTCTTTGAGGGTCCCCAGGTCGTCAGATAGGGGACAGATAGATAGATCCATTAACATTGTTCGCTCTGCTTGGTTTGTACAGAAACAGTTTGCTCATACCGTAAGCTCTATGTAGCTTTTATTGATTTAAAAAAAGCATTTGTTTGTTAGCGGGAACTTTGGGGCCTATTCCCCAAAAAAGGGTGTGAAGGGTAAACTATTAGTGTTTGAGAGCCTGTACATAAGGGCAGAACAGAAAAAGTGGGGAACAAAGTGATGACATAATATACGTACCAGGGGTTTTTAAAACCGGGTGTGAGGGCCCCCCCTTATTTTTTATGTTTTTCAATGGTTACCCAGACACTCATAAATTTTGGTAAACATGGTCCCCATTTCCCCCCAAGATTTCACAGAGTTGTTTATTCTTCTGCTTGCTGATGATGTTTTGTTCTGAAAAGTTTTAGGTTTGCAAAAGCATTAAACCTTTAAAAAGTCCCGCAACAGCCTGGATCTTAAGGTTATCTGAGTAAGAGTAATATCGTTGTATTCAAAAATGTATATTTTGCTGCCCTGAAAATGGTTGTCAAGGAAATTCATGCCTGTGATTAAAAGTATAAAATTTTAGGAATCGTTTTTCTATAAACTTAGTTTCACAACTGCATGAAAAAATTGGCAAAAACGAGGTAAAGAAGCTTGTTATTTGTGTGAAAAAAATACGAATATTGAAAATAATCTTTTGATTTTTTCATTAAGAAATTTTTATGCACAAATACAACCTATGTGTTATATGATGCAGAAATCGGGGTTGGATGAGCTGTAACACTTGGAATCATGCGCTTCTTTGCTTTAAAGCTTTTGGTTTTTAGAGTCACCCAAAACTTGTTTAAGTGAAACTAAAAGATACCCTCTTTGTTAATGTGCTGTAAGATGCATTAGATATTGGATTAAGATTCGATTGAATGAGAGCAGGTACCTTTTTAAAAACCTAAAGTGCTTTATGATCTGAGTCAAAGGGGGGAAAAAAAAAAAAAAAAAAAACTGGGGAACACAAATAGAAAACCCGTTTGTGGAACTGGGTTTTGGATTTTCTTGGGTTAATCAAGGAGTCGGGAAAATTTTGGAGAGTTTATTAACGCTTTCAGGCAAGATTGATGACTGGTGGGCAAGGAGGGATATTACAAAACGTGAAAGTTTTTAAATTACAGCCCAATTTATAAGTTTGCATGATGTCAAAAATTATCTAAAACCTTATATGGAAAAACATTGAAAAAAATTATGTCTAAGTTTAGATTGGTGTATAGTTAAAGTTTGTAAAAATTTGATAAGAGAAAATGATTTGACGACCCCAGGCTGCTATGCCCATATTGAAAAACACACGGAGGTGAAATAATTTTTTGTTGTGCTGCCGTTTAGAGGTGAGGCAGAACAACATCCCTGTTAAATACATTGAAACCCCAAATTTTTTTACATTGTTTATCCTGGCATCAAGTCATCCCGAGGTTTTGGGGCAGCCTCCTTTTTAAATTTTGTAAAGCTTTTAGAATAATTTTTTTGCTGAGAGAGATAGGAGGTGTGTTGTGTAGTAGTTGAGGATGAGAAAGAAAAATTGTCCCTTTCCCCTTTATGATTGTCACCCGGCTTTCAAATCTGCGCCTGCCCACAATTTGGGAAAATTTCCTTTTTTTTTGGGGTGTGTGTTCGCCTGCCTTTGCGGGGTCTGGAGGAAGGGGGTGGGGGGGGGGGGGGGTTTTTGGGGGGGGGGGGGAGGGAGCGACCCGGAAACAGTTTGGGTCAATGGGTTTTTTTGTTTTGGGGTATGTGTTTCTGTTCCCCCCCAAAGCCTTTTTGGGGACAGCGAAGGATGTGCGGAGGAGGGGTGGAGGGGAGCCTTCAGGACGGGTCCAGGGGTTTTTTAACAGAACTACTGGAGAGGGATGAGAGGGGGGTGAAAGAAAGGGTTCTGTTGTTGTCATCATTTTTTTATAGTCATCATACCATCTAACCCTCGAGAAAATGTGTGCGTGAGGGAGAGAGAGAGGAAGAGAGAGAGGGAGAGAGAGGAGAGAGAGAGGGAGAGATGAAGTCTGAAAGAATTCCCAGAAGAGAGGAGAGAGAGGAGAAGGAAGAGAAGAGAGAGAGAGAGAGGAAAGAGAGAGAGAGAGGAGAGAGAGAGAGAGAGAGAGGGGTTAAAGAAAAAAGGAAAGCGTGAAAGCATCGAAAGTGGAAAGGGATTTAATTTTTTTTTTGTGTGGCTTGGTTTATTCTGAAACTGTGGGAGAGAGAGAAAGAGAGGAAAGAAGAGAGAGAGAAGAGAGAAAGGAAGAGAGAGAGAGAGAGAGAGAGAGGAGAGACAACACACCACAAGCAGCAGCATATTAATGACAGTTTTGGGACCAGTTCTTTCATTGATAAAGGGGGTGATGTTGCTTTCTTGCAGTTTTTTACGTTTTTTCATTCCAAAATAATTTTTGAAGTGTATGAGGTTATGACGGTTCTCCCCACGGAAAAAACATTCAGACAAAAGGGATATGGTTTGTTACCGGACTACTCCCTCCCCCCCCCCTTTTCCACCCCTGTTTAAAGGGTGTTTGTATTGGCATGTGTAATCAGTAATACGGGCCACCCGCTTGGCTTTAAACGAAATAAAAGAAAAGAATCATTCCATCGAGCTTTGCAAGAGAGTGAGTGGATGCTTGTGTTCCTCCTCCTCCTCCTCCTCTTCCATGATAGCATTACCTACACGCCTTCCTATGTAGTGTCAGAGCTGCAGTATCACCTGATGGTCGAGTGTTCTAGTCCTCTTTGTGTGTCCATTATCTCAGTACCGCCTGTCGTGGCGGGTGAATCTCTTAAGATCAAAAACAGGAGAAAAAAAAAGAGTTTGTGTTTGGCGGGAAAACTGTGAAGAAGCCAAGAGTGAGAAAGAACTTGATGGTAATTGGTCAGTTTTGAAGATAGGAATAGCCCCCCCCCCCACCCCACTCCATCCCCGCTCGTATTTCTGATAGTTTTGGTAAGCGCTTTGATTTGTCTGTGCAAGATACAGCGCTATATAAATTCCATTTCTTCTTCTTCTTCTTCTTCTTCTTATTTTATTATTATTATTATTAAGAGAGATAATGTTATCCTAATCATATTTTGTAGCTGACTTTTTGTTATACAGTAACATGTTGTCTGTGTGTGTGTGTGTGTGGTGTGTGTGTTGGTGTGTGTGTGTTTAATTTTTTTTAACCAAATACTAAGCAGTTCGGAACCCCTTCATGTATGAGCCAATTTGGGCCCTTTTTTTGAATAAATCATTCGAGTTCGAGTTCGAGTTTGAGTTTGAGTTCTATCTCTCTCAGTACCAGACATCATGGAAAATCTTTATTTTACTCTTTGCAGATGTGTGGGTTTTTATTTCAACAACTCCCGGAGGTTTACAAAACCAACTGAATGTATTGAAATCGTGTTGTGATGATTTTCAATTAAAAGTAAAGTAAAGGTCTTTAGAAAAGGAGGTTTTTCTTGGAAAAAATGAACAGTGGGTTTACGATAATTTCAAATTAGAAGTCGTAAATAAGTATTGCTTTTTAGGGTTTAATTTTACGACAAAAT
>CM054144.1:14788267-14805767 GCA_028751875.1 Rapana venosa | reverse complement strand
AAAAGCGTCTACTCCTCCAGTTGCTGGCCGTTCATTAAATTTTTAGCAGTGGCGTGCTCGTGCTTTCACAATATTTTAACTTTCTCCGAGCTCACCTCCTCCCAATGCTCCAGCCGCTCAAGTCGGTCGAAGATTTTCAGCTCTGTTTTACTTCCCCCCATAGTAAAGGGGCATCGGCAAACCCAAGTTGTTGAGGGTCCCGCCAAGGGAGAGGAAGGGGAAGCATGGGGTCCCTCAAATGTTTTCCCAAGAACGATTAAACAACGGGAGATAACAGCATCCTTGCAGAACCCCAATTTGGGGGTTTTTGAATTCCCGACTGATTGTTCAGAAGGACTGCACTGCTTGCGGTGTTGTTATGCTTGAATGGTTGCACAGCCTTTTTCAAGCAAACATTCGAGGACCGCCACGGGCCTTGTGCCATACTCTGTCGAAAGCCTTCTTAAAGCGATGAAGTTGTGGAACAGTCCTCTGAGTTTAAGATGTTTTTCCAAACAGGGGGGCAGTTAAAAATCTGTTCGCTGGCTCCGCCACCCTGAACCCCCTTTAATAATAATAATAATAATAATAATAAAAAATAATAAAAAAATAAAATAAAATAAAAGTATGGAAAATTTTAAAAGGCTGAATCTTTAAAGCAAAAAATCAAAGCGCTCAGTTTCATTTCATACCCCTTTTAATCACGGGAGATCCTCTCCTAAATTTGAGTGCTCTCCCCGGGGGGAGAGAGAACGCTCGCCACTTGCCTGCGCCACCCTTTCCCTTTTTTTTTTTTTTTTTCATGCTCAACTGTTTTTGTTTTCCCCATCAGAGTGGGTTTTTTTTAAAATTTTGCCCCGGCAAATCTCTTGTTGCCGTGGGTTTTTTTACGTGCCTAAATAATTTCGTGTAACACACGGGCCTCGGTTTATCTCTCATCCGAAAGACTAGCGCCCAACCACCACTCAGGTCTAATGGATGGGGGAAAAGTTTCCGGCCAAACGGGTAAACCCCCACACTTCAACCGACTTTCGCTTTCTAGACAGGCGCGTTACCCCTAGACCACCGATCTCTGTTTCCCCTGCAAGGGGTTCTTCTCCTCCTTTTTGAGTCGATTCAAAAAACTTTTAGCATGATCTGCAGGGGTGGCTGAGAGGCTGATTGTTCATAGTTTTGGCATTTGGCTAAATTTCCCCTTTCTTGGGGAGGGTATAGAGGTTGTGTCCATTTTGTTGGCCCCGTTTTGTCTCCCAAATCTTCTGACAGATACTGTAATATGTTTGATGTTTCGCCACCATGCTTTAGCAGCCTGCGGGATTTTCTGCTCCTGGGACTTTCCCCCAAGGTAAACTGCGGATGCTTCTTCAACTCTTCCCTCATAAGGTAAGGGGGGGGGGTATCCCCTTTATGTTTTCTGCTTTTCCTTTTTTTATTATCTCTTGTCAGGGTTTGGGTTGGGGAGTTTTAAGTTCTTTACAATACTCAACCCCCTGTTTTAATGCAGCTGAGCTTTCTGTAGGAGGTTTCCCGGGGCTGCTTCAAGACTGATGATTTGGTTTGAAGGGTTTTTTTTATTTTTTTCAGAGTGCGTATGCATTTTTACTTTTGCCCACTTTCATGCTTTTTTTCGATCTCATCACTTTGATATCCATTCTCTCTGGCCTTTAACATTACTTTTTTCAAAAGATTTTGGGCCCCCCCGGAAAATTTTTGGGGTTGGAAGACTGGGGTTTTCGTGCTCTTCTTTTCGCAAAGGTCCAAGAGTTTTGGGTGTCCAGGGCTGTGTTTTATTCCCTTGACGACCGAGTACCTCCTCTGTGTTTCTCGACTGCCCCTTTAAAAGTTGTTGATGGGGTCATTGAGTCATTGCCAGGGGTTTTAAGCCGAAAAAACTCCGCCAAGCTTAGTTTGGGAAGATCCCCTCGACATCGGGATCTTCAATTTGTCCCGCAAATTTATACCGCTCTTCATCTTCTTCCTATAGGAGGGGAATACTTGCTGTTTTTGGGTTTGGTGGAGGACACCCTAATACTTTGGGTCCTTGTTACTGTGTGGGGTGTGTACATTCAAAAAAGTACTTGTCCACCCTTTGAAATAACTTGATCTTCTGGAGACTTTTCCCTGCTTTGACTTGGGGGGTTGGTTCCCCTTTTTTGAGCTTGTCATCTTTCACAAGCGGTTGGGTTTTTTTCTTGCGTTTTTTTCTGGGGTTTTTTTTTCGATTCCCTTTTTTCATTGTTCTTCAATTTCATTTCTCCTTCTTTTCTTGTGCCTTTTTTTTTAACTTGGGGGTTGGCTTCTCTCTATATTTTTTGACCTTTCACCCTTTCCTCTTTTGCTTCAGTTCTCTCTCAAAAACAGCAGGAGTATGCTTCTGGACCCAGGGAAATTTTTGTTGGGCATGCTTGTCAAGGAGCCGTTGCTTTTTCATCACCGCGTGCGAAGCTGTTGATCAGAGTTTATTCGGTTCCGGTTTCAAGAACTAGGAGGGGGGCAAATGTTTTTCCCTATCATTTGTTTTAAAATTGTCTGCTATGCTGGGGGTTTTTGATTTTCTCTAAGTTGAACTTGACCTTATATTACTTACTTACTTAGGCCCACACCCCCCCTGGAGCATGGCCCCCGACAACAGCCGCCAAGTCCTCTGCCGGGGCTTTTCTTTCCCAGCTGTCTCGGGTATATCCCATTTTCCTGGTTTCTGCCCCAAAGGGTCGCGTCGCCAGTATTTCTTGGCCTTCCTTTTTCTTTTTCCCTGGGGTTCCATGATTGCCTCCCTTGTGAGTTGCGGCGGTTTCTCGGGGTTCCCCGATCCATCCCCATCCCTCGCCGATTTTCATTCTGGGCGGGCACGGGTTTGGTCTTTTTGCCACGGTCTGCGTTGCTGAGGGTTGGGGCCAGTGGATGGGATTCTCTCGGGCAGCTGTTGATAAAGGTCTGCACTTTTTGATGGTGGTCTTTTTTTTCCTCCATGTCTCCGCTCCTTAAAAGTACTGACTTGACTTTTGGAGTTGAAACCCGACTTTGTGCGGTCGCCCCACCTTGGAGCTCCAAATGTCCTTCACTAAAGACCTGCCCTCGCCTTGCAATTCTTCCCTCTGACGTCGCGTCTTCCCGCCCTCAGTTTAAAGATGCTACCCAGTACTAATTCCCCCCCATTTCTTCAGCCCCCCATTTAGTGTGATTGGGTCCCACTCACTGCGTTGATTTTGAAATCTTTTTTTCCTTCATGGATTTTGAACCAACTTGAAATGAGGGGGCGCTATTCGTATCTTGCCCTGCATCTTTGGGGGCGTGGGAAAGCGGGGCCCAGGCCCGTCTGCAAATCGAGATCATCCAGCTGGCTCACAGTGTCCACGGGATTCCTTTTTTTCTGTATCCGTTGAAGCTTCATGCCCAAAATCGATCGCCAGGAGGAAGGGGAAAGGTGACGGGGAACAGCCTTGTCACCCCGGGCTTCACCTCAAAGCTGTTTGTGAGTTGCCCTCCATGGACCACCCGGGGGGTCTTCTTTCATGGGAGTTCTGATAAATTTTACCATTTTTGTTGGCACCCAGGGTGGCGAAGCAATTTTCCAAAGGGGTAGTTGGGGCCCACACTGTCGAATCTTTCTCAAATCAACAAAGTTGATGTATAAAGATGGTTCCACTCTAAAATTGCTCAACGAGATGCGCAAGGGGGGCAATGGGGTCAAACCATGATCTTTTTCTGGCGGAAGCCGGCCTAGGTCTCGGGGAGGGGGCCCGACTGCATTTTTCATTCTCTCGAGGGGGATCCCTGTTAAGACTTTTCCTGGCCCGACAGAAGCTTTACCCCTCTAATTGGGGCACAGTTGCGAGGCTCCTTTTTTGGGGTAGCTTGATAGGTAGCCCCCCTTTCCATCTGATGTAATAATAATAAAATATAGGAAATTTATATAGCGCGAACTTGAAAAAAAACAACAAACGAAGCGCTTGCACTCAATCATTTACAGGCTGCAACTCCCCTTTAAACATAATGAACAAAAATTTTCAAACCCATCCCGGGGGCCACGACCACGCCCCGCACGACACGCACACACACACAACACACACACACCAAAACACACACACACACACACACACACAACCACCACCACAGAAAACACTTACAAGGTGAAAGATGCTTTTAAAATTAGTGACAATGTGGGGGGGCAAATTTCAGTAAAAATAAGGTTTTTGGGGGCGGGGTTTTTAAAGGGAAACAATGAAGGTTTTTGGGCGAAGTAAAAGAGGGGGTCTTCCGTGGGTGGACCAAAAATAAAAGGAGCGACCCCAACTGTACTTCCCCTTTTCCCCAAAAATTTTCCCAAAGAGGGGGACGCATCTCTACCGTGGTCTCCAGGGCTGCCTTGAGTGCTTCTGCTGGGAAAGTTTTTCTGGCCCGCGCCTTTCCCTTTCTCACATTTTTATGGGTTTTTCCCGATCTCCCTGGTTGGTTTCTCACAGTTGATGTCTAGGTTTTTATCACAGGTCATGTCCGGGGGTTTGAAGGGACGATCGTTCAGGAGTTCCTCAAAGTGCCTGCCCCTCTTTCAGTTCCCCCCCCTTTTTTCCGGATGGGTTTCCTTTTTTGTCTTTGACTGGTCGCTCAGGCCTGCTGACTTCCCGAGATTTTTTTTTAGTGGGGTCATACAGCAGCTTCATGTTGTTTTTTTGGCGCTGCCCTCGGGTTCCTTCCCCGCTGTCGATGGGGACTGCGCTTGCGCTTTCGCTCCTCTTGACTTCTCTGTTGTTCTGTAAGTCTGCTTGTGCCTTTTGGGCCTTTCTCCCTTGTCCGGGTGTTTTTTACGCGTTTCTTCTGCTTTTTCTTTTAAACTTTCCCTTTGGACGCCGAAATCCATTCCCTTCGTTTGGGGCTCTTTGGGCCACTACTTCCGACAAGTTTATGTCAGGCTCTTTTACTTCTTCCACTGCCCGATTCAGTCCTTTTTCAAGCAGTTCTTGAGTACTTGGTATTGTTGGGGAGGGACACTTAATTCTCATTTACTTTGGGCTTTCAGCGGGGGTGTTTTACTTTTTGCCCCTTTTTTGTTACGTCCTCCAGTTCTTCTTTAGCTTTTCTTTACCTGGGACCAAAAAGGGGGGTGGTCGATCAAAGCTGCTCCTCTTTTCACCCTTAAAACCTGTAGAGACTCCGAATTTCTTGGGGCCAGCAAATGGTCGATCTGGTTTTCAATCACAGATTGGGATACCCAGGGGGCCTTAGACTCTTCTGTGGGGAAAAAGATGGCAAAACCCAATACCCCGATTTTGATAGCACAGAAATCTGCAAAACTCTTTGCCATTCCTTTTTTCCCCAATCCTGTCTTCCCCTCACTTCCCCCGCATCCCGTGTTTCTTGTCCGATCTTGGGATTGAAATCACCCATGAGGATTTTTAATCTTTTTCTTGGGGACTTGCAAGCTTCTGCATCTGTCGAGAAGATCTTTTGGGCCCTTTTCCGCCGTCATTAGTTGGCGCAAACACTGATGATGTTCATTCGCTTCTCTTCTGGTCCGAAGGTTCCCCCGATGATTCTTGATCCTGTGCATCCCATCCTATCAGGCTTTCTGCGCAGGGCTTTACAACAAAGGCGCTAAAGCCTTTTCTGTGTGGGGCGTTGCTTCTTCCCTGGCCGAATAAACAGCATCCCCATGAGCATCTCCTTTGCCTGATTGTGTCCAAATGGGTCCGCTGATGCCAAGCAATGTAGGTTTTAGCTTTTCAAACTCTGCGCACTTGTGTTGTTTTTTTCCCCTCTCATACATGTCCCCACATTCCTTTCCGACGTTGAGGGCCCGGTCGATAAAAGGGGGGCCCCCCTTGGCTTCCATAACTCCCGGGGCCCCCAGGCGCACATCCTCTTTTGGGGAGGACCCCCCTCTCCCAGGGGATATCTCTTGGGCCGTTTTTGCGTCTCGAGAGGCTTTGTTTTTTTTGGGGTGGGTTGTAGCCCCACGCCCAACCCTCCCCTTTCTCATCCGGCTTTTGGGGCCGGAATGGCAGAGTTGATCTTACATTTCCTTGCTTTTTTAATCCTCTGAGGGGGAGTCTGAAGGGGCATCATCACTGCACAGCCATACCACTTTTTCCCATGCTCTCCCGGGGGGCTCCCGACTTTGCAATTTTGACGTTTTTATTTTAATTTTTTTTTAAATTTTATTTATTCTTTTTATAAGGGAAATGGGAAAAAGCACTTATGGCTTTTTACATCCCTCCCCCTGTATCGGTTTGTGAATTCCTTCATCTGTCCCAAAACCGGCCACAAGGCCACTCTTACAAAAAGCGAACAGGTTTAACGTTTGGGGCAAAAAGTGCTGCGTGCGTTCGCACACGGGGCCTCGGTTTTTTGTCCCATCCGAAGGGAGTTTGGGGGATGGAGTCGCACCGATTTAACTCCAGAGGAAAAAATATCCCCTTGAAACGGAAATCGAAACCCGGGCGTCAGATTGCGAGCGCAAAGTTCTGACCACAGGCATCCCTCCCCCAAGGGGCTTTGACCATGATTAGTCTATTTGATTTTGATGAACTCCTGGGCTGGCCATGTCCACATCTAACGGGTTTTTTGGGGCCAAATGGTTTACCATCTTCACGAGTTGGAACGGGAAATTCTTAGCTTCGGCCTCTTTCTTTTGGGCCCCAGGGCTGCAGTATTTTCATTTCCTTCCAGTTCTTTAACCCCCCCTCCCTCAGTAAAATCGTTACAATGCCAACAATGCTCTCAAACATAAAAAAGGTTGTTTACCCCCCAGAATCAGCGCTGCATGTTTTCTCACAAAGAACCGGTTTGAATAAAACCAAAAAAAAACCAACAAAAAACCCTTTTTTCCCCAGAACCACCGCCCGGATATAAAAGAAAAGTAAAAATAAATCTTTAAAAAAAACAAACCTCACAGTAGAAACTTCCAACTGAAACCCAAAAAGAAAAAACCATGGGGAAGATGAAATTGACGGCATTACGCCATGTTCACTGCCCTGAGGACGGAAACCCTCATACCATGTCCGAGGGTTTACTGCCCAGCATGCACTCCCCGTTTTTCTTACTGCAGCCCCCTTCCAGCGCCACGAGGAAGGGGACACTCCAGGAAAAAGCGAAACGAAGATTTAAGAGAAGAAAAATAATCTTTTCAGTAATTACTGCTGTTGGTTCGCCTCATTTAACACCCGGGGGGTCCACTCGTTTTTCCTCTACTCCCTCATCCACCTCCAGGAAAATTGAGATTGTATAAAAAAACAGCAGAAGAATCTTTTGTGCGTGATGACTCTTTTCAAGTATTTAAATTTTTTTCAGATAATTTTAAAAACCATCCAGAGTGCTGTATTGTTATGCATATGCTAAGCCTTGTTTTTTTGGGTGAGGAAATGTTAAAACAAAATTGTTTTCAACTAACAACAATATTAAAAATAGGCCTCGGCACAAACTTACACTACACTACTTCCCCCTATCTGACGACCGTGGGGGCCCTCAAAGACCAACAACCCTTTTCCCTCCATTCCTCTCTCTGTTCTGCCTTTCCAGGGTTTTGTTGAGTTCTAGCCTTCCATTCGCTGATGTTTTCCCCACCTTCCTTGTCTGCCTCTTTTTCTTCCCCCTTGGACATGCTTGTAAAATTTCTTTGCAAGTCCTTTGGATTTGTGACATGCCCAAAACCATTTAAATTTACGCTTTTTCACGATCGTTAGAAGGTTCTATAGGGTCCGTGGTTTGCTGGATTCTTTTATCACGCCGTTGCTTATTGTCTTTTTAAGGGGAAAGCCCAAAGGGGTCTCCGAAAGCATTCATCTCCACCGCCTGTACTCTTTCCCCCAAATCTGCAGAGGGGCCATGATTCACAGCAACAGAAATATGGGTAAAGACAAAGGGAGCGCATTTTCTGACTTGGAGATAAGTGAGATATTTTTACCCCTTCAATGTGTTTTGTTTTGACAGGCTGTTATTGTCCCGTGCACCCCTACTACTTCTGGCTTGGATCCCGGTCTGATACAAAAGGGTCCCAGGACTTAAGCTTTTAACTTTCCGCTTTTTGGTCATTTAAAGCTGATATCAGGGTAATGCCGTTGGGGTTTTTAGTCATCCTTTGGTCTTTTCTGCACTGTTTTTCCCTGCCGTATTTTTGGAGGCCTATTCGGTTTCTGTTAGGCTGGCAAGCCCCTTTTTTTTGATCCCTATTCCATCAAAGCATCGCGAAGCGGGGGTTTGTGATCATTCTGCACCCAAAGCTGACTGATCTTCGTGATGTTCCAGTGCAAACACCATGATTCTCTCAAGGAAGATGTTGAAAAGAGGGGTGAAGTAGACACCCTGCCTTTTCCAACTGTTGTTCGAAACCATTCCCAAACACTTTACTGGTGGCCTCGCTGAAAGCTTTTGATGACTCTGATCGGTTTGCATTGAGCTGACAAATTCATGGTTCCCACAAAGCTGCATGCCACAAACCCTGTAAAAAGCCTTTTTAAAATCGAAAATACGGGGAAAGGTCTTGTTGATGTTAAAGGTACCGCTCACAAAGTATCTGAGGTTAAAATATCTTGCTGTTTGCAGCGCCCTGTTCAACCTGTTTTTCCTCACAATGAGGGTCTCTGTTGGGCTTCAGTCATTCAATTTTATTGCAGCATGACCTGCTTGGGGGGCTATGAGGCATTTGGGGTAATTATGGTTTTGTTTAGTTAGCTTAAAAACCCATAAAAAATAACAAGAAGCTAAAAGAGAGACGAAGAAGAGAGACAGACAGACAACAGACAAATGACAAAGACAAATTTTTTTAAATTTCGGGGAAAATAAATACCCTCATTGTTTTTTTAAAACACCCAGTCCCCGCCCAGGATAAAATTTTTAAAAATCCCAAACACTTATACACTCTCACAACAAAAGAGAGAGAAGAGAGAAGAGGAGAAGAGAGAGAAGAGAGAGAGAAGAGAGAGAAGGGAAGAGTCACCTTTCAATATGCATTTATTCATACCCCTTTTTTTTTTCCTGGCCTTCTACTGAAAGTGGGGCCCTCTTACACGTCGGGAAAAAAAAAAAAACACCAAAACCCTCCTGAAACTGGCTCCCTTTTTGTCGCTGCCCCATTTTTCTTGCTTGCCTAGACTTGTTCCCTAGGGGTCTGAGACGCCTCAAGGGGAGATTCCCGTGACATTAAATACTAACAAACCACCCACCGTGGGGGCAGAAATAGTCAGTGGGGGTAAAAGGGGTTCAAATCCCATCAAAACATGATTTGTTGTTGTTGTTTTTTTTTTTTGGGGGGCTACACTGTTAAACAAGGAGTTTGGCTGTTGTTCAGCGGAAATTCAAAAAACCGCATAGTCAAACATTGTAAATTTTCAGGGACACGACCCTTAAAAGTTTTTACTTAAAATTAATACACGAAATACCAGGTTTTTTTTGACAGGCGCAAAAATAGGATGGGATACTTTTTTCTGAAAATGTAGGTCATGGAGCTCTTGCCCTCCTTCTCCCCCCTCTCTCTCTCTCCCCTCCTTTTCCTAAATCTAAATCTCTCCCCTCCTTCTCCCCCTCTCCAAATTTTAGAGTTTCACTTTGGGGTTTTTCATGAAGTTTTTTTTACTATGGGAGACGTTTTCCCGGATGTTTTTAAATTTGGGAGTTTAGGGGGATCTACCCTGGGCCCAAATTTAATGGAAACTGGTTTTTGGTAGTTCCCGATGGGCTCCTTGAAAAATTTAAATGGGGCCCTTTTTCCGAAAAATGTCATGACAGCTCAATCTCGGCCAAACTTCCAGATCCCAACTACGCAGCACAGCCAGCAGCAGCAGCAGCAGTAGCAGCGCAAACAGCTATATTTGTTTGTAAAAAGTAGAACACAGCAGCACAGCAAACAGCACAGCAGCAGCAGCAACAGCAGCAGCAGAGCACAGCAGCACAGCCAAAATTTAAAGGATTTATAGTAGTTGTGGGGGTGTGGGGGTGGGGGTGGTGTGGGTGGTAATAATGGTAATAGAATATAGTAAAGTAAAATAAATAGTAGTAGTAAGGGAAACAGCAGCAGCCAGCAAACAGCAGCACAAACAGCACGCAGTAGTAGTAAATAGAAGCAGTATTTGTAGTAGTGGGAAATGTTGGTTTGGGGGTGGGGGTAATATAAATAAATAGTTTGGATATATAGTAGTAGTAGTTTGTAGTAGTGTCCTTTCTTCAATTTTTAGTTTCCCAAAGAGCAGCGCACACAGGGGAGCAGCACAGCAGCCCAGCAGCAGAAACAACAGCATAGTAGTAGTAGTAATTTTTAGTAGAGTATTTTATAAATATAGAAATGTAGTAATTTTTTGTTTTTTTGTTGTTTTTTTGTTTTTGTTTTTTGTTTTTTGTAGTTTTTTTAAATAGTAATGTCATTTCTTCAATTTCACTTTCCCCCAAGAGGGGCTGTTTTAGTTTAAAAGAACACGACCCACGTTTAAAGGGGCGCATAAGAGTTTTGACAGGGGATGACCTATATATATATATATAATATAATATATATATATATATAAATATATATATAATATATATAATATATATATAAAAGGGGCCTCAATATATATATATAAATAAATATATATATATATAAAAATATATTTAAAAATATATAATATTATTATACTGCCCCTTCAATAACTGGGCTTTTTCACAGTTCTTGATTAAACCATTGACGCTGGGGGAACAGCAAAGTGAAAGCCCTTTTCCCCCCCTTTGGGAAATTTCCCCTTTACAGCTTAGTCCCTTTTTGTGATCGACTATGGAACCCCCCTGAAAGGGGGTTTTACTTTCACAGGGCCCCTTTTGTTGCTTTCAGCCCTGGGGGGTATTTGGGCCCTTTTTTGAAACATCCCAACCGGGCCCGGCCGATGCCCCCCTTTGGGCCCAGAGAGTGGGATTGCTGTGGGGCAAGGCATCCCCCTCCCTTTCATTTTGGGGTCCCCGCGGACCCCGACGGGCAAACATACATACAACAAATTATAATATATATATATAAATATATATATAATATATAAAAATATATATAAATATAAAATATATGATTTGAGCTTGACATAAGAAATTGACAACGCCCAAAGCACCTAACAAAGTTATAATACCAAAAAACTTCGACATCAAAAATTGGCATTACATTGTCTCGCAATACTCCCTGTCCATCACCTGGCATACATTTACTACAAACAAAAAGATCAGACTTGGTCATCAATCACTTGTTAAGAAAAACAAAAGTGAATCATACACACACACACACACACACAAAACACACACACACACACGAGTTAGAAGAATACAGTGTTTAGCCCCTTTAGGCTTCATGAGGGAACACCAGCTATTAAATTTTAACCTTTGCCGACACCGCTCTTTACTTCGCACCGTGGACGTTAGGGGTCTAGAGGTAACGCGCCTGTCTAGAAACCCAAAAAGTCCGGGTCGGAAGTGTGTGGTGGCTCGAATCCCGTTTGGGCCCGAACTTTTCCCCCATCCATTATTAGACCTTGAGTGGTGGTCTGGGCGCTAGTCTTTCGGATGAGACGATAAACCGAGGTCCCGTGTATTACACAAAATTATTCAGCGCACGTAAAAGAACCCACGGCAACAAGGGAGTTGTCCCTGGCAAAATGCTTAGAAAAAAGCCACTCTGATAGGGAAACAAATACAGTTGCAGACAAACAAACAAAAAGGTGGCGCTGCTCTTGTGGCGACGCGCTTTCCCCGGGGAGAGCAGCCTGAATTTCACGCAGAGGAATCTCGTGACTTAAAGTGGTATAAATGAAATAAATTAAATCCTTGATCGACCCTCCCCAATGAAGAAGGCTGGCAGAAAGGTTTAAAAGTTCACCTGCCCAACGCGTACACCCTAAACAGAAATAAACAAAACAAAACAAAAGTTTAAAAAAACACCCACCCAAAAAAAAAACAATTAAAACAAAACAAAACCCCAAACAACAAAACCAAAAAACCCCAAACAGACAAAAAAAAAAACCCAAAAAGAGTAAAAGGACACAAAAAGATAAAACACCCCAACAGCCATGAGGGGAAAGTTTTTTGTGAGTATTCCATAATTCCAAAAAAAGGGAAAAAGAAAGAAAAAAGAGGACCTTACCTCCTTCCCCTGTATATTTTTCCCAATATACAGGCCTTTTTCCAAAAATTTGCAACCAAAACCGAAAAGGGGCTGCCTTCGTTTTTGGCCCAAAAAAGTGCCACAAATGACTGCTTGGTTTTTGGTTTGGTTGTGTTAGAATCTCCATGGATTTATTATTTTATGGCTGAAACCTTTAAAAAACCACCACCCAAAAGGGCCCTTGTGGGATCAGGGGGTCTAGAACTAAAACCCGCTAGACGGAAAGTCGGGGTCGGAAGTGGCGGGTGGTTTGATCCCCTTCGGGCCCCCAAACCCCCCCCCTCCCTCCCCCTCCGCCCCCCCATTAGACCTGAGGGGCGGGTCTGGGTGTAGATCTTTCGGAAATAATAAACCGAGGTCCCGTGTTACACTAATTATTTAGCGCACTAAAACACACCAGGGAAAAAAGAATTTGCCCTTGCAAAATCTTTTTAAAAAAAGCCACCGATAGAAACCAACATTTTAAGCATAGCAAGAGGGGAAAAGTAGGGGGGAGCAGCCCATTTTCACGCAAATAAATCTGCGGGACTTAAAATTGGTATACAATGCAAAACAAGATCTGCTCTGTTTTGGTTTGTTATGTTAGAACTCCCTGGAGCCCTTTCAATTTATGGGCGTAGGGAAACCCCAACAAACCACCACCACACAGCACCATTTTAATGACATGACTCCCCAGACTAAGCCTGTTTTTTTCTCCTTTTTATTCTCGTCCTTTTGAGGGCTGTTCATCCCTTCCGCTTGAAAAGGAACTGCACAACCCAAAAGTTTCAAACTGACAAAAAAAAAAATTTATTATATTTTTAAGTCGCTTTCCCCCCTGGGATACTGGGTGCCGTCAAATAACCACCCCCACCTTTTGGAAATTCTGTGCTAGAACTTTCCTCAATCCTCGATATCTACTATCTTCTGTCCCCGTTTCGACGACCGTGGGGGGACCCTCAAAGACCCAAAACCCTTCCCTCCATTCCTCTCTCGTTCTGCCTTTTCAGGTTTTGATGAGTTTTAGGGCCTTCCATTCGCGATGTTATCCTCCCAGCTCTTCCTGGGCTGCCCCTTCTTTTTCCCCCCTTGGGGCATTTTCCTTGTAAAACTGTCTTTGCAATCCTTTTGGGTCTTGTGCATCCCAAAAAAAAAATTAAGTTTACACTTTTTTACGATGGTTAGAAGGTTCTCATAGGGTCCAATGGTTTTGATGTTCTATTATGCACGCTTTCGTTGCTTAAAGTGGCTTTTTAGGGATCCAAGGAGTCTTCGAAAAACATCTCATCTCCACCGCCAGTTCTCCTCCAAATCTGCATCAGGGTCCATGATTCACAGGCATACAGAAAAAGGATATGACAAGGGAGTGCATTTGTCTATCTTAGAGATAAGTGAGTATTTTTTATCTCTCCGAGGGGTTTGTTTTGACAGTGCGTATTGTCTGGCAGTCCTGCATACACTTCTGCTTTGGGTTCCTGATTGAACAATGCCCCAGGTACTTGAAGCTTTGAACTGTTTCCACTTCGGGGCATTAACGTGTATCAGTGCTAATCCCGTTGGGTTTATTATCACATTTGGGGCTTCCTGCACTGATTTCCACCAAAAAGTTTTGGAGGCCTTTTTCAGGTGTTCTTTTGGGCCCGGCAACCCTTTTTTTTCTGTCCTGCATTCATCAAGTCATCTCAAGGGGAGGTTTGTGATCTTTCGCCCCCAATCTGACTGATCCTTCATGTGTTCCATGCACAGCCTGATTCCTAAAGGGAAAAGATTTTTAAAAAGATGGGTGAGAGAACAGCCCCTGCCTTATTCCAACTTTGTTCGAAACCTTTCCCCAAATTTTGTTGTTGTAACACTGCCTGTGGCCTCGCTGTAGGGCTTTTTGACTCTGATCGGGTTTGCATTGATGCTGAAAACAAATTCAGGTTGCCCACAAGCGCATGCCACACCCTAAAATTTGCCTTCTTAAATCGATAAATACATGGAAAGCCTTGTTGAGTTAAGTACCGCCACATAAATTCTGGGGTTTAAATATCTGTTCTGTTTTGCAGCGCCCTTTTCTAAAACCCTGTTTGTTCCTCACAATGATGGTTTTCGTTTTGGGCTTCATCAATCAAATTCTGACATACCTTGCTTGGGGGGCATATGAGGCTGATTGGCGGTAATATGGCATGTTTGAATTTCCTTTCTTGGGGGGGGGTGTGATGAGTACTGTGTCCATGGTTTTGGCCAAATTTCTGCGCCAACTGTTTTGCAATTTTTATAGGGCCGATCATGGCTTCCCTCCAGCTTAAAACCAACTCAGCGGGAATGTTGTCACCCCCTGACTTCCCCTTTTCAAGCGATCTGACTGCTGTTCCACTTTTTCTCGGGGGTAGGTGACGTCTTGTCTTTGCTTTCGGGTACATTAAGGATTTTGGGGATCCCTGGGGTTCTATTTATCGGGTCGGGCATTTTTCTGCCATCTTTTCAAATACCTGGTTGTCAGGAGACACTTCCCATTTTGTTTTGGGGTTTGGTAAACCTTTTCTCTTTTTTTGTGCTAGTCAGGCTTCACCATGTAGTTTTCTTGCATTGTTTTTCTTATTTTCTTTTAAAATTTTTTTGGCACTTTTCCCCAATCCTTTTCTTTTTTTGCCCCCGTCATGGATTTTCCTGATTTTTTGTTGATCCCAAATTTGTTTCTGCTCTTTTTTTTGTTTAAATTTTTTTTTTTCTTAAACTCTCTACGCTTGTCGCTAGTTTAATGTTGGGTTGACCCATGGTTTTTAAACGGGTCGGTTTTGCCAAGAAGCCGCTGCTGTTTTCAGTCACTGCTGTTTTAAAACATTCGTCAGTGAAAACTATGGCCCGATCTATCACAGTGAGTGCTGCAAAAATTTTTCCCATCCTTCTTGAAAATTTCTACTACCCGGGTCCTTTAGCTTCTCGAGGTCAAATTTGATCCTGAAATTTTTGCTTGTGGATTTTCTTTAAGAGTGGAAAGTCATCACACAAGACATGACACCCCCTATTTCCCGCTCCGGGAAAAAATTTTGTGTCTGTGCGTGTTAAACGCTAACGAAACCCGCTTTTTCCCCCATGATGTAATCTATTTGGTTGTGGGGGTTTTCCCATTTGGGCTATGCCAGCCATTTCTGGATTTTCTTTGTGTTGGCCAAGTGTAAATTTACACGGGGGGGTTTTTACTGGCAAACTCCAGGGGTCTCAAGCCTTTTCATTTGATTGGGTTTTGCAAATTTTGGGCCCCAAACGCCTCCCAATCTTTCAGCATCTTCTCCTTTATTGCGTTCCAGTCACCTTGCACAACAAGTTTTTCTTTCTGGGGGTTTATTCAGAACCTCTTTTAGCGGGCTAAAATTCTTCATGGCTTTATCTGTCAGTCTAGTAGGGGGTATGCCTGTACTACTTTGTTTTAAAGGGTTGCTCCAGGCGATGGTAAAATTTTGCTGGGCACAGGCTGACACTCATAAAGGGTTCACGGTGTCTTTTTTTAACAGAAACCCCACGCCGGTTTCAGTTTTTCCGTTTTCCACTGTAGTATAATTTGTGGGCTTCCTGGTCGTTGTTTCCCCCCTGTTTTTCCACCCTTACTTCGCAAGCCCAAGGGTGTGCCATTGAATCTGGACTCTCATGTGCAGTTCTTCCCCCTTTGCCTGCACCCCTTAGTGTCCGTACATTCCATGTGCCAATGATGGTGTTGTTTTCTGGCACGGATTTTGCTGTGTTTTTACATCATCAACTTTCGACCCTGTCCTGAGAGCAACAGAAGGCCGTCCTTTGGTAACCGGCGACACCGACCCTATGGGGGATTCTGGCTGTCGTTTTCATGGGTGTGTCCTTGGGCAAATCAAACCCGGGGGGCCCATCCCTCTCCAGGTCATTTTTTGATTGGTTTACCCCCCAATGTGGGGAGGGGACGGGGGTTTCTGTTTCCATACAGAAGGGAGTCTCGCCTTTTGCTCATTTTAAAAAAAAAACAATAGTTTTTCGCTGAGTCTTCGAGGAAGAAAATAAACAAAAGGTCGACCAGTGGATGGGGCGTCAAGCGCAAACGCAAGCACACACCTTTTTTAAACTGAGTCCCTGGGGAAAGCAAAAAGGGGCCCTTTTTGTCCCACCAAAAAGAAAACGTTCATCTGGAAAAGTCGTTGAAATACACAACTCCACTTGAGGATCCAAAAGGGAAGCCGGCATTGGATTGGTTTAAGTGTATGGGTGTGTTGTAGCAAGCCCTTTATTTTTTTTGCAAGATAAGCGCTATATAAATCCTTTCATTTTTATTATTATTATTTTTATTATTATTATTGCCGACATTGCACGTTGCACTCGCGCTGGGGCAGGGTTCAGCCAAGGTTCGACCACCAAACCAAACCCCCCTTTCAAGGGATTTTTTTACCTTTTTGGATCACCATCATGCGACTCCACTCTCCCCTAAATCCTTTTATGAACTATAACCAGGTCCCATTTTCGAAACATGCAAACTTTTCCCCAGGGTTTTAAAAACCTTTCCGCCTTTTTGGGAAAAAAGGGCCCTTTGTGCAGGGGAATAAAGAAAAAAATTAAAAAAAGCGTGACAGGGGAGGGATGGAAGTATAGTGTCTGACGATTCATGGAAGACATGTTTCATCACTTTAAAACACAAAAACACACCCCCCTTTTGCACATGGCATCCATTTGTATCATCGTACTCGAGACAAAACAACGCGCAACTTTTGGGACAAAATTAATGGAATGGGACGAAAGTCACAAAAATTTCACAGTAACAACTTTCAAAATCACTAAATTTTTTTTTTTGGAAAACGAAAAAGGAAATAAAATGTTCAACCTCGATAGGGCCTCTACGATAACCCCTTTTTTTTGCACTTTGAACCAACAGGGTCAAAATCAAGCAATATCAGCTTTTCTCGATAGGCAGGCCAGCGGAATTTTCTGTGGTGTGTCCAATACTGCGAATAAAAGGTCGCTCCCGGTTTTTCGGTTATTTTGGCCAGTTGTGATGTTTTCCGGTCGCACAGCCAGATCACATGGGAAGAGGGTAAACCACACCGGGGAAAGGAATTCCCCAAAACAGTTGCCTACGAAATTTAGACTACTAATCAAAATCTCGCTTACAACAATCGCTGCAGAACTGTAAAGTGGGATTTTTCTCAAAATTAAATTTGGTACCCTTTCATTTCTAGTTTTGTCCAGTCTGGTATCAAAAACAGGGATACATGCACAATTTCCACAAGAAAAAAATTTTGAAATCGTAAAGATAAAAAAAGAAGTAACAAAATAAAACCCCGGGGAAAAAGTTTTTCCCTATATATAATATATCGAGAATAGTAATTCCTAGGCCTGCATGTACAAAAGGATTTAAAAATATAGCCAAGGATAATCCTCAATGTGGTGTGTGTGATATTTTAATTGTTAAAAGGGAGCAGGAAAAAATTCAAACCAAAA
>CM054144.1:14759131-14787767 GCA_028751875.1 Rapana venosa | reverse complement strand
ATCAATTAAAATCCGTTAACAACTTTTAAAAAAAACGTATTTTTGACAAATCTGTTATTACTAGCATTTAGAAAAATACTGTATCTTTGACAGAATTCTGTTACCACTAGCTTTACAAATAACTGTCTCTATCTTTATGTAATCTTGTTACCACTAACAGTTGAAATAACTGTCTGTACGTTTGACACAATCTTGTTACCACTAGCATTCAGAAATAACTTTATCACTGACACAATCTTGTGATCACTAACATTCAGAAATAACTTCAGTTAGAAATAACTGTACGTTTGACACGATCTTGTTATCACTAACATTCAGATATAACTGAGTGTCTCTGACACAATCCTGTTGCCACTAACATTCAGAAATAACTGTGTGTCTCTATCTTTGACACAATCCTGTTACACTAACATTTAGAAATGACTGTCTCTATCTTTGACACAATCATGCTGGCACTAACATCAAGAAATAACTGTATCTCAGACACAATCCTGTTACACTAACATTTAGAAATGACTGTCTCTATCTTTGACACAATCATGCTGCCACTAACATCAAGAAATAACTGTATCTCAGACACAATCCTGTTACACTAACAGTTAGAAATAACTGTCTCTATCTTGGACACAATCCTGCTGCCATTAACATTTAGAAATAACTGCCTTGTCTCTCTGACAATCATGTTAGCACCAACATTTAGAAATAACTGTCTGTATCTCTGACACAATCATGTTAGCACTAACATTTAGAAATAAATATTGCAAAGTGTGCAATTCAACAAAGTACTTTTCACTGCTGCAATCTGGGATATATCATCCACCCTCTGTGTTGCATCTAAATTTTATTGTTATGAAGTGTGTGTGTGTGTGTGTGTGTGTGTGTGTGTGTGTGTGTGTGTGTGTGTGTGTGTGTGTGTGTGTGTGTGTGTGTAGTGTGTGTGTTGTGTTGTTGTTGTTGTTGTGTTGTCTTCGATTTTACGTCTGTTCACTCTCAGTGATATTAGACGAGAAAAAAAATATATATATACAAGGGGTGTATGAGAATTGAGGTGGTGGTGGAGGCCCTACTGAAAATGCGAGGGGGGAAAAGTAGTCTAATCAATGAAAGAAAACCGCACAAAGCAAAGATACAATTAAAAAAAATAAATAAATAAAATAAATAAATATAATAAAACCAACAAACAAACAAACATAAAAAGTGATTAACGTTAATGAAACTATAAACAAATGTCCTATAGGACTATGCCAGAGACCTTTTGCAATATCAAATGCCAAATTCAATTATTGAATATGCTTCTTAAGGGAGTTTTCAGAAAATTGGGGTAAAAAAGCTTTTGTATTCTTACATTCAAATATTATATGAGTATTAGAAATATTCTCCACCACACAGACATTTACTGTGTCTACTGAATTTGGTTACGAATGCATTAAGTTTTATTCTATAAAACAAACTATTCACTCTTCTTACTGTTGAGATATTTGAGCAAGCCTTAGAATGGCTCACGACTCTTGCTTTATCAGTTTTGATGACAGATCTGTTTAGAAATCTCTCTTTTAGGTGATACGTTTCTGTGACCTTTTTCCATGATGTTTGTTCTAATAAGTGGTAGCCCTCTTGTAATGATAAAGGCACGTGCAATGTTGCTGATTTCCTTCATTCTTTGCACCTCTTTTAGCAGCTCTATCAGCCCGCTCATTTGGAAAGAATCCACTGTGCGAAGTCACCCAGCAGAAAGTGACATTTGTGCCCTTTAAGGTTAAAAGGTGTATGACATGATTAATCTCTAATGCAATGTTTGAAGTTTTCTTGTACTACAAGGATTTTAAAGCATACAATACCGACTTAGAATCAACACAAATAAGGATTTGAAATAATACACAATGGCAAATCAAGAACCATAATTTAGAGCCATTAAGACTGCTACTAATTCCGCCGTGAAATCGAATGATGTTTACCAACATGAATGAATTTTTCAATTTTTAAAGATGGTATAACAAAAGCTGAACCTGTTTCATTGATTATCCAGACGTGATCCATCTGTATAAATTTGTAAATGATGAAAATACTTATGAGGATGTGGGATCGAACATCAGAAACCATAATGTTCAGATTTTCATTCTTTTTTACATTATTACCTCTATATCGAAGTGTGCTCTGTTTCATCTCCCACGATGGTAAGGTAATATTGGCCTCTCGTTTGTCCATTCTGTGTTGATTGACATTAGAATTTTCCACTAGATCGGACACATATGTGTTAATGGGCATTAGGAAGATATATCTTTTGCTCTTTTAGGAAACTGTAGTTCAGATTTTTACTTCTACTTCATCAGAAATGGAATTTTCAGTCGTTCTGTTTCTAAGAACATATTTAGCACATGCCAGTTGACGGTAATCATCCAAGGCAATGTCCAACTTCATTGTACGTTCCCAGAGCTGATGCATGATACGGAAACTCCAAGTGCAAGCCTGTAAGCTTTGCAGTCTACACTCTGTAGCTTTTTATAAGTAAAGATTTTGGAGCGCTGAAAAAGATTTCTTGTCCGTATGATAATTTCGAACGAACAAAAGATGTAGCTAAACATTTTAGATTGAATATGTCTTGTCCCCAGAACTGTTTACTAATTATCTTCAGTAAGTTTATGCACTTTCTTGCCTTGTTAATAAGTGCTCAATATGTGTATTCCAAGTTAGCTTTGAAGTTAGAATAACACCTAAGAACTTTATTGTATTTTTGTATTCAATTATTTCAGACCCAATCTTAATCTTGTAGCTCCTCCGGATTACTGCCATTATTAAAAAGCACAACATGAGTTTTTTCTGTGGACAAAGTAAATCCATTTTCAAGCATATATTTGTCGATGTTATCAAGCTGGCTTTGATATACACCTTTTTATGTAATTTAACGCTCTTTTTGGTGTATTACGTTTCATAGTAACGTTCATCCACATGCATATATCATCCGCATATTGTACTAAGATGATATCCTTTGATAAATTCATTGGAAGATCATGAAGCAAGATATTAAATAGAATAGGAGCTATCACAGAACCTTGTGGTAGTCCCATATGAAGCGATCTAACACTTGAATATGATTTAGCTACTCTTACTTGAATTTTTCTGTCTGTTAAAAACTTTTGATATAAAAATACAAGTGCCCAGAAACACCCACATTCTTAAGTTTACCTAATAACTTAGCATGCCAAACTTGGTCATATGCCTTTCTAATATCAAAAAATGTTGCAAGAACATTCTTTCTTCTTGCAAACTGCATTTTTATTTGTGTTGATAGTTTAACCAAATTATCTATGACGGATCTATTTTTTTGAAAATCTGCTTGATTGACAGGAATTATTTTATGTTTATGGCAGAAATACATCAGCCTTTTTAGAATAATTCTTTCCATTAGCTTGCCAGTGTGAGAGGTCAAAGCAATTGGTCTGTAGCTGGTTTTGTCAGATTTAGGCTTTCCCTGTTTATGAACTGGAATGACAATGGACTCCTTCCACTTTACTGGTATACTTCCCTCAATCCAACAATTATTGAAAAGTTTGTGGAGTAGATAAATGAAATTTGTTGGTAAATGTTTCAACATGTCATTAGAAACTGCATCTGACCCGACAGACGTTTTCTTGTTAGAAAGAGATAGCAATGCATCTCTTACCTCGTCCAGTGATATTGGAGCATTAATGCACGAACAGTTGTCAAAGACTGTGTATCGTCTGTTTTACTTTCTTCATCTGTTCTGTAGTTCCTGCGTTTAAGTGACAGGCCTTTCAAGACGCATTGATTCAGAAAACATGTCTGCAAATGCTCTGCTTTTCTATATTTGATGGAAATTCTTTATTCTCCAATTGCACTGGACAAGTTGGTAAACTAACACCTTTTTTCATTTCATGATATTTATCCCAAACTTTTTTAAGATCTTTATAATTTGAAATTTCAGTGGCACAGAAAGAAGTCCAAAATTCTCTCTTAGCCTGAGCTACAACAAGGTTACAGTAATTTTTTGCTTGTTTTTGTTTTACATTATTTTCTGACGTTTTATCTTTTAAATAAATTTTATACATTAAGCGTTTGTTTTTTACTGCTTCCTCACATGCTGGTGTCCACCAGATATTTCCCAGATGTTTATTTGTTTTTAGGGTATTTATTTGGGGATAGACAAAGTGGCAGCATGAATAATTGTCTCAGTAAAACTGGAATATAAATGGTCTATGTTGTCAGTGTCAAAGCTGTCTGTGTTGTAAGTTTCTAGGATGCTTTCAAACTTTTTCCAGTCTGCTTTTTTGTAATTAAATTTTGGAATTTTGTCTTCCTGGGTATCACATGAAGCTGTTAGTCCACTAAGCGTTGTAATGACAGGCAAGTGATCGCTGCCAAGGGTGTCATTGTGCGTTGACCACTCACATTCTGGAGCTAATGTAGGAGATATAAGCGATAGATCTAAGGCTGATGCTCTGTGACTAGCAATGTCGGGAATTCTAGTAACTCTGCATCATTTAGTAAGTACAGGCAGGAATCAACTATGTTTTCTACAAAGCGATTGTGAGATATTTTTTTACAGTCTTTATCCCAAAAAGGAGCATGTGCATTAAAATCTCCTGCTATAAACCACTTTTCATTATCTTTAAGGTTGTGTATCCATTCAGTGTTTATATCATTAGGTCCCCTAGGTAGGTATACAGATACAGTATTTATTATTAAATTTTCCCCAAATTTTATGCATGCTGCACATGAGTGTATATCTAGGACATGGTTAGGCACTGGTGAGGGACATGTGAAGTAATCTACCCCTTCTTCGATGTATATAGCTGCACTAATTTTGGTAGCAGCATCCACCTGTTGATGGACAGGTGGATAATAGTAACCAGGCAGCTTAGGTAGTTTGTTCCTGGTTACATTCAGGGATTGTAACACAAGGACTTGGTATTTATTGTTGGAAAGATGTTGGATTAGATAATGTAAATTAGTGGAAATAGATCTAGCGTTCCACTGCATTAGTTTCAATACGTTGGACTTTTTAGATTTAGATCGGTTAGGCATTTTAAATACGAAATCAATTTTTTTTAAATATTAAAAAAGATAGAAAAAGACAACAATCAACTCTAAACTGCAAAAAAGCAAAACATTAAACAAATTAAAATTAACAATTATGTGTCCCAAAATCTTGGCTCTTTTTAAGCGAAAGATAAACTACACACTGAGTCAAGTAAAACAGCTAGATCTACTGTGGATATAAGCAAAAACTAAACAACACCACAGCTAGGCTAGTGCTCTACAAGTTGATGTACAAACTACCAGTCACAGTTTCTCAGCACATCAAAGTAATTGTGCTGTCTCTGTCGTCTCCACCATGGGAACTGGTACTGTTGGTCAAGAAACGGCCACTGGTTGTAGGCTGGCTGTAGCTGGTAATCTTCAGAGAGGAGGGTAGAAGATCTAGGTAACTGGTAACCATTTTTTTTGTAAAATCCACGTCTTGGTTTTCTCTTGGGCTTTTCCCAAACTAAAGCATGCACATGCCTGCCGATGTTTTTGGCAAGAATGCTGGACCCTTGGGTATTTGGATGAAGAGAGTCTTTAAATTGATTGTAGTGAGACTTTATGTTGACATGTGAAATGAAGGAGACATTTTTCAAACCAAACATGTCAGAACAAGTCACGGCATTGAACACATCTGCTTTCATCTGAAGATTAGTATCCTGACAGGTGCAATCTTGCTGATGACAATTTTGGTGTCAGGGAATGAGGCCATTACATTTTTTTACATGTTGAACCATTTTCTGACTGGCTCCTGTGGATCAGTCTTTTTCAGATCATTGATACCACAGTGGATAACAATACACTGTGGTGCCTTGGCATCAGACGTTGATTCCACTAACTGGGAGATGTGGCCAATGTCAGGTGTTTTAAATTGTTTAACATTGAATCCATAGGACAGGCCTAGCCGACTGCTATTGACTCCTTGTAGGATAGAGTCATGAGCTAGAAATACATTTGGAAAATCCTCCTCCATCTTGGAACTTGATTTTACGTCATGCCAATTCTTTTTCATCATGCCCGTCTTTTGACGTAACTGGTCAGGCTTCTGGATAGTGTTCTTCCCTGTCCCTTGCTTCACTGACCTTTTTTGAAGCCCATGGGTGCTGGGTGTCGCTGGCAGTCCTCTCACCGCTTCAGCGTAAGTGCTGACAGGAGAGGAGGGGTGGGAAGCTGGTGAGTCTGTCTGCGTTCCTCGGGTCACCATGCTGGGCGTTCCTCCAGGCCTCTAGGGTTGTGGTCAGCGCAGTAGGTATGTAGAAGGCGCCCCTGGTCATACACAGTCTTCTCTAAGCTGGTGATTTTCTCAAGAGAGGGACATAATCACCTGCTTGAGTTCTGCCATGGAGCTGTCAGGTTGGTGGTCAGGAACGTTACTTTTGTTGTCATTAGTTACGATCCTGACTGAACGATTTTTATTTTGCCGTCCTTGGTTTTGGCTGTAGGGCCGACTTTGCTGTCTTGATCAGTAGGCTCCCTGATTTTTTCTTTTGAATGGGTCTCAAAGCAGCCCGATGCTGATCGTAGACGTCGCGTTTTGGTCATGTTTGTACATCAAACTCGTGTTAGCACACAGCGAAATTTCAGCAGCTGCTTACTGTCGCCATGTTGTGTGTGTGTGTGTGTGTGTGCGTGTGTGCGTGTGTGTGTGTGTGTGTGTGTGTGTGTGGTGTGTTGTGTGTGTGTGTGTGTGTGTGTGTGCGCGCGCGCACACGCGCGTACGTTTATTAATTATGTAATCAATTTGTCTGAAAGTAATGTGTAAGTATTCTGTGTCTCTACTGTAATCACTCTCGCTATTACTTCTATCATCATCATCATTACTGTTGTTGTTGTGTTCTTGTTATCATCGTAATTATCATTATTGTTGTTGCTATTGTTGAAATATCATCACAATAAACATCTAATTAGAGCAACAAACGTAAACAACCATCAAAAAAAGAAAATTGAAAAAAAAAATCTGCGAAAAATGAGCAAGTAATTACACACCACTTCAGTACACGGGGTAAGTGAATCCTTCATAAAAGAGAAGAAAAATATGTGTGTGTGTGTGTGTGTTGTGGTGTGTGTGTGTGTGTGTTGTGTGTGTGTGTGAGCGTGTATGTGTGTGTGTGGTGTGAGAGAGAGAGAGATTTAATAAATTCTACCCCGTCCCCCCGCCATCCCTCTTCCTCCTCCCTCCCGCCTCCTCTCTCTATCTTCAGGATATGTTTGTTTAATCAACTTTACATTCATTTCCCACTTTCCAGATGGACTTGGGGGGGGGGGGGGGGTAGGGGGGGAGCGAAGATGAGGGGGGGGGGGGCTTTTTATCTAGACCAAGGCTGCAGGATGCAGGGGGTCTTTTAGGGACAACTCTAATGAAGCCTAGAAACGTGGACCACGTTTTTTCCCTTCAAGACGACAGCTTTAGAAAAAAACAGCTCCATATTACGCAACATCCATAGTAGTGGGGCGTCTTTTTCTTCGATGGAGAGGTGGGACATTTGTATCTTGAAGAGGAGGCATTCTGAGCTTTTCTGTGTGTGTGTGTGCTCAGAGAAGAAGAAGAAGAAGAAGAAGAGAAGTGGAACGTGGGCTGTATGGGTTGTTTTCTGCTGGTGCTTCCTCAACTTGTCATGGCAAAAGTAATGCTCACACAATTAGTGTGAAAAAAAAATGAAAGACCGAGAGAGAGAGAGAGAGAGAGAGAGAAGAGAGAGAGAGGAGAGAGAGAGAGAGAGAGAGAGAGAGAGAGCGAGCGGAGAGAAGATGTGTGTGTGTGTGTGTGTGTGTGTGAGAGAGAGAGAGAGAGAGAGAGAGAGAGAGAGAGAGAGAGAGAGAGAGAGAGAGAGAGAGAGAGAATGCTGAGGTATGCGTATATCATCTCAGTGATGTACTGTGGGGATTCGCTTCTTTTCATCATATTATTTTGTTCCTGGGCTTGAGCTCTGAGGCGGAGAGATTGGTGAGATTTTTTTTTACATGCAACCGGTTTTTTGCCCTCCATTAAGGTAGCCGCATTCCGACTTCGGGGATGATGTCTAAAGTCGACTCCAGTGTGCATGCGTTTTTGTGTGTGTGTTTTTAAAAAAAAATTGCCCTCCGTTCCTACCAGCATTCAACAGCCTACTCTTCCGAAAGGCAGAACAGGTTTTAACGTGTGCGTAAGATGTTTAGCATGCGTTCCCACTCTGGATCCTGGTTTATAGTCTCAACAGAAGGACTTTTGGGGGAGTGGGGTTGGCAGTGATGTTAACTCCAGGAGGAAAATCCCCGTCTCGGTGGTACCTCAAACCTGGGATCGATCCCGGGCCCTCCGATTGTGAGCGCAATGCTCTAACCACCAGGCTATCCTGTCGCCCTGGAAACCATTATGATAAAACAAAAGTTCATCATGGCGGGTTTGTACTGAATACGTGCAGAAATAGGTGACCCGTAGAGTGAAGGCAGCAGTGGGGTGATAGGATCCGTGTTTGGGGCTCTATAAATCAAATCTGGCAGCAGCCATGTGACTGATGAGAAGGACGGAAAGGATGGTGATTTGTTTTGTGGGTTGACTGTGTTTTGACGCAGCTGATAACGCGCAAACAGGGTTACAGTCTGTCTTGAGGAGAAAGACGGATGCAAATGCGCACAGTGTGTGTGTGTGTGTGTGTGTGTGTGAAAGTAGAAAAAACGGTCACATACGAAAAGGAAATCTCACCTCTGATGAACCTCAGAGCTCTAACCGAGGAACGAAAACAAAAAGAACTGAAATATGGCGTGGACTTCATAAACAGGTAGCACCAGACCTCCAAATGACAGAGGACGTCGGCAGCGTTGAATCATAAGGGAAAAGGTCATTTGTGTCAACGGCAGCTGTACAATACAACACAGTACAGTACAGCACAGTACGATACAGCCTGTCTCCCTCATGTGAGAGGTTGTAGCGCGCATGGACGTGGAATCACGTAGGCCTCTAAACGCTGATGTAAGAGACACTTTGATGGACGAGGACAATTTGCTGTGACCGCTTTTGCACTTTCCGACAATGACGCGTGCCTCACCTAGCCCTTTTCGCGCGCGTGTGTGTGTACGCACGCATGCGAACATACACACGCGAAAACACACACACACACACGCGCGCGCGCGCGCACGATTCAAGATTTAATTCCTTTCACCCCTTTTGGGATATGGAGGATTACAAACGAATTCAACAGGAGAATAAACCTAATAGCAATACACCCCAAAATAATATCAATACTAACAGGAACTGAAAAGCTAGAATTCATCGCAAAATGATAAACAGTATTAAAAATTCAATACTTTTTTAAGTACCGGTATACGAATTTCTTTTAGAGGCACAATCCACACTTGTAAAAGACAAGTGAAATTTCAAGAAATATATGGAAATCTTATGAATTTTGAGAGACAGCAGAATTTTCGAGATTAACATTTCATCAGCCTACAAAAACTACACACACACAAACACACGCAAGCACGCGCGCGCGCACACACACATGCATACAATAACTCTTCTTGTACCATGATAATGCATGTATGCGTGCTATCAGTGTGTGTGTGTGTGTGTGTGTTCAGAGAGAGAGAGAGAGAGAGAGAGACAGACAGACAGACAGACAGACAGACAGACAAGAGACTGAGACGTTTCAAGTTTTCGTGGAGCTCCAGCTTCTTCCATCAGGGTTGGGTCTAAGAATAAAGCTTCAACTTTTTTTTTTTACCACGATACACCAAGAAAAATGAACTAAGATAGAGGAGTATACAATTCCGGTTCTCAAATGTTGTATGGATGATACAGGCCACACTCCATTTCTAGCTTCCTAGTGATGCAGTGTACATCTTCTATAAAGTGCTGCTGCTGCTGAGGAGAAGAAAAACAAATGTTGTCATTTTAAAACATTTTCAGGTAATTTTTTGCTCGTTTGTTATTTTTCTCTGTCGTTGGTTAGAGCTCCGAGGTTTGCCAAGAGTGAGACTCTATTTATGCGACCATTTTCACCCACCATAAAGGTAGCTGCATTCCGACTTCGGGGATATTTTAAAACTGTACGAGTTGTGAATCAGGGGCTAATCTTTCACTGACAAACGCTTTATGTGTGTTGATTTTTGCTCTTCTTTTTCTTCTTCGTTGAATGCGCAGACAGCATTTGAAAAAACATCACACTGCCGTTAAAGCAACGGGAAAAGGGGGGAGGACGGGAGAGCCTAGTGGTTAGAACATTGCTCTGGCAATCTGACGACCCGAGTTCGATTCCCGTTCAAGAAGATATTTTCCCCTGGAGTTAACACCAGTGCAGACTCCTCTCTCCCCAAAAGTCTTTCGGGTGAGACTATAAACCGAGGCCCCGTGTGCGAACGCACGCAGAACATCTTGCGCACACGTTAAATCCTGTTCCGCTTTTCGTAAGAGTAGGCCATTGTGTGCCGGTGGGAACAGATGACAGAATTTACAAAACCGCATATACACGAGGACTGGATGTAAAAAAAAGGACATAAGCACATAAGTGCTTATTCCATTATGCTCGATATAAAAGAATAAAACAAATATTTAAAAAAGCGCCTGACAAGTCAGGCCCAGTACATCTGGCTTCGGCATGGGCCAGAACTGCTATCATTTAAGTCTTTCTGGGAAATAATAGGTAGGAGACTTGACCAAGAAGGCAGAAAAGAGACAAGATGAGGTGACAGGAAGAAAAGGAACAAGGCAGAGGCGAAGAGAGGGATAGAAAAGAGTGAATTCCCAGCACAGAATTTCCAGAGGGTGGGGATGCTTTTCATACTGACAGGACCCCGGTATCCCCATGGGGGAGTTCTCTCTCTCTCTCTCTCTCTCGCTAATTTTGTTATGAAAGCGTTTGATAAGCGCAGCACACTAGTAGCAGAGCAAGTTTAATGGAATATCTAGTAATGCATGTATTTGTTTTGTATCAAATGCTATGTCTTGTGTGATTATTTGTTAGGCCTAATCATTAAACGATTCAGAGTTCAGAGTTCAGAGTTCTCTCTCTCTCTCTCCTCTCTCTCTCTCTCTCTCCTCTCTCTCTCTCTCTCTCTCTCTCTCTCTCTCTCTCTCTCTCTCTCTCTCTCTCTCTCTCTCCGTCATCTGAAAGTCGAAGAAAATCGTGAAAGCTTAAAGTGGAGCTTGACCAGTAAGACCCTCAGGTCAGCATCTTTCAAACTGACGGAAAAGATCTGTGGTGGGCTTCCTGCATGCTGACGGAAGGCCAGGAAATGGCCAGAAAGTGATGAATGCCTCGCTCTTTAGCGATCTCATTAGGCTTGCTAATGACGCCTGCCTGCCACACCAAGAGGTTTCTCTATTCTGGCAAACAAACGCCACACCATTGGGTAAATACAGCTTAATCTTCTCGATATCTTACAGAAAAAACAAATAGTGGCCGATAGAAAAAGAAACCAATAGGGAGAAAGAACTGAAAATAAACCTTATCTTTAAATCTGAATGGGGTGGAGGTGCACAGACTGCGAGGTCCGCAGGTCAATGAAAAATGTTGATTTAGAGAAAGCAGACTGGTCATCAGCTTTAATGTTTTTGTTTTTTTGCGGCAGTTTAATCATTTTGTTTAATATTATCGGCCATTAACTGCTAACATAATTGCAATAAAACATCTCCTTGTGTAGAAAAGTGTGGGGAATGTGGCTTTTCAAGGTGTTGCAAAATCAGCACATACACGATTTATACACAGTAACAGATGACCAACTGTGGAGATACAAACAGTATGTGGGCTTCTCTAACTAAAAATGACCACAACATCACAAACTTTGACATGACTGAATAGTACCCCCGTGAGGATGCCAGGGGCATGTCGGTACAAACTGCGCCCCCACCTTAATATCTATATGCAAAAAATTCCCTCTTTTCTATTCCTCCGTTTGTTTCTGCCTTTTTTTTCTTCCTATCACCTCCTTCTTGCCAATTTTCGGCCTTCTTGGTCCCTTCTCATACCTTGTACTCCAGAAATACTTTAAAAGATAACCATTCTCTCCCATACTGAAGTCGGATGCGCTTTGCATAACTTGTCAGGCGCTTAACGGCAGCACAAAAAATTTTTGCTCATCTGACAGACAACAGTAGTCGCTGTCTGAGCGTTCGACGACGACAATGACGACGACGACGAAGAAGAAGATGAAGAAGAAGAAGAGAAGGTGAAGAAGAAGAAGAAGAAGAAGAAGAAGAAGAAGAAGACTGGGAAGTAAAAGAAAGGCAAAAGGGGAAATCGCGTCCAAGTGCTTCTGTAGCAAAGGAAGAACCATAAGTGTTAGGCAAGACACTTCAAGCTGAGAGGCTGGCTAAAACGTAAAGATGACATTGCAGCACGCTAATAGTCTGACAGCCTGTGTTCACTTGCATCCTGCATGAAAGATGGTTGTCAAAAGCACTCACCAGCAGTGCTGCTCTTCTTGTAGACTTAAAAACACTAACGTGTCTTCTAATATCCAGGCTTCAGAACAAGAAAAAGCCATAGAAAGTTCCATCGGTGCTTCAATGACTATGAGTAGAAAACAACCACACAAAATCAATCCAAAATGAAATCGTACTTTCATATATTGGAATCGGTATTAACATTTGAAAAGTACACGGAGATTGATTGACATACATAATTATGTACGCGCATGCTCTCTGTGTCTCGTCTGTTTGTCTGAATCTCTCTCCCTCTCTCTTGCTCGCTCGCTTGCTATCTCTCTCTCTCATGCGTGCATACAAAAACACACACACACAAGAACAACAACTTGATTAAAGAAAAACTAAAGCTGTAAAATGATTCATCTACTCATTGGTTTTGCTTCAAAATAAGGCGTTGAGCAGGCAGCATATACTGTTCATATCTTACTGAAATTCAGCATTTCGTTTTCCAAGATCCTGATTCCCAACAGTCTGAATATTCTTTATGCCCGCTACCCAGCTATCAGTCACTCAGCGCCAACTACACTGGTGCATAGACGTAAATTTACAAAAAATACAGAAAAAATTACGCCAATGGAACATCAATCATGACTTATTTATGCTAACATGAATGAATCGGACACATAAAACAACGCTGTTTAAACTGTAACTTTCCATGAGTTACCTCTTTCTCCTCCTTCTTTGCCGAACGCTCATACAGCAACTACTGTTGTCTGTCATATGAACTAAAATGCGTTGCTCTGCCGCTAAGCACCTGACAAGTCAGGCCCAGCACGACCGACTTTGGCGTGGGAGAGAATTTAAGACTTTCTGGTAAAAAGTAAGTTTTTCCAAAACTTATTCAATACAAAATCCATGAAGAGTGGTGTAGGGGATATGAGAGGATGGGGTTGGAGTGCTTGTATTTTCAACATTCAGAAACCGTTCCGAGAAAGATGTCTGTTTCTATTCTATCATGACAAAGTTTGGTACCTGACCTGTCTCAAGGTCACCTGTGACTGACTCAAAACAGGAGGACGGATGCGTTGACACAACTCCGCCAACCTTTCTCTCACTCACTTAAAAAACTGTAGGTTATTCAACTCCAAGCCTATTTGGAGCTAGTCTTTTGAAATGTAAACTCCTGCGGAAAAGTCAAGGAGCCTTCACATCCCAGGCTCCAAAGCAGTATTTTCTTCATTCACCAAGTACTATTACACTAACAGTGCTGGAGAAGCCTTATACGCCTTCTTTCTTTTATATTTCGAAATGCTGCTCGCATCAACTTTCTGTTTAAAGGAATGAATGAATTAATCTTACGAAATATCTTCGGAGCACATGAAATTCCTGATCTCTTTAGGAATAATTGAAATTTTAAGAGACAGTCAAAGATAAGAAGAGGTGGTAGCGTATGTGAGGAGTTCACATATACTGCATACAAACTCCCCCTCCCCCCTCCCACACACACGTACACACACATACACACACATCAACGCGCGCACACCACCCGTACACAGATACTCATGACTTTCTGCTTGAAAGCCTTGAGGAGTGACTGGTGCACTGCGTGCTCTGAAGTGTTAAGGGAGTGTGGTTTGAACAAGATGAACCTGGCAACTTATTCCTCACCAGATCAAATGATCTTGTACACATACTGAAATTTGGGTACGCGCGTGCACACACACACACAAACACACACACAGACGGTCTAAATCTTAGAAGACAAAAAAAAAGCCCAAACCAAACCTGAAGATTGTAAGGGATTTCCTAAAGGAACATGTCTTGCCAGTGTCTCTGGCATCCCTGGCCCGACTGCACATTTAAAGGCACAACAGTGGTATATAATTATATCCCCTCAAAAGCGCTCTGCCGCACACACAGATTGTGTTGCCTTTCAAACTGCAATGATTGAGGAAGTAATACTGAGAAAGAAATAATCACAGAGCTCTCGATCTGAGAGGAAAAAGTACAAGGCTCTTACTTCTCACAGAGTACAGCCACAAACATTGCTTTCACTCTATTATTATCTTTTACATTAATAAAAAAAAATGTAGCTGTCCGCGTTTATCAAGAAAATACAAATTTAAACTGAACAAGCAGCAGTGTTGCTGTCGTCACCTAACTGACAAGCAGGGCTAGGGACAGCCTCTCTTTCCTTCACTTTGATAAACCTTGCCAGCTCTTGCCTCCTGGTCCCAATTCCTGGGATCAGATGCTGGGGATTCAACTGATATGTTCTGCAAACAGAATGCTGGCTGACCTTAGTGCATAGACTGGATGCCTCAAACAAGGAAGTGAGACATGTTTTTTCCCAAATTAGCAAACTGCTGTTATATCTACTCTGATAATTATGTTGTTGTGACTAATGGGTAGTAATTATGTGCATCAAATAGTGTATGGAGGCAGGTGACATGTATCTAGTCTCCACATGGATCAGTAACCCTGCTATTGTTGTGATAGATACGTATATGTATGTGTGTGTACCAAATGTGTGTGGTAAAATGTTTGTGGACTCCTCTTAGCACATACAAGAATCGTAAGTGCTATACAAAAAATAATCCAAACAAATAACAGATTTGCATGCCTATAAAGTGATCAATGATTTGAATTGATAACCCTTTGTGTCAGTGTATGTTTATGTATATGTGTGTGTGTATGTGTGTGTATGCGTGTGTATGTAGGTATTTGTATGTATGTATGTATGTATGTATGTATGTATGTATGTATGTATGTATGTATGATTATGTGTGTGTATGCGTGTGTATGTAGGTATTTGTATGTATGTATATGTGTGTGTGTGTATGTGTGTGTATGTATGCTTGTATGCATATCTATATGTATGTTTGCTTGTATCTTTCCCTGTTCCAATGTGTTAGAATGTAACATTTTATTAATATTACCTCATAAGTGTAGAACATTTTTTGAATTAGTTACTTGTGCCTCTATTACTTAGTACCATTTATTAACAAAATTAATGTACAAAATACTATAGCTAGCTTGAAAAATGGTGTATGTATTGATATTGAATTCATGTGCATTTATGTGTTAAAACGGTGGGGACACGGGTTAGAAATGATACTTATGATGTTCAACTTATATTTGTTTTTTGTTCATATGCAAAAATTGAATAAAAATGTTTAAAAAAAAAAGGAAGTGAGACATGTCAGCGAACGAAACAGACTACAGAGCTATATTACTTTTCATTGACAGAAGTACGAACTTGTAAACAAGGAGGATTTTTCAAGAAGCAGAGAAAGTAAAAAACAAAACTTGTGAATATATTTCAGAATGATCAGCGAAAAATAACAGTAGCTGTTGAAAAAGTCTGCATCGGATGACAGCTGTCAATGTGTAAGAGGAAAAGTGGAATGAACACAGACCTTGGTGAAACACCACAAAGCGAAAGGGTACTAAGCGAGACATATTCTCTGATCTGAACAAGCCAGAATCTAAAAGTCTATGAACAACTTTTGGGAAAGGGGTGATGAATAGATCTGATATGCAGCTGACATGTTGTACACTTGAAGAACTGTCAGAAATAAAAATTTTCATGGTAAAAGAAAACCTATCCTGTCGGGCACAGACGCACACACAGGGAAAACAGACACGGAAAAAAGACACCCCCCCCCCCCCCCCCACACAGACATGGAAAAAAAGGGGAAGAAAGAACGAAAGAGCGGACATTAATTAAGGTGATGCACCCTCTCAAGAGTGAGTATCCCACATTTCACAGAAGAAGAAAAAATGTCCTGCGGATAAAACAAAATACTGCTTCTTAAGTAGCCTGAGCTTGTAAATCTGCACTATACACCTGCTGCACAGATTATGAACTTGTAAAAATGTGAAACCAGATTTTTCAATAAAAAATAAAGTTCTATCAAAGCGTTTGTCTGGTATTTTCAAAACACGATTAAAAGGTTGACTTGTGAGGCAACTGCACTTTCTCTTTGTGTGATTGAAAGGATGTCAAGCGTGAATTGTTTCATTTGCTTTGGAACTCTTCCAAGGACAGTTTGTGTATTCGTCATCAAGGCCATTACAGGCCAAGTTGCAAAGAATCTGCAAGGCAGACATTAATAGATATCTTCACTAATGTACAAGAAATCTAATTTTTTTAGGGGGGGGGGGGGGTAAAACCTTTCGAATAAAAAATTGATGATAAATTTTTCATCATTTTGTCAATATAGTTGTATTTTCTAATTTCATATTTTTGCTAGACCTACACCGTTTTTACGCCGCTTAGGCCCATCCAACCTCAGAGGTCATCAAAGATTTCGTCTCATAAGAAATCAAACCTTCAAAGTAAGTATAAGACAGCCAATTAGTTGTCACTCGTGTTGCCTGTCACTTGTTTCGCCATCAAAAAAACAGAGCACGAGTGATAGGATTAAAACTGTTTATTATGTAATGGAAACTTAAGGAGCTTTTGTGTAAAAATTTTATTGCGCTTTCTTGATGTACTCAACATCTTTATTTTTTGACTTACGATTTCAGTTACGCTGATTTTAATCCATGAAACAATGGTTCTGTTACATAAAAGTATACCTATCCAATTTATCTTATGTTTTAGATGTGATTGTGGAAAGTGTGCTATGGTGCACCTGTGAAGGTATGTAAAGCTTATCTAGCCTGAGTGAGCATGTATGAGCTGCTTACACGATCAGATCTATGCTTGAATATGTGTGTGTTGTGTGTGTGTGTGTGTGTGTGTGTGTGTGTGTGTGTGTTTGTTGTGTGTTGTGTGTGTATTTGTGAGTGTGTGTGTGTGTGTGTGTGTGTGTGTGTGTGTGTGTGTGTGTGTGTGTGTGTGTGTGTGTGTGTGTGATATTCTTCCATACAACTTGGCGATAGAACAAAATTCATTAGCTATGTGAACATCATCTTTTAAAAATCCGCTCCTCACTGGCAAGAGTGTTGTCCACAGTGCCAACTTCCCAAACATAACTTCACAAGGAGGATGGTTCTGAAATAGAAAAATGAATACTATACCTCTCTTCTTGACTGGTATAACAGAAAAAACACCTTTCTCTGGCTTGGCCTCTTCTTTACATAAGCAAAAAAATATGGTATCAAAGTTATCACTTTGTATTAATTCGTCTGTTTTTCTACTAGTGGCATATTCATAATAAAAAGAAAAGTCTTTTGATTAACTAATTCGTAGTCGAACTTTTTTTTTCTACGGAATTTTGTTGTTGTATGTGCATGAAAGGCGATGGTTATATGAAAACCCTGAGGCCTTTCTTTTGAAGGAAGCATTCGGCTTGCTCCCTTGTGTCAGTAGTTTACTATATACTGGAGCGTACATAAGGATAACTACTATGTAGCTACCAGCCGCTGTCTTCGAGAAAAAAAAGTTGTCCCTCTTGTTCACTGTCTCAAAAATCCCCCCCCCCCCCCCCCCCACGGTTTTAGCTCTTTCCGGTCCCTTCAGATTAAAACGATTGATGTCTCCAGTGCTGTTCGAAGAGCAGCCTTCCAAAGATGTAACTGCCTGCAGTCCTCTGGTTCATTCACCCAAGTCAGGACCAAGGCCATAATTTTATGATGAGACCTGGTTTGGAAATTAAGAACTTGTGAGCCGTTTTAGAAGGTAAAGTAATGACAATGTCCCAAGGACCTCCCTAAGTTGTACAGTTTTTTCTTCATCAACTATATGATGCACGACATTTTTTTTTATCTCGCGTCCACCACTCGTCAGACATAAAAGTGTCCGAAATGTCGCTTTGCTTTAGCCTTCTTGTCATTCTTGCCTACTGTCATGCCTAATCACTTTAAAGGTAGCCATCGACATGTAACAGCTCAAACCACACGTTCTAAAGATAACCAGCCGTTATATTTTAAAGAAGGAGAAGGTTTGTCCAGTAAAGGCTTACCGGCTATGTATCTCAACTCAGGACTGATGAACGCCGAATTCATATGTTAAGATTAACAGAAGGTCAAGGCAGTTTACTTCAGATTTCAAATGCGTTCCTTGCTCACTGGTAACTCACTTCGGACTGGAAGAAGGGATGGCTACTTAGTATGTAACCTAGCTCGACTCCACTGTGATCGCGTTGATTGCTGTGTTTTTTTTCTTATTGCCATTATGATGGCACTGGATCTACAGATACTATGATGCCAACATTGCATAAACCATTAGAATTTGCATATCATATGTAAACCATCCTTAAAAATAATAGATAAAGTGTTGGTTTGTTAATTATAAATTTTAAAAAGGGTTCACCACAAACAAACAGTACTTTTCGTGAATCAGTTAGGGCATCGGCTTTATCATCACGATACGAAATGGCATGGGTGGAAACAGACCTCTGATGTTCGTCTGGCAACTTTCTGTGCCTCGTGTCAGATGTGAGTCAGTTCCAACTTTGCCACTTAAAATGTTGGACCTCGGCAGCATTGTACTGTAGTATAAATATTGTATTGTAGTATATCGTGTACCACTTCCAGTCGATCTTCTCTGTGCGTTTCTGCGTTTTGATCTTCCAGGAAATAAAATCATCATATCACAACTTTTGAACTGCTCATGTCTCACATAATAAATGCACGTTTAACGATACACTGCTGATTCTAACTGACGTGGCAGGAAAATGTACAAGATAAACTATAATCATACTCAAGGCAGACTTTTGTAAGTTTGCAGTTTTCTATCAACATCTCACTTTTATCTGTTGATAAAGCATAACAGAGCACTTCTAAATTTTATCTTAAGGTAATTTTCTTTACAAGAGTGCAAGATACCCAGTTTATGCAAGCAATAGCAAAAGGGAACTGAAGTCTTGAACGCCCATGTTGTGAAGATAACAGACCGCAGATTAAATTAGTCTGGTACTTTTTCCTACTTGCTATTACAAAACCGTGTTCATTTACTGACAATTTAGGTGGGTTTTCTAGTTTTTTGGTCGATACTCTTTTCTGCTCTTCCATTCTCACAATTTCTTCTTTCTCTCTTTTTCTTCTTCTTCAATGTTCTTTCTTGTTTCCTTCACTACATATTAACTCTGTTCACTTCTGGTCTTTCTCTCCTATATCTTTGGATCTCCTACCCCCTCTTTTTGTTCTGTTTCTTCTTTGTCTTGTTCTTTTCAGCTCTTTGTTACTTCTCTTTTCACATATAGTTTTGTTTTGTATTTCCTCCCCTCTCTCCTTTCTTTTCTGCTTCTTTTTGTTTCTTTTCTAGTTTGTTCCCCGTTTTTGGTTCTTTTCAATAGTCCTGCCTTTTGCTCTCTTTTTCTTTTCGAGCTTTCTTTTTGTTTTGTTTTGCTTTCTTTCTGCTCTCGTTACTCTCTCTCTCTCTCTGTGCGTTCCTTACCGGGTGGGGTAGGTTGTAGTGCTTGGTTTTCTCCTGTGCTTGTAACTGTGCAGATGGTCTACCGCTAGCTTCAGCAGACACATTCTCACTTCATCGTAGCTCATTTCATTGTACAGATTGCATGCTGGGTATGTATGCGTTTCGGTAACCCACCGACCGCAGGTATGGACTACAGGGTCTTTAACGTACATATTTGATCTACTGCATGTGTATATGCACAAAGGTAGTTAAGGAACTGGCAGGTCTGCACTTGAAGTTGACCTGGGAGATGGTAAAAATCCCCACCTTTTATTTACCAGCCGCCGCCGACTCTTGACCCCGCGACTTCATGGACCATGGGACTGGATTCACACGGTCGTAACTCCTGGGCTGTAGCGTCCTCAGGTCATTCACTCATTCTTTCTCTCCTTCCTTTTCTTTCTTCATTTGTTTAAGGGGTAGGGGTGGCATGGGGTGGGGGATTGGGGTCGGGTTCTGAAGGTTTTTTTGTTTTGTTTTTGTTAGTTTTTCTTTTTTGTGTTCTTATGCAGTTTTCTCAGATGTCTTTTGTTCATTTGTTTTCTTTTCTTTAGCACCCCCTCCCCCTCTTTATTTTTAATCTATTTTGTTTGCGTTTCATCTTCCATCATTCCTTTTTTTTCGTCCTTTTTTCTTCTGTTCCTTCTGACTTTAAGTCCTTTATCTGTTTATCTTTCTTGTTACTCTTTTTTAGTGGGAGTCTTTTCTGTCATTGTTTCCCTTTTTATCTGTTGTTTATTTCAGTCAGTACCTTTCCTTTCCTCCTTGTTTATCAGTTCTATTTTCACCTTTTCCCTCTACTGCCTCTGTGGTTTTAATAAAAACAAATAAACCCACCTCTCTTCTACCTTCTTATTTGATGTCTTAATCTTTCCATTCTGCTTTCTCTCTGCAGCCTAGAGTACTGCACACAAAGGGTACACTCTGGAGTTAGTTTGCAGGGTCATGTAGAATGTTCTATAGAGTGCCAGTCAGAAAAAAATGTTTCCTGGTTTTCAAAGATTTTTTTAAAGTATAAAAAAATGCACTGTGTTCTTATATTTGGGGTTGAGGCCATAGATTAACACCAGGTAGTGATGAGAAAGTGGGAAATGATTATGAAATGATAATTAATTGTGCTCCTACAGTGTTGACCTCGCGCATGCAAATTGTGGTGAGGCAGCTAGCAGACGACAAAGGACTGAGGTACAGTGCTTGCTGAAAAAAATAGTTCGTATTGTCCTGAATTTTGAATCAGGGGCTAGTCGTTCACAAAAAGTGTTTTAAATTTTTTCTTCCATTTCTGTGAATGCCTTAGTATGTGCAGTACGAATGCAGTTAGAGTGATATATGAAAACAGAAGGAAAACTGCCAAAATCTAACCAAAGTGTGTAACCAAAGCGGTGCTTCCCTTGGCAAATGGTTGCTGTAATATGGCGGTAACATGGAGGCACCAAGGTCGATAGCCTCTCCCTCTCTCTCTTTGTGACCTGTTTACCCCAATTTCACCTCACGGTCAGAAACAACACTCAAGGCCATTAACTCTACCGCGCGTGCACGTTTTGTTGTGTCGTTAAGCGAATTTTTGTCGCTAAATGGATCTATATAACGTCCAGCTAGCTGCACAAACCTTGCTGAAAAGTAATAGAAAACAATTTTTTAAACTGTTTAGCACACAGGTTTACACGAATACAGGTTTTAAAACACAACCCAAAATAAGTGAAACAAAAATTATATTAATCAAATAAACTGTAAAACGGTATCATATTTACAAACATCCTTTTTACTGCCATTATTACTTTTGGGGTTGTGGTTTCATCTGTGTTGATTTATAACGATGCGCTAAGCAGTTCAAATTAAAAAAAAAAGTAGGTTCGCAAAGTCGAACCTTTTGATCCAGGTAGCGACAGGAGTACCATTTAAGGACGCAGCACATGTTCCTGCTAATATCTGCGGAAGCGGTTTATTGCCTTTAGCAGTTCCTTGCTAGAGGGGGTGGGGGTGGGGGGGACTGGGTACCAAAGAGCGAAGACTGCTGGGAGGGAGGGAGGGAGGGAGAAAGAGGAGTGATTTGTTCCACGTTAGTTATAGCGCCACTAACTGCTGCAGTCTATCACGCCAACATTAACAAACACCTGAGCAGCTATTCAGCTTTCATGGTTGTGCTTTGCGTTAGCTTTTAGAAAGCTGCCAACCCAAAGTCCCGGTTAATTTTTAACAAAGAACAAGACAGAACCCCCCCCCAAAAAAAAAAAATAATAAAAAAAAAATCCCAACCAACCCACCACCACCAACAAAAAAGAAAGAAAAATCCCTTGTCACTTTTGAATAATGTTGTTGACTTGGTTGTTTTCTGTAGTAACAGAGTGCCACACGTCCAGTCATTGTTACCGGTTTCCATGCTTTGGCAGTTCAAGTAAAAACATTCTTTTAAAATGGCAGTGAATGTCACTTGAAAAAAGCCATTGTTTGTGACTGATATTTCTATTAAAACAAAAGAAGTAAAAGTGACTTAATCATGAATGGAATTCCTGACTCGTGTTGTAGGTCAGGAACTGCTAAGGAACTTAGCATTGGAACTGCTAAAGGCAATAAAACGCTTTGGCAGATATTAGCAGGAACATGTGCTGCGTCCTTAAATGGTATTCCTGTCGCTACCTGGATCAAAAAGGTAGAAGTAAAGTTGACAGCAAAGGTAAAATATCGTTTATTTATTTATTATTATTTTTTTGTTGTTCTTGGCTTGACTCTTTGAAAAGTTATTGGGGCACCATACTAAAGCTGGTTTTTGTTGGGGTTTTTTTTTGGGGGGGCGATTCATTCTGTTGGTTTTGGGGGGTTTGGTTTTAGTTAGTTTTTTTAAAGACTGGGTGTGTACAACACACATTTTCACTGGGTATTGTTCCCTGTTTTAGTGGCAGATAGTGTGCTGAGTATGTTGGTATGCCAAACCTGACCTACTTTTTCAGGAAAGATGGAGGAGCGTAAACAAGATATTAGGCTTGGTGACTACCCAGGCCTCTGCCTGCAGTGCCATTCAAAGGATGTCAGGAGCAGGGGAATGAAGTCAAGAGTTGCTGCTAACCACAGGGTAAAAACCTCCCTCAAAACCAGCCCAGGGGACATTTGAACCTGCCACTCTGATGGCCCAAGCTTGATCCACCACCAAGGCACCCATTCAAGCAGATAGGATTTCCCCCCAGGACTTAACATCAGTACAGACTTCACTCCCCAGACAGTCCTACGAGGAGACTAATAACGGAATTCCTGTGTGCAAACGCACGCAGAACATCTAGCGCATACATTAAACCCGTTCTGTCTTTCGTAAGAGTAGGTCATTTTGTGTCAGTAGGGACAAACGACAAAAAATGGATGCACAATGATGTGTTTAGACATCATCCCCGCAGTCAGTTTACTTTAATGATAGGTAAAATCCGAAGGTCTTGTCAGGGGAGTAGAGTCCGCATTGGTGTTAACTCCAGGGGAACAATCCTCTCGAACAGCATGGCAAAGGTGGCTCGACCCACGACGTCAGAGAGCAGCTCAACTGCTCTAACTACAAGGCTACCCCCCCCCCCCCCCCCCCCCCCCCCCAAATACAATGATATCAAAACATGGGAAAAGTCATGTATGATACAGAAGTTGGAAAAATTTAGAGTTTTCGGTGGAGTAAAAGAGATATTATAGCTTACACGTAACGAAAGAAGCTAGCTTAAGAATTAACACAGACAAATTACACACACACACACACTCTCACACACATCCATCTGATATTATCATTATTCAGTGGATGGAAGTTTAAACTGAAGAACTAACACATCCTGAGAGAGAGAGAGAGAGAGAGAGAGAGAGAGAGAGAGAGAGAGAGAGAGAGAGAGAGAGAGAGATGGTTGCGAAAGAGAAAATATCTGCAAATGAGTACAGTGGTGAGGGTCCTTGCACTCATCAGATAGAGGCGGGAAAGGAGTCCTTTCTTCCCACTGTGTAGGACTGATACCAGGGATGTTTCCAGTTAGTGCGTTAACTGTTGCCAAGAAGATCCACCACCCCCCCCCCCTCTCTCATCTCTCTCATCATCTCTCTCCATCATCTCTTTTCTACTCATCTCTCTCTTATCTACTATAATATATATATATATGTGTGTGTGTGTGTGTGTGTGTGTGTGTGTGTGTTGTTGTGTGTTGTGTATGTGCGCGCGCGCGCGTGTGTGTGTGTGTTAGAAAAATAATAAAGTGCCTATTCTACTGCTGTGCGTATGCGTGTGTGCGTGTTAGAAAATACAAAATGTCTGTCCTACTCTGTTTTAGCAGTTTCTTTTCTTGAAAAAAAAGTCCTCTGTTTTAGCGGTTTCTTTTCTTGAAAACTAAAGTTCCCTTTTTCTGGCAATATTTTCCATTTTCTACAGACCAAGAAATTACTCTTTAGCATCGATGAATACAAATAGCTGTTTAATAATAATAATAATAATAATAATAATAATAATAATGTATGGAATTTATATAGCGCTCAATCTTGTAAAGCCACAAATCAAAGCGCTCAGATGACTTAAAAATTTTTTATATCGAGGATAATGGAATAAACACTCATGTACTTTTTTTTTTATTACATTCAGTCCCCGTGTGTATGCGGTTTTGTAAATTTTGTCATCTGTTCCCACCGGCACACAATGGCCTACTCTTACGAAAAGCGGAACAGGATTTAACGTGTGCGCAAGATGTTTTGCATGCGTTCGCACACGGGGCTTCGGGTTATAGTCTCATCCGAAGGACTTTATCTTAAGATTCGCACACAGGAAAAATTTGTGAGTCCTCTTAAGTTGTCATTTTTCAAAAAAGGGTAAAGCAGGCACAGGGTATAGCCTAGCGAATCATTGCATTGCACGCTGACATGTTGCATGCCAAGCGTTCTCCAACAGGTGTTACATGAGGTCGGTACTGTAAGGGCTGACTGTGAGGGCAGCCCCTCCTTCCCTGTCCACAGCTTGTTTTTCAGGGTGGACACAGCTATCTCCCATAACAGCCCTGGCTTGGACCCCTTGGGGCAGGGCAGTACAGTGTGCACCGGACTGTCTCACTACTAGCTACACCGCTATGGAGGTTATTACCTATCACATTGACTCTGGGATGAAGGAGTTCACTGTATTTCATTATTGCCTGGGGTAGCTTAATACAGTAAGCCAGGTTTCAGACACGATGATGATGATGTAGCATTTAGTAGGTATTTTAAAGCTAAAATGTTAAACATTGATGGGTGTGTAAACTTTTATTTATTTACTTATTTTATTCTTTTATTTTTTTACATGCAGTCCCCGTGCGTATACAGTTTTGTCAATTTTGTCATCCGTTCCCACCGACATACAATGGCCTACTCTTACGAAAAGCAGAACGGGTTTTAACGTGTGTGTGTGTGTGTGTGTGTGTTTGTGTGTGTGTATGTGCGTATGCGCATTTGACAACATCTTCATCGTTAACAACATGTCCTTTTCATGTAATGGACAGCATGTTGGTCGTAGCGTCTAATGATTAGTGGCGTCAGTAATATTCAGAACTGAATCATGATTTGTGGGTATTCTTTTTAATTTTAGAATTCGAAGACAATGTTTTGGTACACAAACAATGCATGACCAGGAAAACATGCGTTATCTAAGCATCGGAAAAGTGTGAATCAAAATAATGCTAGTAGCTATTACAAAGAACTGATGCTCTTCAGTTTTCAATTAGTTTTCTACAGAAATCACAAGGTGAATGATAAAGTACTGCACTTTACACACCTGGTGTTCCTATCCCCTCCTTGTCCCAGCACAGCTACCGCCAGTGACTAGACTTCTATGTTTAGCTTACCAGAGACAATCAAATCATAAACAATACATTTCTTCTTCTTCGTGTTTGTCGTCGTCGTTGAACGCTCAGACAGCTACTATTGTTGTCTGTCATAATTATGAGCAAAAATGGGTTGAGCTGCCGTTCAGCGCCTGAAAAGTCAGGCCCAGCGCATCCTACATCGGCGTGGGAGAGAATTGTTATCTTTTAAGTTTTTTTCTGGAATAAAAGGCAGGAGAACAGACCAAGAAGGCAGAAAACAAACAAGAAGTAGGTGACAGGAAGAAATGGGACATGGCAAATCAAAGAGAGAGAGATTGAGAAGAGGAAATTCCTAAAACAAAATTTCCAGAAGGTTGGGATGCTATTTATGCGGGCAGGCCCTGGGCATCCCCATGGGGGTACCACTATGGAGATTATTGTACCTGCCCCATCTACTCGGAAGACGGAAGATTTCACTGTATTTCATTCCTGCCTGGTGTACCTTTAAAACACCCAGTTTTCAGACACAATGATGATACATGTGGCATTTAGATATTTCAAAGTTCAAACGTTAAACATTGATGTGGGTGAAAACTTCTAGTGTTTGGTCGTTAGTTGTCAAGCTGGAGTCAGTAGTATTCAGAAAGGATCGGGATTTTGCTGGTATTTTAAAAATTTTACAATTCAGAAACAATGCTTTGATGCACAAGTAGTACATGGTCTGGAAACTACGCGTTATTCAAGCGTCGGGAAAGAGTGGTTTAAAATCCTTTTAGAAGGTTTGACAAATAACCGAAGCTCTTTGTTTTCAATTGGCTTTAAACAGAAATCACAAGGTAAATGATAAAGTACTGCACTTTATACACTCGGTGTTCTGCCTCCCTCCTTGTCTTAGCACAGCTACCACCAGTGACTAAATGTCTTACATGTTAAATATACAAGAAACAATCAAAACAACAAACAACACCACATTTAAACTCCCAGTGAAAAATGGAAAACAAATATGAACAACGAACTAATTACGCACGCTGAAAGACCACTTCTGTCTTCACAGCTCCAGATTTTTGTTTCTGTTTCTGTTTTTCACCAAAGTATTGCAAAAATGAATCAAGGGGAAAAATCCACCCTTTTGAGGAATGCAGAGAATGAATGTACGGAATAACTTAAGGGAAATGGAATAGATGTGCAAGGCTGAGGAGCAATCATGAAGAGTATGTATCATGGTCACAGTCATCAAGTCACAATCCAAGAAGCTTTTTCGTGGATTATCTCCTCCCAGTTGTCCAGCATAACAAGCTCTGGCTTCATGTCCGCCAGTCTTCAAACCCAAACCAACTACAATCCAGAAAAGAATGGCGTCCGTTATTACACAATGATTATGGCATGGACAGAAAAGATTTATCAACAAGAAGATTCCAAAATAAGATTCCAAAGCTTCTGACTAGGAGAATAGTTGGGTTGAAGTCTGTATGTATACAGTGGTTGGCATGTTTTTGTGTACAACATTTGATGTTACGTTCCGACTGGTTCACAGTATATGAAAAGATAAATAAAATCTCCACATATGTGATTTTGATTAACCATAAGATATCGACTAGAGAAAAAAAACCATATGATAAACGAAAGAAAAACACAGAACCTTGCATACGTTTAAAATTAACTCACCAACTAAAGGTCACCAAGAAGCAAGAACGGAAAAAAAATCTATCATTGTTGTAAAATACATACATATGTACCGTTCACATATGGCTTTAAAGAAAAACAAACAAACAAGCAACCACAAAATGCAAGATATGGAAAAAAGTCCCCTACAATGTAAAACACACGCATATATATATTATATGTGTGTGTGTGTGTTTTACATTGTGTGTGCTCCATGTACACTCAGTATTCCACGAGTATGACAACTCTTAGGTTAAACAAAACGTTGATATTGCCTTAACTTATGTCAGGATAGATCTATTCCAGTTCGGATACCTCAAACCATCACCAAACTAAGCCTCCAGGAGATTTACTCTTACCCTACACCAACAACCGAAAAACAGTAGCATGGCCTGAACATATTTTTGTCTTTCCTTTTCTGTCTCTTTTTTTTTGGGGGGGGGGGGGGGGGAGCTGGGGGGTGGGGGGTTGTCGATTCGATCCAGCAGCGTGTGGCTCTACTACTAGGCCTGGGCCAGGCCAGGCCATGGCGGCGGTGGGCCTGCCGACTGCTTTAAAACCCGGGGAAGGACCGCACACCCTTCACTTGATCTGCTGCAGCCTGTGTCTGTCTGTCCGTCCCTGTTGGTTGGCCTCCAGCGCTCAAGGACTTTGTACACGTGATTTCTTTGTCAGGTGTGTTTGCAATTTTGAAAACAAAACAGAAGGGAAAATTTTGGCAGCGTTGGTCTTAACTGTGTATCTATCACAAGCATGTATTTCATTTGTCAATTCTAATCTTTTGGTTTGATTTGTGTCTGCTTTTTTCTTTCTTTCCTTTTTTTTTTTGATAGTGCGAAGTTAAGACCTGTTTGTTGCCAAAGGTGAGTGATGGCCTCTGCTTCAATTGGGTTCTTTTGAGGATTTTTTTTTTTTTGGGGGGGGGGGTTGATTGTTGTGAGTGGGTTCCCCACCACCCGCTAAATCAATGTTATAGAATACTTTGAAGATGGAATGTTTAAGCTTTTGCCCACCGGATTCTGATCTTCAAAACTAACCTCTTTTCCTGTCCATTGGCAAGTACTCAAGTGGGTGCAAGATAAGTAACAGGGTTTTTTTAAACAAATCAAATTTTTTGATTGATACTTTTCTGGTCACAGGAGTGTAAAGTCTTTTTTCATGATACATACAAGACTTTTGATATTCCTTACTAAATTCAAATTCTTCATTTCCTATAATCCCTCTTAGATGTGAAGAATTTTACAAAATTTCAATGAACAAAGTCATAACTGAACAACATACATAATTCATGTAACTGGATGGTCATTGAAATACTAGATTTTTCGTACGGATCTTTTTTAATTTAAAGAAATTGAAATGTAATTTATTATCTAAAGTCTTTCTCACACACACATATACACAGAGGAAGAAAGGAGAGAGAAGGAGAGAGAGAGAGAGAGAGAG
>CM054144.1:14659131-14754131 GCA_028751875.1 Rapana venosa | reverse complement strand
GCTTTACACAGAGCAAGAATCTGAAAATGACCTCCCATCCCCACCACACCTCTGTTGTATGCATAACGACTGATATAGAACATAATCAAGTATCACGGATCATTGGTTGGTTATATCAACATGAACACGTAACTCCATTTATTTGTGTGACTTGGGCATTTTTCAGCAGTACACAACTGAATACAATGGTACAGCTGAAGATTGCTATTCTTCCAGACTGCCAAGATATGTTAGCGAATGCACAGAAAGTAAGGACAGCTGCTCGAGGTTCTTTAAATCTGACCGAAAACTGAACAGAAGTTTGTAGCTACTGGTCTGGCAAGGAGTCCAGAATAGCAAAATCCTGCAACAAAGTATGACCAGGTTGACCTTATCCGCCTTGCCGGCCATTCTAATTTTGACAAAATAGCGACGAATTCGGGATACAGAGTTTCTTCGAGTTACAGTATTTGGTTACGTGCATGGAAGAGGTATCTTTGTTTCAATGGTTGAAATAAAATAAACGCCCCCCTCTCTCTCCCTCACTCTATCTATCACACACACACACTCTCCCTATTTTAGTGGTTATGACGTCAGAATAATTATATACCTCTCTCTCTCTCTCTCTCTGTTCGTGCACTCGCACGCGCGCGCGTGTATGTGTGTGCGCTCTTATCTAGTTTCAGTGTACACTGTGTCCACATATTGTGACCCCTTCACATGGGCCTAAAATCCCTAGTATGAGTAACTCATCAGAACCAACCTGTCTGTCTGTCTCTGTCTTTGCGTCTATAAGTCTCTGTCTCTTCCTCTCCCTTTCTCTGCCTGTCTTTCTCTCGCGGACTGAAACAAATGACCTGGCCTGAAGAGTTGTCAGCATGACGTCGTTTCCTGAGCTCTGACTGGAAAACAGGCCCTTGGCAGAGGGTACAGCCGCCCGTGGCCTGTGTGTCTGTCTGTGTCTGTCTCTGCCTTGGCTACCAGGGCAACTTGGGACTGACAGGCCGTTAGTCATAATGAATGAGGTTAGTCATAAGAAATATGAGAGCAATGTCTGTTTTTCCCCTTCTTAACTTCCATTTTGTTTTTTATCCCCTTTAGCTTATCTGCGTTTTTGAAAACTCGGTGTATCTCTGACCCTCTCTCTGTCTGTCTGTCTCTTTATCTCTGTGTGTGTGTGTGTGTGTGTGTGTGTGTGTGTGCGCGCGTGCGTATGCGTGCTGCGTGCGTGCGTGCGTGCGTGCGTGTGTGTGTGTGTGTGTGTGATTAACGGACTCAAGGGGAAAATACGAATTCAACACAGCTGACTACAGTTTTAATATCTGCTTATCGAATAAAAAACAACAACCCACCAGTATCAACTCTTCCGCAATTGCAGTTACTTCATGAACGCTTATTTTTGCTGTTATGTCTGGCACAAAGGAACTGGCAACTTCCAGGAAAGGGCAGGGCAGTGAGGAACTTGACTAAGGCGCATGCAGTGCAGTTCTCATGAAGAAAAGTTATCAGAGAGGTTTTTGCAATAACTGTTTTTCCATGACCTGTTCAACCTCTGTCTAGAGAGCAATGAGCAAGACAAGTTATGAGATTTCACAACCAGTATTATTCCCTGAAAGGTACTTTGTAGTCTCTGTTGCAGATAGCACTGGCTTCATAGAAGAAACTCACTTCCAGATGAGGAGAAGCATCTAGTTTACATGGGAATCAGTTCCGTGAGAAGTGAAACAACGGCCAACACACTGTGATACAGCAAGCTGCTGTGACCAACATCGAGATAATTATGGTTGTGTTTCCATAACCCATGCAGTCGTTGGGGAGCAAGATGTTAAAAACCTCAGCTTTCCTGGGGCCAGCATATTGAGGGCAACGCCTATCTCATCTCCCTTGCTGTTTTACCTTCCCTGACCCTAAAGAGGCCAGGTACCTATTAACTGCTCTGTGAACAGGGGAGCTGTACTGAAGCCAAGGTGCGCAAACGGTCACCCATCCAATCGGTAACCACGCTCAATGCTGCTTAACCTTCGCTAATGGGAAAGTGAGTGCTCTGACCACAGAGCTATCCCGTCCCCAATATCCGGGTATATGGGCGAGCAAAAGAAGAAATGTGGACAGCTTCAAATACATTGGGTCTACGGTTTATAAAGATGGATGGTACATCACTAGAAAAAAATCAGAAATTTCTTGATATAGCCATGGCTACCATGAACACACATCAAAGAAAAGCAGTTTCGATGGGGTTTTTTAAAAAATCCAAACATCCAAGCAACTGGTAACTTTATTTGTCTCTGTGGAACCGAAAGCTGAACATTCTCAGTAGATAAAGAGAAAAGATATTCCAAATCTTTGACAAAGAAGCCCCTAGAAGCATCATCGCAGCTCACATAAGGCAAATAAGACGAAGAGGTTGATGAATGAGCAGAAAAGGAAACTTGCAGGCAAGCAGAAATCTCTGTGTTCACTTGCGAAGTGCTGAAATCTCATCTGCTGCGGGTATGTTCCTCCAAAGGACTGATCAAAGACTTTCTTGCTATGAACAGTGGAAAGGCAGCATGTCAAGACAGGCAAGATAGATCCTGGATAAACTAACCATGCTACCTAATGGACCTGATAGATCTGCCACCTACCACACTGCTTTGTAAGACAGGATGCATAGTGTCGTGGATAGCTAGCTCAACGTTGATCACAGTAACTTTATGATAGTTTTTGTTTTCATAGGGCTCGTGATACTGAGTGACCTCCCATAGAAAACGACGTTCCTGCTAATGACAATAGTGACATCCCACGAAAAGCATCCTGTAGGAAATGAGGTCACAACCAACAAAAAGTAGTGACATCCCACAAAAAAATCCAAACAAACAAAACATCCTCTATGAAAAGACGTCCTTATTAATAAAAATGAGTTATCTCCCCCTGAAAACATCCCCCACAAAATTATGTCCCATTTTTAAAAGAGATTATCTCACATTATAACATTTAACTTGAGTTGCTGAAGTAATTTTTCATTTCACAGTGAGAAAGTTACTATAGTCTCCCCAACGGTATTCGACACCCCTCTGTTTCGATTAATTCATTATGAAATTAGCCTGTCTAAAACACCTAGTCGTGAACATACATTAAACAAGGAGAAAAAAGATATCCTGACAATAAGCTACTTTCTTTAAAGCTCGTCTGGCATCAAGAAGACGAATGGCAAAGACACAATCCATCATATCTCTTTAGTAGGCTATTGTCCAATTCGATTTCTGATCAAGAAGCTGTTTCTAAAGACATTGTAGTGCTCATGTTCATTGGAAATTCACATACGGCATCTTTTTCCTTTTCACCTTCACCTATCTGTAGTCTTGTAAACCGTTAGGGCACCACTGAAGATTATGCAACCAGCTTCCTACACTCTTCACGGTCCTCAGCTTTACGTAGCAAATCGTTCTACTCAAGGCCATTCCACTTTCTGATGTTGTCTTCAAATCCATTTCTCTGTCTGCCTCTTCGTCTCACTCATTGTACTGTTCCCTGTAAGACAGTCTTGGCCTGAACAAATGTACGCGTGACGTGGCCGTACTACTTCAGTTCACTTTTTACAGTTTGTTTTTACGAGAGAGCAAAGCCTTAAATAGAATATTGGATATTTACAACAACAAAACGATGAAAAGGTAAACATCTCTTGTTCTTGGTCATTTCTATACTCCCATCATGTAAGGCTGAGGTTGGTGTAAAAATAGATGATTGTAATTCAGGCTGGAGGGCATTTGTCAGTGTTAAAGAGTTCATTATAGACTAACCAGTGTTTACATAGCCCAACCTGTCATATGATTATCAGCTGTACAAAATGGTGTGTGTTGTGTGTGTGTGTGTGTGTGTGTGTGTGTGTGTGTGTGTGTGTGTGTGTGTGTGTGTGTGTGTGTGTGTGCGGCGCGCGCGAGTGTGCGTGTGTGTGTGCACGTGGGTGTGTGTATGTGTGTGTGAGAAAAATATAAAGTCCATTTTTTTCACGGGTGCATGCGCGCGCGCGCACACACACACACACATGGGGCTGGATGTAAAGAAAAGCCCCTGGGTGCTTATTCCATTATCCTCAAATCCTCGAATAAAAGAATAAATATAGAACACACACGCACACACACACACCACACACACACACACACACACACACCGCGCCCACGCAGAGAGAGAGAGAGAGAGAGAGAGAGAGAGAGAAGAGAGAGAGAGAGATAGATAGAGAGAGAGAGAGAGAGAGAGAGAGAGAGAGAGAGGAGAGAGAGAGAGAGAGAGAGAGAGAGAGAGAGAAGAGAGAGAGAGAGAGAGGAGTTCTCTAAACTATAATAGGCTTGTTTTATTGTTGATACAATCTTGCATTTGCCTTCTGCAAAACAGGATATCCTAGCCACCATTCTCCATTCCACCCTTGACATTTAATCCAGATCAAATTCCAAACGAGGGTTTTTTGTTCTATTTGGTGGGTGTGTGTGGGACGGGGGGGGGGGGGGGGGGGGTAAGGTTTTTGAAAAGTATCCAATAACCTTAGTGGTATTCGGAGGGAAGTGAATATGATAGCGGTGAAGGAAATCTGATTTTTTGGAGAGCCTATCCTATAGGACACCGTGTTTGTGGGTACTATTACATCAAACTTACACACTTACCTGTACTAACATCTTGCGCACATGTTAAATTCTGTTCCGCTTTTTGTAAGAGTAGGCCATTATGTGCCGGTGGGAACAGATGACAGAATTTACAACACCGCATACACACGGGGACTGGATGTAAAAAAGCACATAAGGGCTTCTTTCACTATCCTCGATATAAAAGAATAAACGCACACACACACACACACACACACACACACACACACACACACACACACACACACACACACACACACACATACAGCCAACAATACAAACGTAAAACACACACGTGAGGTCGTAGCATTTTTAGTTCCCCTTGAAATTTAAAGGAAAAAGAATGAGACAAAGAAAGGACACTTGTGAATCAGAATGTTTACATTATGGAAAAGGCGGGGGGAGGGGGTTTGTGGAAGGAAGGGAGTTTGGGGAAATTGTAGAAGTGAAAACAAAGGGGGGAGGGAGAGGGGGGGGCTCTTTCACAGAATATGAGCCTGAAAAAGAACTATATTGGACAGTCTTCTTATGACAGGAAAGAGTTAGAAGCTTCAAGTGTCTGTTGGTGAGCAAAAGATGGCTGAATAGCTGAAGGCAGCGAGAGAAGACAGGACGTGATGGAAGAGAGGTTTTAGTGTATAATAAAGACTATTCGGAAGAGAAATTTTAATGTAGAAATAACTATCTTGGAAGAGAGATTTTAATGTAAAAAAGAATATCTTGGAAGAGAGATTTTAATGTAAAAAATATCTTGAAAGAAAGATTTTTATGTAAAAAGACTAGGACCTGATGAAAGAGAGATTTTAATGTAAACAAGACTATATTGGAAGACACATTTTAATGTAAAAAGAGAGACTATATTGGAAGAGAGATTTTAACGTAAAAAAGACTATCTTGGAAGAGAGATTTTAATGTAAAAACGACTATTTTGGAAAAGAGATTGTAATGGAACAAAAGACTATTTTGAAAGAGATATTTCAATGTAAAAACGATTGTTTTGGAAGAGAGATTTTAATGTTAAAAAAGACTAACTTGTAGCTTACTCTTCTATCAGCTGGAAGTTAGTGCTCCCCGTCGGAATGCGGGGGGGAGTTGTTCAGTATGAATAGCACCACTCCCACACCTCTTCTGGAAATTCTGTGCCAGGAATTCCCTCTTTTTATCCTTCTCTTTGCTTCTGTCTTGTTCCTTTTCTTCCCGTCGACTCCCTGTCTATTTTCTGCCTTCTTGGTCCATTCTCCTGCCCTTTCTTTCCCAGAAAGACTTAATAGATAACGGTTCTCTCCTATGTCGAAGTCAGATGCGCTGGGTTTGACTTGTCAGACGCTTTAACGCAGTGCAACGCATTTTTGTTCGTATGACAGAAAACAGCAGTTGCTGTCCGAGCATTCGAATTATAAGAAGAAGAAGAAGGAAGAGAAGAAGAAGAGCAAGAACAAGAACAAGAAGAAGAAGACGAAGAAGAAGACGTGCAGAGTACATAATACAATCATAAAGATAAATGTAGTAGCTACAGAAACTTTTGCTTTTCTAAGAATCGAGTTTTGAGGATAATGTCCATCTCATTTTTCTCATTGTCCTTTCCTCGTTATACCCAAACAGTGAAATGTGTGTGTGTGTGTGTGTGTGTGTGTGTGTGTGTGTGTGTGTGTGTGTGTGTGTGTGTGTGTGTGTGTGTGTGTTGTGTGTGTGTGTGAACTGGAATTAAAGTATAGAGTGTTGTACAATAGCAGGAACACAATCAATCAACCAAGAAAACAAGTCAAGTCAAGTCAAGTCAAGTCAAAAACACTTTAATCATCCCATGAAGGGCAATTACAATACTGACAGGCAGATTGATACACATCAAATATATCAAAGACACAAAAGCTATATTTCATATTGGTTTTCAAATAAAATGTCACGAACACCCACACACACCACACACACGCGCGCATGCGCACACACACGCAAACGCCCGCACGCACACACATCAAATGTGAACACAATTTTAAACCCATTGACTAGAAGACATAAAAACTTATTTTTACGCACGCATATACGCAGCACGTACACACGCACGTACGTGTGTGTGCGAACACGCCCACGCACACCCACACCATACACCAATATATGAATTCAATGTTTTAAGACAGTTGACTAGAACACAGACTTATTTCACACACCCACGCACCCACCCACCCACACACACACACACAATTATGTATTGACTACACTCGTAACAATGAAAATCAGGCAGATAATTCAGAGAAATGTAAAAACTAGGTAGTCGACATCATTGTGAATTCAGAATTCGAATGCTTACTGGCACAAAAGAATTTCTTTTTCTGTTAGTTTTGCTGATGGGACACTGAAAACGGCGTTCCGAAGGCAACATTTGAAATTCTGGAAACAAAGCATGGGAAGGATCAGCCAAAATGGCTGTGGCTTTGCGTACAAGCTGCTGATTGCAGAACGACATGAGATCTCTTTGTTCTTTTCCAATTATTTTTGAGCAGATTCTTACAATTCTCTGCAGGCCATTCTTGTTTTTAACACTAAGGTTATTGTACCAACAAATGAAAGCAAAACTTAGAACACTCTCTATGTAAGACTTGTGAAACAAGGAAAGGATCTTTTTGTCTACAAAAAATGAGTTCAGTTTCCTCAGAAAATACAGACGTTGTTGTCCCTTTTTGACAATAGCGTCAGTGTTAACGTCCCAGTTTAACTTGTGGTCAAAAACAGTTCCCAGATACTTATAGTTCAAAACGTTTTCAACCTCTTGATTATGGATAATAATATTCTTAGGAGTATGCCCTGATCTTCTGAAGTCGATAGGCAGGTCTTTAGTTTTAGAAACATTTAGCTCCAGATAGGCCTCGTCACACCAGTGTACGAACTCGGTGAGGGCTGGACCGTGGTCTAAGACTGATCCGGATAAGAGGGATAACAGAGCACTATCGTCTGCGAACTTTACCAGAAAGGAATTTCCATAGTTTCCAGAATTTCACAAGCAAACAAACAAAAAAGTAAGAAAAACAAGGAAACAAACAAACACACAGAAACAAGAGGTAAATTAACAAAGGTAATCATAGTCGTTGTGAAAAACACAGATGACAAACACAGATGACACCCGGTTTTATTGTTGATTTTTTGTTGTTGTTGTTGTTGACAACTTAATGTGTGAACTAGGGAGATGAGGTTGGGAAGGGGAGGAGAGTCAAGACCAGGCAGTCACCCTTATGGATGGGGTCATAGATCGTGATTGACTGTGGTTTCATAAACAATATCATTATCACGCTACCTATTTTGCTCTTTTGTCACTGGTAAAGAATCCAGCGCGAGTCAGTGGAGGCAAAAGTGTATGTGAGGGACTTGTTCTGTGTTGCAGAAGACCAGAGGATGGAGGGAGACAGCGCCTCAGCAGCTGCAGCTAATGGTGTGATAGTCAAGGGGCTACAGCCCGGCTGGAGGGTCAACGATGACCCCCCGTCCACGGACGGTACCACCTCCACCACCTCCCCCAAGGTGACCAAGCGAGAAGAGTGGTCCCGCAAAATCGATTTCCTCATCGCCTGTGTCGGCTTCTCTGTAGGACTGGGCAACGTGTGGCGCTTCCCCTTTCTCTGCTACCGCAACGGGGGAGGTCAGTGGACAAGCAACATGTATCTAGTGTAGCTAGTTTGCAATGAGCACACTGAGCACTCTTGTACAAACATCATAACATGTACGTGGATGGGGAACCGTTAGAACACCTTGGCTTTAGTACTGTATCCCGATTCTCCCACCTGGAAATGGGTACCTGCCGCGACCTCTTTAGGGACAGGGAAGGTAAAGCAGGGAGGGAGAGGAGATGGGCATTAGCCTCAAAATGCTGGCCCTTAGAGAAGCTGAGGTCTCTAACACATTGGACCCCAATGACTGTATAGGTTATGGGAACACCGTTACCTTTTTACTGATAAAAACGTGTGACTGGTTAGGAGTACAAACTTGTTTCTTTCTTTAAAGACGATTGAGCATTTCGTCTTTTACTACAGAAGTACATACACTAACATGACTAACACTACTCAAATGCTTTGTGTATATATCATAGATTACAGGATAACCTCAAAAACAAAATCAGATTTGAAATATCAAAACTGGCATTATCTTTACCCATAGAGAAAAAAAGAGGTAGCAAACACTTTCAATGCATATACACATCTGAAACGTATTTCACGTCACTGATATAGGTATCTGTATGGGTTGGAGTAAACCTGCCAAATGGACACTCACCGCCCCATCCCCCGATTTCTTCATCATTTTCTAAACTAATCACTACCCAAAAAACAAACCATCCAAACACCTACCCACCCTTTCAAAACAAAACCAACCCTCTACCAAACAAAAACCAAATTAACAAGCCATTTTCGCTCATGCCAGAGACCAACACTTGTCGATGATATAATGGTATACATAGGTCAAACCTGAGTATTTTCCTACACACTAATGCATACACTTAACGGCAACAGGTGCAATCAAAGGTCTATCAGAGTTTCTAAAGTTTTAAGAGTGCGTTTCTTTTTACAGTAATAGAAACGCATTATGCATGAAAACCAATATAATGTCGGCCATTCACAACTCTGAAATAGCACTCTCATGATACATTCCCTTTTCAGATGATATTCAGCATCTCTCCATTTGCAAACAATACTCAGTATTTCTCCATTTCCAACAAAACTCAGCATCTCATAATAACAATAACATATGGAAATTGTATAGCGCTGAATCTTGCAAAGCAAACAAATCAAAGCAATTATAACACAGCTGTCAAGTTTCCTCCCCTTAGCTGCTATCCATTCCATCCCAGCTGGTGCTGATTATAGCAGAAACTGACTGCACTTGGACTAGGTAAAAGGAAGGGGTACACTAATTTCAGCACTGGGCCCTGGACCCTTGACTGAGCTATGCTGGACGTATGTGCAGTGATGCGACCTCATACGGTTTCCATAGGCTGAGCTGCCGTGTTGGTGGTTTCCCGTTTCTGCGTGTCTTTTCCCAAATGCACCAAAATCATCTGACACACGGCACGCGACCCGATGTAGAACACATCTTGTCAAGACTGGGGGGTCAGAGACATGAAGGCAGCAGTGATCTTCTCTTTGCTGAACGCGTAGTTGTAGGTGTACGGGATTCTAGGATCAGCCGAAGCAGTAGCAGAACCTGCGCTTGGGCTGTCAGCCGTGTTGACCGCATCATCTCCCTTTGGTGCAGCTTCTTGAGAGTTATCCCCACCTGAAGAATCTTTCGTTGTTTCCGGCGCCGAAACTGGCGCAGAGGGAACATCTGCGGTATCTGCAGGACGTTTACGAGCAGGTTTTTCTTCCGCATTTCTATCTTCCATTTCAATGTCTTCCGCCTCCATTTTGGCGACTTCCTGTTCGGCTTTCGCCTCGTCTTGCTCCGAGGGAGAGTAGGGCCGGATACCTTCGCTCTCCGTTTCCATGGCAACGTCAGCCGGTTCGTCTTCCACCTTCCCCGAACGCGTTGATCATGATGCCGTCCTTACCCTCTCTCCGCCCTCGGTTGATGACGTCTTGCAGTTGTTTTGGCAGTTTCTCCTCCTTCATCTTTTTCACGTCCGACATGTATGGAGGTTCCGGGTACAGCATGCCGCGATAGCGATCGGGGAGGGGTGGTGGGTCGTTCACTTCGGGGATGAGGATGATGATGATGGCGCGTTCCAGGCCGTGGACGGAGGTGACGTCAGCGATCAGAATGACGTCATCGTCTGGAATGGTTGCTTTAGCTTCCTCCCTTGTGGTGTTGACGGCCACCTTCAGCCTTTTCTTCTTTATGGTCAGGGCAAACTTCCCGATGGGCAGAGAGAACTGGAAGGCCCCCTGAATGGCGATGATCATGACGTCGTTGAACTTCAGGGGCAGGTCGGTGGCAGGAAGTGACCCTTTGGTCAGCTTCCTGCAGTCGGGGCAGTTCTTCGGGACGCTCGGGTCAAAGTCGTAGAAGGTTGGTTTGCCTGGGCAGTCGCATTCTTCTTCGCCGATGTGCAGGGTATCCTTCAGATAGGTGGCCAGCTGGTCCCCGCATTCGTAGCACAACCAGATGTCTCTGTGCGAATCCTTGTGACTTCCATGACCGATCAGATACACCGGCAATCCGTCTGCCGCGTAAATTTCTCGATCTGAAGTGCCTGTCTGTTTCGCTGGGTGGGAAAGCATCTCTCCATTTGCAAACAATACTCAGCATCTCTCCATTTGCAAACACTCGGCATCTCTCCATTTGCAAACAATACTCAGCATCTCTTCATTCGCAAACAATACTCAGCATCTCTCATTCAGTATCTCTCCGTTTTCAGACGATATTCAGCATTTCTCCATTTGCAAACAATACTCAGCATCTCTCCATCTGCAAACAATTCTCAGCATCTCTCCATTTTCAAACAATACTAAGCATATCTCCATTTGCAAACAATATTCAACATCTTTCATTCAGCATTTCTCCATTTGCAGACGCTATTCAGCATCTCTCCATTTGCAAACACTACTCAGCATCTCTCCATTTGCAGACGATATTCAGCATCTCTCCATGTGCAGATGATAGCATCTCTCCATTTGTAAACAATACTCAGCATCTCTCCATTTGCAAACAATACTCGGCATTTCTCCATTGCAAACAATACTCAGCATATGTCCATTTGCAGACAATATTCAGCATCTCTCCATGTGCAGACGATAGCATCTCTCCATTTGCAAACAATACTTAGCATCTCTCCATTTGCAGTCGATATTCAGCATCTCTCCATTTGCAGACGATACTCAGCAGCAGTGGGCGGTGAATATTCAATTGAGAAAGTCGTTGTTTGTTTCACTCTTGGTGAAACATGGGGACTTTTTCACTGATGGCGTCATCAAGTTACTTTTCAGTAAAGTCACTGTCCCGATTTGGTGTACGGGATAATAACTGATGACATCTATGTACCAGTTTAATGACTTAAGCTGTGAAAATGCTAAAGTTGGTGTTGATGCGCGTTCCCCAGCGTTGCACCCTAGGGGTCACCCAGAACATGCACTCTGATTCACTCATCCCACCTGGGAATCACTGTGAGATAGGAAGTACACACCGGGTGAGAAGTTTGCGTGCATGATTCTTTTCAAGTACCTAGCCATATAGGTAGCCATAATCCGACTTCAGAGGATATTTTCTCCTTTAACAAAGGAAAATGCAGGTTGTTGTGTTAAGAGCTTGTCATGACTAAAGGCAATCTCAACACATTTTACAACATAACAACGTTTTTGTGTAGGCCTTGGCAATTAGCTGACATCAATAACAGACACAGCTTTTGGCTGGGGCAAATGCTAAGGTTACGGGAGCTATTTCACGGCATTAGGATTACAAAACTGGTACGACGTCATCGTCTGAAAGCTTCTTTGCCACATGACTTGATTAAGCACAAACATAAATTGCTTCCAATTTGAAGATATACACATGCATTTCAAACACCATATGAACATTTAAACTATCGTTGATTTTTTTTCTCAGTCATGAATCGTTTGACCTACACATTTCATGCTGGACATGAGCTGTACCTTTTCTTCATTTTAAAACAAACTCTTGAACTTAGGGTTTCACAATTATTAATGCAGTGTTCTTTTCAAAGGCAAAGCCTATGCTAAGTATGGATGAAAACTATCGCGCGCGCGCACACACGCACACAAGCGTGCGTGCTGAGAGAGAGAGAGAGAGAGAGAGAGAGAGAGAGAGAGAGAGAGAAGAGAGAGAGAGAGAGAGAGTATCTGAAGGTCGTGCTACTTTCTATCATCCTAAGTTCCCCCCCCCCCCCCCCCTCCCGCCCAACTTAAAAAAGAACAGAACAGAAATCAAAGAAACGAAGAGGCAAAGAAACAAACAAAGCAAAAAACAACCAGTCCAATGAACTGGGGTGAACGCAATAAGCAATATTCGATCAAGCAATAAATCAAAGGATGGGGTTACCGGCTTTGTGTGACAAAAATGCTTGTTTATTCGTAACGTAAGAAAAACGTTTTACTTCACAGATACCACTTTCAGCATCTGTACAGGATTTCCTTGCTTGGCTTTTTTCTTCTGATTTGGCGATTGTTTTGAAAAAGGAAAGCCAGGGAGAGGGAAAAGGAGAGGGGAGGGCAGAGGAAAAGGGACTAGGGAGAAAGAGTTTGACAGTGACATTTGAGGTTAAAATTTTGCCTCTGGCGTCCTTATGCACTTTATTTGGTATACTAATACATTTTATTTATTTATTTGTTTATTTTATTCTTTTATATCGGGGATAATGGAATAAGTACTTATGTGCTTTTTTACATCCTGTCCCCGTGTGTATGCAGTTTTGTAAATTCTGTCATCTGTTCCCACCGGCACACAATGGCCCACTCTTACGAAAAGCGGAACAGGATTTAACGTGTGCGCAAGATGTTCTGCGTGCGTTCGCACACGGGACCTCGGTTTATAGTCTCATCCGAAGGACTTTTTGGGAGAGTGGAGTCTGCACTGATGTTAACTCCAGGGGAAAATATTCCCTTGAACGAGAATCGAACCCGGGTTGTCAGATTGCGAGCGCAATGTTCTAACCACTAGGCTATCCCGTCCCCCTGATTATTGTGTTGTGTGTGTGTGTGTGTGTGTGTGTGTGTGTGTGTGTGTGTGTGTGTGTGTGTGTGTGTGTGTGTGTGTGTGTGTGTGTGTGTGTGTGTACAGTATTTCCTGTCTGAACCACAAAAGGGTTACCATTTGTTTGAAAACAGAACAAACATACACACACACACGCACTCAGAGAGAGAAGAGAGAGAGAGAGAGAGGAGAGAGAGAGAGAGAGAGAGAGAGAGAGAGAGAGAGAGAGAGAGAGAGAGAAAGAGAGAGAGAGAGAGAGAGAGAGAGAGAGAGAGAGAGAGAGAGAGAGAGAGAGATGGTGTTCCTTTGTTTTTGCAGTGGCAGAAGAAACTATATTTCAAAAGCTATGTCTTTTCGTATCTGTTTATATTTGTTTCCCCTTTTCTACTCTTCTCTGTCTGTCTCTCCCTCTCCCTGCCCATGTTGATGTCACGGTTTAAAATTCAAATTACCACAGATTTAAACTCTTGGGGGAAAGGAGGATAGCCTAGAGGTTAGAGGATTGTGGTTGCGATTTGACGGCCCTGATTCGAGCGACCACCGAGACATCTGATCAAGGGGACATTTCCCTTGGAGTTAACATCAGTCATGACTTCATTCCCTCAAATATCCTTCGGATGAGACGATGCACTAGGTCCCGTTTTCGAACGCTCGCAGAACATCTTGCGCAAACAACAAAACCCTTTTTGCCTTTCTAAAAACGTAGGTCATTCTAGCCGGTAAGTGCAGACGACAAAAAGTATAGAAACATAACTGCATGCATAATGGTCCCGCGTTTAGACATCGTCCCTGAAGTGGGAATGCAGCTACCTAAATTGGGGGGGAAAACGGTCGCATACGCACAAATCTAACATTGGTGAGCCTTACAGCTGTAAACGAGGAACGAAGAAACAGCCCCCCCGCCCCCTCTCCCAAACCTCCTGTTAATGAAATTGCTATTTCTCTGTGTAAGTCTGCATCCAGCTGAACTTTCCTACTGAAGTTCAAGGGGAAATTCGTTTGGGGATTTTCTGTAGACTCCATTCTTTTGTCTTGTTTACATTCTAAGAAGAAGGCAGGTGTACTTCTCTTGTTTATATTTGGAGGAGAAAGCAGGTGCAATTCTCTTTACATTCTGAGAAGAGAACAGAGAGGGCTATTTATTCTGTTTCACGCCGAAGTCGGATGTGCGTGGCCTGACTTGTCAGGCGCTTGACGGCAGCTCAATGCTATTTCGCTCATTCTACAGACAACAATTGTTGCTGTCTGAATGTTCCACGAAGAAGAAGATTCTGTTCACATTCTGAGAAGAAAACACAGGTCTAATCATCCTGTTTATGTTCTCAGAAAGAAACAGATAGCCCTAGTCATCCTTTTGCGATGCAGTTAAAAAGTCCCCCGCCCCCCTCCCCCCCTTAAAATTATACAGTGCTCGCTACCGAAGCAGTAGGAAAACAAATGTATGCCTACCTCCCTACTCGTCTGTATTATCTCTTCCTCTGTCTTCCCATATATATATATATATATATGTATGTGTGTGTGTGAGAGAGAGAGAGAGAGAGAGAGAGAGAGAGAGAGAGAGAGAGAGATCAAATCAAATTGCTCTACCTAAAGTCTAATGGGCCATTCACAGAACTCAACCCTCAGCCTTGACTGTCTGGACAACTGGTTGGCAAGATCGGGAAATATGGGTTATATTTGCTGGAATACCGCAAACATACCTTTTGAAAAATCTGTAAAAGACTGGTATGGGTGAATGCGTTCCCATGCTCAATCTTCTCAGGAATATCATTTTTTTTGTAAATGAAAGACTCGAAAGCATGCTGTTTCTAAGGGAGTTTAGCGAGTCCACTACTGCATTTTGCAAGAAATGTAATTTCAATGTGTGAAACTATTTGACCTCTATAAATCCCCCGAAGATGGAATGAAACTATTTTAGTGATAGAACAAAATGCTTTGGACATGAACAAAACCACCAAAAGAACGAGGACAAAGTCTTTCTAATCAACTGGTTTTTGCTATATTATTCTCAGATGATTCTATGATAAGAGTCAACGCATAATTGTTAGTGATTGCTATCCAAACATTTGTATTAAACTTTCTTCCTCATATGTTGCCAAAGAATACATACAGATATATGTAATATGAATAATATAGTAAATACAACCTTTTTGTTAGTAAGCTTACTTAAAAAACCATATATTCAGTTCCATCCAGGATAATTTACTACCTAACACGGCTGTAACAGTTAGATCTGATGACTAGTTTTTTGTTATTTGTAATGACACTCTCTAAACTAAAACCAAGTAAATGCAAAACTTAAAAAAAATAAAAATAAAAAAGAGACAGAAAAAATACCCAGTTTACCAGCTAATCAATCTTCCACAACAAGAAAAAGGGGAGACAAAAAATCATGCCTCGAGTTCCATCAGTGCACATGAACGGGGCATGGTAGTGTGTAAAATAACCAAAACAAAGCGAAAAACTGAAAGATTATTCTTCTCGAAAGGTGTAGATAACTACCCTGGTAACGCTTCTGCATCACTGGTTCGGAGCGTTTTTATGGTAATGTAATCTTATAGGTCATCACGTTACCGACCAACCGCAAGAGAGAGAGAGAGAGAGGAGAGAGAGAAGAGAGAAGAGAGAAGCGCGCATAAATTTTAAAGGGGTCTCTTTTAACTGAGAGTCTGGATAGAACGAAAACTGACTGAAGAATAAAGTTGAAAAACAGATGGTGAAAAAAACTGATAGGCCCTGTACATTTTGGGGGGAAAACGGAGTTGTAGAAAAAACAACTGACTAAATATATTGCCCAAATAATATTTCGAATGGTAGGCTGGCAAAGAAAAGAGAACACTCATCAGTGATTTCCTTCCGATTAAAAGCCCTCATGTTGCGGTACAAAAGAGCCCCCGGGATATCTATTATCACTTCTGTCTGTCTTTGTCTTCTTCTTCTTCTTATCTTCTATCTATATTATTATTATTATTTTTTTATATAATTAAATATATATTTTAATTATATATATATATATCAGGGCAGAAATAACTTTCTGAATTAGGGAGGTGTTTTGCTGTTAGCACCACAGGGGATGATGAGGGAGGATTCAAACACTCCGGACCTCTAAAGAGTGCCAGCCAAAGCCGAAACCGGCCCGGTCGGGCCCAAAAGGGACGGTCCTTATTTTTATTCCCCAAATCTCCCTTAAAAATTTTTAAAATTGTATGACTTTTTTTTTCGAACTTGACAATAATCAGAACTATTTTCAACAGAGGCGTGATCACACTTTAATCCGTCAATGCCATCAGAATTTCTTCAAAATGAAATTAAAAATTTTTAGTCTACTTTTTATCTGGGAGGGGTACCCGGGCGCAGACCTAGCAAAACAAAGATAGCGACCCCCGGGGGCATTGCTGGAGTTCCCCCGTCGACAGCGGCGAGGGAGACTAATTTAAAAAGTTAAAAAGGGGACATCCCCCCCCCCCCCCCCCCCCCCCCCCCCCCCCAAACCCCCAAAAAAACAGCTTATTTTCGATATGGGGACTGAGGACACCAACTTATAACCTTTGCACGTACAAGTTTGCTATGATTTGTGAGATGAGGAACAAAGTTGTCCGTGCTTAACAATCTCCTTCCTCCCCACGTCCACCCCTGGTACAGAATATAGTCGTAAATATGTCTGGAAAAGAGGATGGGTTACAGGTAAATGTCATCTTTGGTCGGTGTTTCTGTCATAGTGTGAAAAATATTACGAAGACATTTCCTTTGTTCTGCGACTTCATCCATGCCTTCTAGGGGAACAAATAACATGTCTGAGGCCTGTCTCTTAAAAGAAACTGTCCCAAGAGGAGAAGGAATGTTTCCATAATCTGCCTCGTAGTAAGACTGGCGAGGCACTGTTATGAACAGCACAGTAACAATACCACTGGTTAGGGACTATTGTAGAAACAAAGTAGTATTGGCATTGGCTAGGAACTGTTATGAACAGCACAGTAACAATGCCACTGGTTAGGGACTACTATAGAAACAAAGTAGCATTGGCTAGGAACTGTTATGAACAGAAAAGTAACAATGCCACTGGTTAGGGACTACTATAGAAACAAAGTAGTATTGGCATTGGCTAGGAACTGTTATGAACAGAAAAGTAGCAGTGCCATTGGTTAGGGACTGCTACGAACAGCAAAGGAGCAATGCCATCGGTTAGGGACAGCTATGAACAGCAAAGGAGCAACGCCATTGGTTAGGGACAGCTACGAACAGCAAAGGAGCAACGCCATCGGTTAGGGACAGCTACGAACAGCAAAGGAGCAACGCCATCGGTTAGGGACAGCTAGAACAGCAAAGGAGCAACGCCATCGGTTAGGGACAGCTAGAACAGCAAAGGAGCAACGCCATTTGTTAGGGACAGCTAGAACAGCAAAGGAGCAATGCCATTGGTTAGGGACAGCTATGAACAGCAAAGGAGCAATGCCATCGGTTAGGGACAGCTACGAACATCAAAGGAGCAATGCCATCGGTTAGGGACAGCTACGAACAGCAAAGGAGCAATGCCATTGGTTAGGGACAGCTACGAACAGCAAAGGAGCAATGCCATCGGTTAGTGACAGCTACGAACAGCAAAGGAGCAATGCCATTGGTTAGGGACAGCTACGAACATCAAAGGAGCAATGCAAGAATCTGTCCAGTGTCGCGATGCTACATTTACTTTAAGACAATGTTAAGTGGTACTGAAGTACCCTGCATGATTGCAGACCAATTTTGGTTAAAATAAGAAGGAAACATGTATCATTTGTTTGCACAAAAGGGGGGGGGGGTCGCTACGGAATGACGAAATATCCTATGATTCCAACGATATCATGAAGAGGCTGGCAGAGGAAAGGAAGGAGGGAGGGGGATGCAACGTTTGCTTGCATGCAAGAAAAGGTTTGGTGCCTACACATAATCGATCTGTCGAGTGACATGTGAGTTCGGCCTCATGACTTTCCTTCATGTTAGCGTGATAAAAGAGTTTCCTGGGAAATCAGTAACGCACACCGCGCTCCTTTTACATTACATTACAGTAGAGTAAACTACACTATATTACACTAAGCATACTAAACTACACTATATTACACTAAGCATACTACATTGCACTACACTGCACTGCACTACACTACATAACATTACATTACACTACACTACAAATACTTTGTTACGCGCATAGCGAAAACGAATCAAAATTAATAGGCACTGTCGATGTCACATAAAACAACACAATTCCGTTCTCTCGCCACTTGTACTTTAGCCATTTACACTGCAAGAGCTTAGAAATGAGAAACGGAGCTCTGAGCCAATGTCAAAGACACCTGTCATGTTTAAAAGGGGGGTACAAAAAACCCAACCCCAAACAACATTGAGATCACAGGGATTGTCAGCATGAATATGGTTTACGTCATACGTGCACCAGGTAACCAGGAACGTCAGTCACCACTGTCAGTTGAGTCACCTTTTTCTGTCACAGCCACGCAAAACAATGTTTGTCACAATTTCTACACTGGAGAGGGCACGTGGCTGTGACATTGAAAGGACATGAATATGAATATAATATGAAAGTCTGCCAAGACAGACAGACAAAAAGACAGACACACACGCACGCTGATGGCTTGATAAAAAAGCTAATGCATTGCTTATTCAATGTACCATCTAGAAATAAAAATTTGACTTTACTTGATGCGCGCGCGCACACACACACATACTCTCTCTCTCTCTCTCTCTCTCTCTCTCTCTCTCTCTCTCTCTCTCTCTCGTATCTCGTACTGTGAGCTAGTGTCTGAAGGAGTAATTTGTTTGAAGACAGTCTGAAGTATACAACTGATAAACTGGTCATAAAAAAATGGGCATATAAAAGGCGTCTTGACTGGGCTTGCATACAGATGAGAAAGAGGCATCTATAGTATGAGAGAGAGAGAAGAGAGAGAGAGAGAGAGAGAGAGAGAGAGAGAGAGAGAGAGAGAGAGAGGGGGGGGGGGGAACGGAGGGATAGAGGGAGGAAGACAGGGTTTGATTTTGTTCCTTGGCTAGATCTCCTAGGTTCACGAATGGTGAAACTTTGTGTACGGACAGCTTTTACCCCAGATTAAGGCAGCTGCATTCCGACTTCAGGGATGGTATCTAAACACAACACCTGCGGTTTTTTTAATTTAAAGAAAGGTCACCTGTTCCTACTGGCTTTTTAAAGGCCTACCTTACCACCAGAGCACAGTTCCTTAAAACAAGCGCGGTGTCTACGTGGTGGCTCAAACCCCGGGGCGTCAAACCACGAACGCAGTGCTGTAACCACTAGACCACCCTCCCCCAAGAGAGAGAGAGAGAGAGAGAGAGAGAGAGAGAGAGAGAGAGAGAGAGAGAGGGAGAGAGAGAGAGAGAGAGAGACGTTAGGGGAAGCGTCAGGAATATAGGGTATGGGTTAGTACTGGGGAGGGGTTTTTCTTTAGGGGCGGGATGGGGAAGGGGGGGGGGGGGCGGGAGGTAGATGTGTAAAGAAGGAATAGGCTAGGGTTGGAGGGGAGAATTTAAAGGGGGTTGGAGGGGTAGCGGTATGGGAGGTTGAAAGGATGTTTTTTTCGGAAGGGGTTGAGGGGGGGGGGGGGGGATGCAAGAAGTGTACGGCTAGGTGGGGGGTTGCGAGAAAGAATGATGAGGGCACAGCTAATTTCCTGTTGCCACACTTGGTAAACAGACGGTTATGTAGGTCCTATACTGGTCCCAGGTGTAAAGAGCACATAATTCTTTGTCATAGGTGTTTGAGGGCTCGATGCAACCGACAGGTGTGAACGGAATCAAACGGTTGTAAAATGCCCACACGTGGATGACTCCAGGGGGTTATTTCAATGTAGACATAGTTGAACTATTCTTACCTTGTTTCACAGCATTTATTTTGTTTCTGGTCTACACTGTCCATCGTTGTTCTGTCATTTGTTTTCTGCCTACAATCTGTATTTTGCAGTTGTATTTTGAGTTGTTCTCTCTCTCTCTCTCTCTCTCTCTCTCTCTCTCTCTCTCTCTCTCTCTCCTCTCTCTCTCTCTCTCTCTCTCTTCTTTCTCTTTCTCTCTCTCTGCTGTTGTTTTTAGTTTCCCTGTAGTCTATGAAGTATCATCTGCATTGTGTTTTTCCGGCTGCTGTTTGTGTTCCTCGCTTTTTAATTTATCTTTCTGTAGACTTTTGTATTTTGCTTGCGTCAGTAACGGTGAAAGCTTTTCACCTGGGCTAGTTAAAAATGATATGAAAATAAATAACATTTTGTGAAAAAAGCCAACAAAACAAACAGACAGGCTAGTCATCTGGACGGAAATCTGAAACAGTTTACGCAGCTGTATCTAATTTAGTCACATTGTTTTTTGGTTTTGTTATTTCCAGGATTATTTTTAATCTGTGATTGTCACTCTGTGTTTACGATTTATTCTGCATTGGCCCCTTTGCTGTAATATAGTCTAACATACAACCTGTTGTTGGGTTTATGTTTCAGGCGCGTTCTTGATTCCCTATTTTGTGGCTGTTGCCATTGGCGGAATACCCATGTTCTTTCTGGAAGTTGCTCTGGGTCAGTTCATGTCTGAGGGAGGAATTGGGCCCTGGAAAATTGCACCTCTTTTTCAAGGTATGTAATGTGTGTGTGAATGTGTATGTGTGTGAATGTGTATGTGTGTGAACGTGTATGTGTATGTGAATATGTGTATGTATTCAGACATACACTATCATTTTCTTCAGATACCACCAGGACCCAAAAATGCAAAACAAAAGAAGAAGTGTAAAATAGCCGTAAGTAAAACAAGCAGCCCTGAATTTTAAACTGGCATGAGAGGAATGGATTAACATTCCGCTGTCATAACATGCTTGGGGGTTAGAAGAACGAGAGGGGTTGCTGTTGATCGATCTAGATCTGTGCTGCCTAAGGGTAGGCCTAGTGGACATCGATACGAGTGCCACCCTCTCCCCCCCGCCCCCCCCCCCCCCCCAGGTCCCCCTTCCCCATCCCTGAGGGACACGGAAGATCTAGTTTATGTAACCTAGTATTCAGTAGTTGCACAAGTTCATGATCATTTGAGATTATGTGAGTTAGGGATGTTGAAAAACATACTTGATTTGAGTTTCCCCTAACTCTGAAAGAAAGAGGAAAAAGGTGTTTTATGAAGAGAGGTACAGATGTCATACGTGAAACAAAAAAGAAAGAACGAAGACATACTAGGGTAACTGCCGTAAAAAACAAACACTACAAACTGCAAAAATCAAAATACAAAAAACCATATTCAGTTCCAGTCATCAGTTGTTATAGATTAAAGCACAAGACGACTCAGTTTATAATAAAAATTAGTTACCTCAATAAACAGTATATGTGACAGGCTGCCATGAATCTATCACAAAGACTAGTATAGTCTTTTGTTGCTTCTCCATACAAAGAATATCAGCATTTTTAAAAACAATTTTTCGGGAAGTTATAGTATTATTATTTACAAAGCTGTGGGCAGCAAGTATCGTCTGCCTTGTATAGGGGAGGTAATCCGCTGACCGTATAAACGACAGCGCTCTCCCTTGAATCATGACAGACTTCACAGCTGTGGCACAGACTGTCATTTACGTGTTAAATATCACGTTTTGTTGGATACTAAGAAAACTGTAAATTATCGTGCGCTCATTTTTCCATTTGCATAAGTTACACTAAAACAATGTTGACATACCTAGAATAGGTTACTTTGGCAAGGTAAAAAAAACAACCCAACCCAATAACTATATGGAAACAGAATAGACCCTACAGACCGCTTCTCTCTCTCACGTTAAAACCTGTTCCGCTTTTCGGAAGATCAGGCCATTGTGTGCCAGTGGGGACAGATGACAATATTTACAAAACTGCATGCATACACACGTGGACCGGACAGTATGTAAAAAAAGAAAGGGCATGAGTGCTTATTCTATTATCCTTGATATATAAAGATAGAAAAAACCACTGCTATATCAAAGAGTCCGGAGAGCTGTTAGTGCTTCGCCCCTGTCAGGTCAACCAACAAAAGTGACCTGCACTACTGTGGAGTCACTCGGGTGTTCATGACTCCGTCTCCTAAAAGCCTTGGTGCAAACTCAGAACAGGCATCGAAGTGGCGGAACCAAAACTAAGCTTATTTTGAGAGCAGGGTGCAAAATAAGATGACGGTCCATCTGATTTATGGTGTTTTTCTTACTGCGTGATGGAGAACGAGGATAATAATGCTGATAGTATAGAGAGCCTGTTCCGTTTCAGACTCCCAACAGCATTGTTCTCAATACTTTCTTCTATTTTTATTATCAAGGCTTACTCATAAATGGTTAGGAAACAACAAATAAAACGTTTCCTCTGAGAGAAGAACATAAAATTCATATATTATACTCGTTTGTTCACAGGTATTGGTTACGCCACCACCATCATCGTCTTTTTAGTCAACTGCGAGTACAACATCATTCTGACGTGGGCCTTGTACTACATCTTCGCTTCCTTCAACTCGGTGCTGCCCTGGTCTCACTGCGACAATGACTGGAACACTGCCAACTGCACCACCTTTGACAAGAGGTCTACCAACAGCAGCAGCGTGGGGACCAGCAAGGTCACAGTGATGCTGACTGATAACTCTACCAGCCTGATGTCTGGCAATGCTACAGCACTGGCCACGGCAGGCAACGTGACGGAAGGAGCTATGTACAGCTTGGTTAACGCTTCAACAAACCTGTCACATTTCACCATGGATCCAGTGACTGAATTCTGGGAGTAAGTACCATGTTCTAAACACCTACTTGCTCTTTTTTTTCCTTTTTTTTTGGTGTGGGGGGGGGGGGGGGCAGGGGTGTCTGATTCATGCAAGCTGATAAGGAACGTCTAAATGTTAGAGCCTAAAACTGAGTCATTGATTTTGAAATTTTCTTGCATCGTGTGTGTGTGTGTGTGTGTGTGTGTGTGTGTGTGTTAGGCATGCTTTGATAAATGAACTATCGTGGACCAAGATTCATGATCGATCACAGCAGAGTTATTTTGCTTTCTAGTTTCATACTGCGCATCAAAATACCACAACAGCTTTTCATTTCTTTTTAATGCCAATTGTATTCATATGGAAGTAAGTGCCTGGGCTTGTAGCAGAGATTGTTTGTCCTCAGACGAAAGGTTCTAGGCCTGACCTCCAGCATTGATGAGCCTGGCACTGTCAAATGGGACCTGGCTCTGTGCCTGCTGCTGGCCTGGGTCATGGTCTACTTCTGCATCTGGAAGGGCATCAAGTCTTCGGGAAAGGTAGGCAAAAATCAAAACAAAACAAACAAAAAACCCCAAGCCCGCCCGCAACAGGTCTTTGCTAGCTGAGTTCTTGTTGCTGAGATCTCCCCCTCATATCTGTCCTTACTTTTCAACAGCTACCCCTCTCCATCTAAGCGCGCGCGCACGCCTGTGTGTGTGTGTGTGTGTGTGTGTGTGTGTGTGTGTGTGTGTGTGTGTGTGGTTGTGTGTATATATTTTATATCTGTTAATCCTAATGTTTTTGGATTGTTGCATGTGTGTAAATAATTTGAATGCAAGCGCTTCGATTTCTTTGTCAGCACACATATAAATTCCATATATTATCAGAGTTGTCTGTGGGCAGAGGCAGTGGGGACAGTGATCGCTTCTATGTGATATAGAAAGTGGGATAAAACACATGCACACCAAATGCTTTTAAAAATCATGATAGTGATAATGATGGTAATACTGATTACGATTATGATGTTGATGTGTTGCTGTTGACGACGATGACGATGATGATGATGATTTTATTAATCTTTTGTTTGACTCCATTTTGTATACTAAAATTGTTCGACTGAGTATAAAGAAGTACAATTTTATTTTATTGGAGAATTTGAAAAAAATGAAATTTAGTTTTGCTTTTCCATGGGCTTTTTTGATTTTATGTGTGAAATGATATAACAAGTTTAGATATCTGAAATAACTGGTCTGTTATACAGTCATTCACTATAGCAATATTGGCTTTACAGTCTGATAAGAATCGAGTCTAACAGTGTCTTGATCAGGATTTTTGAATATTGTGGAAAAACATAAATAATTTTGTCTGCTCCTGATAAGATTACGACAATGCAGCTGCCAGATTCCTATTTTGTCTTTTGAGTTGGTGTAGTGATAGAGGTTTTGCCAAATGGATGTAACAAAGTTTGCATTGTCAGAGGTGTTCCGATGTTTGCTAAGCACGTGAGGTACTTTACGACCACTAGTCCCTATGTACTGATGTTTGTTATAATACAGGTGATGTACTTTACGGCCACCAGTCCCTATGTACTGATGTTTGTTGTAATGCAGGTGATGTACTTTACGGCCACCAGTACCTATGTACTGATGTTTGTTATAATACAGGTGAGGTACTTTACGGCCACCAGTCCCTATGTACTGATGTTTGTTATAATACAGGTGATGTACTTTACGGCCACTAGTCCCTATGTACTGATGTTTGTTATAATACAGGTGATGTACTTTACGGCCACCAGTCCCTACGTACTGATGTTTGTTCTGCTGATTCGGGGAGTGACTCTGGAAGGAGCCACAACAGGACTACGGTACTACCTGCTGCCTGACTGGAGCCGACTGGCAGATCCTCAGGTAACCACTTGTAGAGTCAGTTTGGAAATAAGCTGTTTTCAGCTCTCAATATAATCTTTTGCTAGGTTCTGGATCAAACAAAAACACTTCTCTTTGTACTCAGCTCGATCAGCAAAGTGTCTAACACCATTTGTTGAATATTCAAAACCTCTCTTATGTCTTCAGAGTACTTTTGTAATTTAAGGTCACGGCCCTCAGTCACACTGCACTGAGCTCGATCGGCAAACTGTTGTTAACACCATTTGTTGGATATTGAAAGCCTCTCTTCTGTCTTCAGAATACTTTGGGTATTAAGTCATGGCCATCAGTTCTAGTCCTGTCTCCGTGACCGGTGTCAGTCCGCTGCTACCTGTGTTTAGTCTGGACACGAGGGAATTGTTCTGAACCCTTAACTTTTCGCTCTTTCTGTCGTTCATTGTGTGTGTCATTTATTGTGACAGTTACCATTGTTCATAAGTGAAATGTGCAGCATTCTTGGTGGACATTGCGGTTATTTTTATACCATGGAAAGTTCAATGAATAGGATAGTTTAACATCTATTACGCTCAGACAATTTTTGAACAAAATTGTGTTCTTTAGGAACAATATATAGCACCCCCCCCCCCCCCTCCCAAGTAGACAACCAGGCGATATATATGTTAGTAATCATATTCCTTCAGCTTTATGAAAACAGTTGGAGAGCCTTTTTGCTTTTACCTAGACACGTATTGTTTGTAAACAAAGAGCCTGCTTTGTTTGAATTGAAGCAGAAGTTGAACTAGAAAACAAGTGTGCTGTAAAAATAAGTTCCATATTCTTTTACAAATCCTTTTTATCCTCCATGACGTCGCAGTTCAACTCCATTCATATGAGTATATTTGAGTTTTAGAAGCTTCTCTTCCAGAACACCTGACCTTAAGTACGTCTGTTGATAAACGATATTTTTGCTCAATACTTTCACTAGCAATCATTGGCTAAAACAAAATCACACATGAGAGCCAAGATGTTTTATTTGGCACAGAGGCTCAGTTCATCGATATAATCATTCGTTTTGGGACCTATTTCCAAGATCAGCAAATTTTAGGTCACAGGAAATAATATCAGTTGGCTTTTACAGTCCATGATACCGGCTTTGTTTGTATTACTGATTTTTTTCTGTTTTCTTTTCCATTTACGTTGTCTATATTTTCTCGATTTATTCCCGTAAATAAGGCAAAATAAGATATTAAAAAATCCATTGTTGTACCAGGAAGTACTATGTTGTCACAGGTGTGGGTGGATGCTGGCACCCAGATCTTTTACTCCTATTCCATCGCTTTGGGAACGCTCACCGCTCTTGGAAGCTATAACAAGTTCCACCATAACGTGTTTAGGTGAGTACAAGGAGATGCTGATTGTGTGTGGTGTTGTGGACTGCAACAATTAGTGTGTTCAGGAGACTGTTTTAGGTGTTCTAAATCAAAACAATATTTCTTTACTTTATCTTTTATCAGAAGCTTTGCTGATATTACAATTGAAATCAAAGTAGGTATTCGAAATCTCCTATGATTGTAAATAGTGCTTTACGTAGCGATAGGCCTTCTCAATTTTAAATGACACTTTGTGCTTTCTCTTTCTGTTTATGAAACAGAATTATTTGTCTGCACATTCTCTACACCCATCAGCAAAATGTTCTACCCGAGCACAGCTGCTGCGTGTTTAAAAGTATTTATTTCTTTAACATGTAAAAAAGCAATGTCGGGTCCATAAAAATTATTTTTTGACATATTCTTCCAATTATATCTAATTTTCATCTTTCATGAGTAAATCTTTCAAACTGTTGCTTTTTGTGGTCATGTTACATATGAAAGCAAGTTTCAGCAAAATATTTCAAATGTTTTATTTGAAATAAAAACTGTATTCACACTGTTTCGTTGTCGCAGTTAAGGGTAGGTGTACCAGCAGGTAAAGAAAAAAAAGGTCCAATACATTGCATTTGATTGGTCAACACTTGTTTTATCTGGTATCCACTATTCAATATATTTCAAGAAGGATCTGAAGAAGTCTTCTCCCAGGCAGCAAAGATAATCTCAGTATATAATGTCCACACTTTGAACCTTGCAAAATTGGTTACAAACATCTTGACAGATGATTTCACAGTGCAGATATATATTCAACATTCTTTATTCCTGCAGCATATGGATTCTGACGAGGGGTCTAGGAAGAAAAACCATAGCCAGGGAAAGAAGGGTTTATTGCAAGATGCTAGATATCAGACACACGGAGCATAAGAATCATCCCCAACAATAAAACTGATTGGACCGATAAACCGTTGAACTAAGCATTAGGCTTTGGCACACAATAGACGTAAATAGAGGAATGTATAGAAAATTTCTCCAGTGTGGTATTCTTATGACTTTTTTTGGACTTTAAACGAAGATCAAGATCTGCTGTTAACTTGCTATTGCTCTTTTAAGCTTTTACATTATTGCTACGCTCAATATGTAAGCGGATATACTGCTAACTTGCTGTTGCTCTATTAAGCTATTACATTGTTGTTGCCCTCAATATATAAGTGGATATGGTGTCAACTTACTGTTAAGCCATTACCTTGCTGTTGCTCTCAGTGTGTAGGTAGATCATGATATTGTATTTTTCGAAACAGACATACCTTTAAAACACAAGATATCGTGTTGACATAAAACTGTTAACGCTGGAGGGATGGTTTTAACAGGGACAGCATTTGCTTTTCCATGATCAACACCTTCACCAGCATGCTGGCCGGCCTGGTCATCTTCTCCATTCTGGGGTTCATGGCCACCAAACAGGGAGTGGACATCAAGGATGTGGCCGAATCTGGTCAGTTTGTGTCGTTTAGTCCTTGGTTATTGCTTTTTTTATCACACATATTACAAGTGTTACTATGCAATTGTATTTTTTCAAAGACATTTCATTACTTTGAAACTAATCTCATTGAGGGTTACTAAATAAATACTATGCTAGGTGACTGCTTATTGCTTTAGAAGTTCCTGATGAATACCTTTTTGCTTTTGGCATAAAATCTCAAATGCAACAATGGACAAAACACTACATGGGACAGTTGCTTGTTGGCATAGATTTACAACGTTGTTCTGATTATACCAGGTCCGGGCCTGGCTTTCATCGCTTATCCAGAGGCAGTGGCTCAACTCCCTGTGGCCCCATTGTGGTCTGCCATGTTCTTCATCATGGTCATCTTGCTTGGCCTGGACAGTCAGGTAGGTGACGCTCAGAGGAATATTGCCTCTGGTGCTAGTATGCTTGTAAACCAACAGAGAAAGACTGTATGCATGATGGTACGATTTATTGTACCTATGCCATGTTCAACAACAACATGAGGTCAAATGTGGCTTACTGCGCTGCTTGTGATCATACACTGAAGATAATATGGGGTTATTTCTTCTTCTCCATTTGAGTAACTTTTTACTTGTGGATTTTATTTGATGGAAAGGAGATGAACGGACAATTTTCACAGAGACTATATAATTTGAAATAAGGTTTCCTGACAGAAAAAAAACCCTTGATAGTTGATGAAACGAAACAAAACACAAACATTCTTTTACATCATCTATTTATCAAGATATACTATGTTGGGGTCCGACAGGGATGTCTGCTGTCGCCGACGCTGTTTAACATTTTCCTCGAACGCATCATGACTGACGCCTTGGAAGACCACACAGGCACAGTCAGCATTGGAGGGCGAACAATCACCAACCTCAGGTTTGCCGATGACATTGACGGTCTGGCAGGAAATGAAGAGGAACTGGCCAACCTAGTGAAGCAACTGGACGAAATATCCTCACGATACGGCATGGAAATCAGCGCCGAGAAAACCAAACTCATGTCAAACAGTGCCCAGCCAATCACCACCAAGATCACTCTCAGCGGAAAAGAACTGGAGACAGTTGACCATTTCAAGTACCTTGGAGCCATCATAAGTGAGGAAGGATCGAAGACCGAAATCCTAGCAAGAGCGGCACAAACAGCGGCAGCAATGGCAAGACTAAAGACCATATGGAGAGACAGAAACATCCCTCTCGGAACCAAGGTAAAGTTACTTAACGCGCTAGTCACCTCAATCATGCTTTACGCATGTGAGGCATGGACACTGAACGCAGACCTACAAAGGCGGATCCAAGCAGTAGAAATGAGATGCCTCAGAAGGTTCCTTGGCATCTTATACAAGGACCATGTCACCAACAATGAAGTCCGCAGAAAGATCACTCAACAAGTGCGGGACTATGAAGACCTACTGACCACAGCAAAAAAGAGGAAACTCAGATGGTATGGGCACGTAACACGCTCAGAAGGACTTGCAAAGACCATCCTGCAAGGAACAGTCCAGGGGAAGAGAAGACGGGGCAGACAGAGGAGAAAGTGGGCCGACGACATCCGTGATTGGACAGGGAAGGACTTCAGTGTCACCCAGGCACTCGCCCACGACCGCGCTAAGTGGAGCCAGCTGGTCCACCGTTCGTCCACCATGCAGCGCCCCTACGACCCTGGCTGGTTACGGGACCAATGAACAGTGAACTATGTTGAACTCTAATTTCACCATTTCATGATAATTTTTGCACAGTTTGTGGGCGTGGAAGGTTTCATCACCGCTATCGTCGACCTGTTTCCCAAAGTTTTACGCCAAGGTCACAGACGTGAACTGTTTGTCGCCTTCGTCTGCCTCATCTCTTTCCTCATTGGCCTGACAATGGTGATGGAGGTAGGTTACTGCTTTCTCCTCGAGATGTTTCTTAAATAGGGCTGCTCGCTACCCTTGTCTTTGACTCGTTTTTGACCGTTTCCAATGATTGTCTTGTGTCACAGGTCTGATTAAGTGTTGCGTTTTACACTGCTTGCTATGGTATGGCGGGTATTGTTTCTTTAGTTTTGAAGGATATCGTGTATCCTTGTTCTTATGAATGTTCACTATTCTGACTCGTCTTTTGTTTTTGTTTGGTGGAGACACAATGTTTAGGAATTATTAAGGAATGTTACGTTTCTGGGAGGACATACATGTTTTAAGACCTATTGAGGAATGCTACTTATCGGGTTTTACATGTTTTTGAGACCAGTAGCCTTACTGTTTACACTGATGTTGCTTTCTGTTGGACAAGATGAATGTGTCCTCTGTTTTAAAGGGTAATGTATGGATATTTATGCTGTTGTCCTGATGATTTTCACTGATTAAGTTCATTGAAGCTACTGATTGCTATGTCAAAGGTTGTTCGTTGTTATTGTTTCAGTGGGTAGTGCTTTTTGAACATTTTTTAAGAGGATAACGATGTTGCCGTTTTAAATGCTATTGTTTGTTATTGTATGATGAATGCTGTCTCAATCATGTCCTGATAAATAGTATGCTAGTTCCTGCTTTGATGGATGTTAATTTTGAATAGCATTTGTTGCTGTTTGTTTAACCTAATCCATTTGATTGGCAAGAAAACTTACTTTTGCCTTCTGATTGGGATTATTACAGTCACTACATAAATTTTCGTTGTTTTTTAGGTGTTTATATAATCCATCATTGTTGCTAATGATTCGCATAACTGCCTACTTGGTTGGTTGGGACTACAGTAACTGAAGTAGTCGATTACCGGTTGGCTATGTTTCTAGTTGTCCGTGGGAAAGAGTCTTCGGTTAATCTTTAAATTGTCTTACAAGACGTCTCCCGTTATTCTTAAAAAAGAAATTCAGTTCGAAAATTGTTGGTGTAATCTGTTTACATCTATGAGGGAAGTACTATTCATTTGAAATTGTTTGATATAGTTATTTAATCGATGGGCACGATCACGTATTTGACTCAGAAACTGGCATTTAATGCTTCTGAAAATGTTCATGCAGTGTTGTCATTCCTCAGTGGAGCAGAGTATTTGTTTGGTACCGACAGTCTGATGTTAATGCTGCCCGTTGCACATAGAAGAAATTTTATCTAATATTGAAACTGTTCTATAAAAATTTTTATTCCATTTTTGGGAGGACTATTTAAAACATTAAAGCGGGCGTGCGTAAATTTCATTCCTGGAAATAGTTCTCTGTCATAATTATAGTAGATTCACAACTACCTGATGTTAACCGCGGGAAGGAATTATTTTTGATGCTTTTTTGTAGGAAAATGATTACATTTCTTTTTGTCACTTTGTTTTAGTATGCTTAATTTGAGCTTAGATGCACAAAAACCTCACATATCTAATTTAAAACAGATGAACTGACATAAAAAGGAAACTCTCAACAAAAAGATGAGATATTCTAAGCCTAGCTTCAAAATGGGATAGATGTTTAATGTGTATTACTTCTTTGAAAATGTTTTGAATACATTTCTGTTCAAGATTAACAATAAGAAATACCAAATACAGGAGTAAAAGACTTAACACGCTGCAAAGGGAAACAGGAAATGGGAACATTTGATGGAAAGCACTGCTTATATCAACAGCTTCCATCGGTTATGTCCACAGTAATCACTGATATATATATATATATATATATATATATATATATATATATATATATATATATATATCTTCCTCTTTAACGATTATTATACAGTTGATTTCACAGATAATTAGACATATTTAACACGAAATAAACCAATATTCATGACAACGGATCATGTCCTAGTGAAAGAGACAGTAGTCAGTTATAGTTTGATTTGAAAATGTAACATATTGCACAATGCTTTTACATGTCCAACTTACACATCTTGTATATTTTGCTGTTCATTTGCATATTTTTTGTTTTGGTTTGGTTTCTTTGTTGTGTTGTGTTGTGTTTATAGACGTGTTAGTGGTGATAGCAAAACTACACAGAAGTAGAAGCAGCAGCCCTGATATTTCAGAGAAGCAAGCTTTATTGCATAGAACCACTTACCAATTTTGAATTTCTATTTGGCACTGCCTTCAGCAGATATTGTTCAAAAAGGCTATTAGCAGTTGTGAATTTGATGTTGCCTCCACAATAAGCTCCATAAAACATCATGTCTTACTTGTTGGTATTTAGTTGACACTGCTTCCTCTTCTGTAGCCTTCAAAGTGAATCATCAAGAGTGATTTTCTCCGATAGTGCTCATGCCGACTCCATTTCACGCATCCCTAGCCAAATTCACCCTGTATTCGTCACAAGACTTGACACCCCAAAAGAAACTATTACCATGAAGCTACTGTATGGCAACATTTTGTGACACCTTGTGGTATCTGTTCCTGCCCAGTGTAAGGCCACTTTGCACTGTCATTTTCTAAAAGCGATTGCAGCATTACAGCGATGCCCATTGGTGTCTGCTTCGGTCATGCGTACAAAGAACACTAACGGCTTTAAGTGCACAAACAACAATGACAGCATACTAATGCAGTAAAATTTTAGCGCAAGCGGACGCCAGAGGGAAAATGTCATTTCCCCAAAGACTGGGGGTAGCCCTGAAGACTGACACAAAAGGCAGATGTGGAAATGGAGGAGCCACGAAACTAAAACCATACAGAGAAGCCAGGACAGCAGGGCAGCACGAACATGGAGGAGCCACGAAATCGAACCATGTCAGTGGAAGGGCCATAAGAATGGGGGTATCGTGAAAGTTGACGAGTCGTAAAAATGGCGGTGGTGTAGAAGCGTAAGACCCACGGATATGGAAGAACCACGAAAGCAGAACCATGCAAGCAGAAACGCTACAAAAGTGAAGACAATGAAAAAGGACGAGCTATAAAAGTGGAGAAGCCATGAAAACAGATACAAGTGGTGACAACTTAAGAGTTGAAGATCTGTGAAAGTGGAAGAGCCACAAGAGCCAACGAGTTACAAAAGCAAAAGAGGTACGAAAGTTGCAGAAGTATAAGAAGAAAATGTGGAAGGGCCAAGGAATCAGTAGCGCCATGGCAGTGAAGAGGTATAACAGTGAAAGGGACATGGACATGGAGACGGCCTGAAGGAGAGGCGTGGAAAAAGGAGTGGTATCAGATAGAAAAGCAATCAAAGTGGAGAATCATGAAAGACGACGACGTACAAAAGGGAAAGTGCAAGGAAAGGGAGACTGGAGAAAGCATAAACGTACACAAGCCTCAAACTGAAAGTGTCATTAGAGTGACGAAGACATTAACATGGAGGATGCAGGAACGTGGAGAAGGCATGAACGTAGAGGAGAAACTCAAACTGACATCATGAAAAAACTGAAAGGCTACAGAACTGGAGACTGGTTTTAGTTTTACATCGACTGACGGGATGATGATAATGTTAATGAGGTCTTTGTTGGTGGACGACCTTGTGCTGGGAGGATGAATAGAGCTTCCTTTCAATATATAGCTGGGGGTCAAGAGAGACAGAGATACGGACAGCTGCAATGTTGGTCAGAAAATTGGTGTAAAACGCTCAGTCATATGTGTGACCAGACCCGAGTGACATCTGTATGACCCCACGTCTTTCCGTTTCATTTCATGGCATAGTCAGATCAGGGAGAAAGCTACACAACACTACACTACACTACAACACATACCACACCTATTTGCTAACATATAGGCCTGTGTGTTTTGTTATTTATCTACTTACACACTCAAATGTCTCGTTCTTGGACAAACGTTTGTCAGTGTAGCTTAAGGGACTAAGCAAGATTTCCATCCCACCCCCAGGGCGGGATGTATGTATTTCAGTTGTTCGACTACTACTCTGCCGGCCGAATAGCTCTTTGTGTGGCTTTCTTCGAGTGCCTCACGGTGGCATATGTGTACGGTATGTTGTAAAGGAGGAGCAAGGTGGTATTTTGACTCCTTTCTGTAGTGAATAGTTACAAGCTTTTGGAAATAATTTACTTCAGTGTGAACATGAAAAAAGAACACCCGGGATTTGTAGAAAAGGGAGGGGAGGGGAGGGAGGGTGACAAAGAGAGCACCAGTACATAACTGCTCTCTTTAGCTTATCTGTTTTGGGGATTCATTCATTTGTGTTTTGTTTTACAGGTGTTTCCCATTCCTTTATCAATCAGAGTCTGCCCCTTCTACCCTCTCTTTTCCCTTGACGGTTTAAACATTCGATTCCCATGTGCAATTCTTTGCCTGTCTTCCACAATTTAGGCGACCACTAAGGCATTGTACTTGTGATCGCATATCACATCATATTTTAGCCAATATTGTATAGGATGCCATTGTCTGTAACTTGTAATTAATTGATGCCAGCAACCAAACTTGAAGAGCTAGGTAACCCTTTGCAGTTGTGGCACAAAACGAAGTTTCTTTTGTGTTTGTCCAGCTTCAACGAAAAGTCCCTTGTTACCCACTCGCAAAAAAAACGGTTGGAGAAGAAGAAATGAAAAAAGACCGCCATATGCTGTTTACTCTTAAATGTTAGTTATTTGCATTGCTCTTTAGGCCAAAGGATGAAAATGTTTTGCTGCAAATAAGATAAACATATCACTGATGTAAAAAAGCAACAACCCCAACTAGGATGGCATGACTTTCTCTCAATCTATGGCCTCCAATATCTTCAAGCTATAGACTTTTCTTTTCAGTCTAAGACTTGAAACATTTGTCTTGATATTGCTTCGATGTCAGTTTTAGCGACCCAGTCATCATAATCACCTGTCAATACACCCTTCCCAGTATGTGATCCGGGTCATTCTATTGTATGGAGATGATTCTTCAACCCAGGTCTTTCTATACTTTGACACTGGAGCACAGGCTTATATATAACTGTGGTGCTAAAGAAACCTTGCTTTTAGTTCAATGGTTATAAAAGTTATGGAAAATGGATCACACTGCTTATAGCATTCTTGTAAAACTGATATGAACCAAACCTTCCAACACCTTGTCCTTTCTGCAATCTTTGTCTTCTGCTACCCCTTGCTTCTTTGTTACTGAGGTACAACTTGTTCTCCCCTTAGCCTAGAGCTGTGCTCTTATCCACAAATAGGGACATTTCAGCCATGTCTGTTCATTCCATTTGCAGAGTTTGCTTCCAGTTTTATCACAGCATTCTCACCCTCTCACAAAAGAGAGGCCACTACCTACCTGCTTTACCAGATCTGTTGAATCGCAGTAGAAAAAAATAGATACCAAGGGTTGGGAATAGAAAGGAGCAATGTGGGAAAATAATGAGTTGAAATCCATTTATCAGATGCTAGAACTTCCTAGTCATCCAACGCGTTGGTCAAGACTGGAGATCCCATTATGCTACCTCAGTTACATCATTGGCATTATGGAAGCGTATTGTACTGTGATGCTACATTCATTTACATTATTAGCCTTATGGAAATGTCTTGATGTGCTACAGAGTGTGTATGCATATATTTGTCTCCATTTACATGTGTGTGTGCGTGCGCGCGCGCGCGCGCGCGGTTGTGTCACTGTTTGTTTTGTGTGTGTTTGTATAGGTTTCTGTGTGTTGATGGCTGTGTGCATGTGCGTGAAATTGCATGTCAATATGTGTCCGAAATCAGATATGTCTGCGAATACATATGAGAAGGCTTGTACAAATGGAAATTGCCTTAATGCACTGTCACTGTGCTCTGGCTGTTTCCCAATTGCTGGTTCATTTTGACCTGTTTTTATATATTCATCCAGTACTTTATTCACCATCTACACATCAGTTTATTCTGAATGTGACCTTTTTAAGTAGTATTTATCGATATGGTTGTGTGATTATTTTATTTGTTGCATTTACAATAGTAAGGTATCGTACTTCAGACAATGTTTATTCTAAACACTTTAAGAAGTGACAAAATAGTCATGTATTTTAACAGAATTTTTTTCTGTTTCTTTTGTCATTTTTTTTAAACCAGTACCTCTAAGGTAAGTCGTGTCAATAGTGATCATGTGTTTGCAGATTTTTTGCACAGTTTGACTCTAAAATAATCCTTAAGATTTTACACGTAAGACAACTGCAAAATAAAACCTAAAACTAGGTACTTTTATCATTGAATAAGAGGTGACATTTCTTTCTTGTTTTAAATGGAAATTTGAAACCAGGACGATATCACCTAAGACTGATGACGAATGAATTAGTAAAACAAATAATTGTGGACAGGCCTCGATGTATTAATCACAGCAGACAAGCAAACGATGTTAACAGATAAAACTTACATGTGAGCCCGTAACAAACGTAAGGACGAACTGGAATAATCTTCTTTACTATTCCTTAGGTTTTCTCGTATTACTTGAAAAAAACCCAACGAAACAAACAAAAACAAAGACCCAAACAAACAAGCAGACATCAAAAACCTCAAAAGTATCGATGTTTTACCTTTCTTGAAAAGACAGCCGTGAGGGTTAAACTGTGTGAACAAAGGGAGGTAATGTTATAGTCTCCTCTTATACTTTGCGCGCACGCAGAGGACAGAACAGTTTTGAGAGAGAGAGAGAGAGAGAGAGAGAGAGAGAGAAAAGAGAGAGGGAGGGGGAGAGAGAGAGAGAGAGAGAGAGAGAGAGAGAGAGAGAGAGAGAGAGAGAGAGAGAGAGAGAGAGATGACAATGACAAATTCTTTTATTTCGAGGATAATGAATAAGCACACATGTGCTTTTTTACATCCAGTCCCCGCCCGTTAGGGATACATCTTAATAATAATAACCCAATACTTATACAGTCTCACAATAAAAACAAGGGGAAATAACCCTTTTCAAAACACCCCCCCCCCCCCAGCAACCCTCCCCCCCCAAAGCAAGCAATTAAAAGAAAATCCTAAGAATACCCCACCCCTACCCCCACCCCCCAAAAAAACCCTAACCAAAACAAACAAACAAACAAAAGAGAAGGAAAAACCAAACCAACAAAAGATGATAAAAAAGAGAAAAACAGACAAACAACAACAAGAACAAGAGCAACAACAAAGCCAAGAAAAATAACACAACCAAACTTAATAAGTCATAATGATAAACATCTACACATTGTCAAATGGTACACATACTTGTTACACATAATTATAAGATATTGAAATAGGGCACTCATTAAAACCTAAGTACAGAGGCAAGTCCAATAAAGTATTGAAAATATAAAATATGAATCCTTCATCGTGATATACTATGATTATAAGCAGGACGATAAAAGGTGAGAGAGAGAGAGAGAGAGAGAGAGAGAGAGAGAGAGAGAGAGAGAGAGAGAGAGAGACAGAGACAGAGAGACAGAGAGTGTGTGTGTGTGTATTTCAGAGATAATATCCAATATATAAATCCCAAAACAGTATGCGATCCCATCAACACTCATTTTAGATTATACTCGTTTCAAATTATATGTCATGATAATGAAATAAATTTAATACCCATACATCCACACAATAAAAGCAAGAAACAAACCAAGAAGAAATTTAAAACTATACAGTCGTTTAGGGAGAGAATATGGGTGGGTGAGTGAGTGTGTGTGTGTGTGTGTGCGTGTGTGTGTGTGTGTGTTTGAGTGTGTGGGGGTGGGGTGGGGGGTGTTTCGGGGATAGTACTAAATATGTAATACTCACATAGCACACGATCAACACAAACACTTTTTAATTATGACATGCAAATTGAATATCATGGTAATAAAATAAGTGCAATACCCATACACTCTCATAATAAAGAGGGGGAAAAAGCCAATAAAGTCATAAAAAGAACATCTACACATTGTAAGTAATAGAAACAAATTCTTTTTTTTTCCAGGATAATGAATAAGTATTCATGTACTTTTTTACATCCAGTCCCCGCCCATAGGGTCACATTTAAAAATGCACTCAGTACTCATACTTTCAAGCAGAAGAAGCAAAGGGAAAAAAACTTTTTTTTTTAAAGAAAAAGAGAGAAGAAGAAAAAACAAACAAACATACAACAAACAGACAAACAACCCCAGACGAGCAAAAGACAAAACAAACATACCACAGAACCCCCCCCCCCCCCCCCCAAAAAAAAAAAAAAAAAAAAAAAAGAGAGAGAGAGAGAGAGAGAGAGAGAGAGAGAGAGGAGAGAGAGAGAGAGAGAGAGAGAGAGAGAGAGAGAGAGAGAGAGAGAGAGAGAGAGAGAGAGAGAGAAAAGACAGACAGACAGATAGACCGACAGACAAACAGACAGAAAAAATATTTTCGTAACCGTTGTTTGTTTGTTGGAAGCCACTGAGCCCAGGGCATGGCTACCTGCAGTAATAGTTTGTTCTGCTTATTCGCTCGTCATCAGTTCTTCTTTCATTTTGAACGTGTATGCATTTCATTTATTTTTTGCTGACCCCTTAAACACAGTTTCTATGTAGTATTTTCTTCCCGTTTATTCACACACACACGCGCGCGCGCGTGCACACAAACACTCGCGCGCGCATACTCACTCTCACACACACACAAGCACATGTGCATGTGCAAGCACAGACTCTCTCTCTCTCTCTCTCTCTCTCTCTCTCTCTCTTCTCTCTCTCTCTCTCTCTCACACACACTGACAGCGTGTGTGTGTGTGTGTGTGTGTGTGTGTGTGTGTGTGTGTGTGTGTGTGTGTGTGTGTGTGTGTGTGTTGGTATTTGTTTATGTGTTGGTGTGTGGTGTGTGTGTGTGTGTTCCATGTGTGTGTGTGTATGTATGTATGTATGTATGTGTGTGTGTGTGTGTGTGTGTGTGTGTGTGTGTGTGTGTGTGTGTGTGTGTGTGTGTGTGTGTGTGTGTGTGTGTGTGTGTGTGTGTGTGTGTTCCCCCCAAGGACACATCCTTTCTAATCAATCGGTTTAACTAAATCGGTTTTACATTTGTTTATTACTGGCCGTCTAAAGCCCGAACCCCTTTGCACATAATCATAATTATAGATAGGACGACATTTTGTCTTTTGGTGCAACTCTCCGTGATAGTGGATATTCATCTATGCCGCTCTACGGGATGGGTCAAAAGTACCTATAGGATAGTCATCCTTAATTGGTAAGCAGTCCCCAGACGAGTAGTTCCGTACTGTCTTTTAGCATGTACAGAAGTGTACAAATAATTGGCAATCGCGATTTTCCTATTTAACTAGTAAGTTCTTCATAGAGCAAAAGACTTTTCGTTGGCGTTCTTCTATATCTGTGTGTGTGTATGTGTTCGTGTGTGCTTGTGTGCGTGTGCGCTCGCGCGTGCTAGTGTGTGTGAAAGTGTGCGTCTGTGTGTGCGCGCGTTCGTGCGCACCTACGTGTGTGTCTAAGTGTGTGTGCGCACATATAAGGTTGGGGTAGTCAGAGTGCGTACGAGCGAATTTGCACGTTGTGTGTGTGTGTGTGTGTGTGTGTGTGTGTGTGTGTGTGTGCACATGTGTGTTAGTGTATGAGTATATGTGTGTGCATATGTATCTTCTTTTTTAATTTAACGTCTTTTCACATTACGTGATATTAGACAAAAAGGCATATGTATGTGTGTGTATGTGTGTGTGAAATAATGAGACTGCTGAAAATTCCAGACATGGCATTGCCGCTTCAAGCAAGCCAGTAGTGCATCATTCATTTACATGTCTACAAGCGGCATGGCACTGATAGCTGAATGGACTAGTTCCTCAAGAGTCGCTGGGGCACTGCACTGAATGTTTTTTCAGGCAATGTGTCATTGGCAACTTGTTATATGTTCCCCACCTTAACACTCTAAGGGTCAACCAGATTAGATGCATTCTGACTTAGCTGGATGAGACCAAGGTACTGTGTGCAAACGCATGCAGAACATCTTGCAGACACCTTAAAACCTGTTTTGCCGTTCGAAAGTCTAGGCCATTTGTGCCAGTCGGAACTGATGACAAACATATCCAAAAACGGCAAGCACAGAGGGACTGGAGGTAAAAAAAGAAAAGAAGCATACAAGTACATATTTCATTGCCCTTGAAAACATAAATAACCTATATACATATTTTTTTTAATGAAATAAATCCCACCTAAGAATCAGCGCGAGACCATCTGTACACACTAGATGAGGATGTTTGCGTGTATGACACTTTTTAAGTACCTGACCATGTAGGCAGTAATATTTCGACTTAAGAGAATTTTTTCTCCTCTCTTTTAAAGGAGAGTACAGGTTGTTATGCTAATAGTTTGTCAGGGCCGAAGACAATCACACCATTAATGTTTATCGGGGATGCTATCAGGGATTCGAGAACACTCAATATCATTCACAGCATACTTGAATAACTGACAAACCGTTACCTCAATAACTGACAAACCGTTACCTCAATAACTGACAAACCGTTTACCTCAATAACTGACAAACTGTTACTCAATAACTGACAAACCGTTACTTCAATAGCTGACAAACCGTTACTTCAATAGCTGACAAACCATTACTTCAATAGCTGACAAACCGTTACTTCAATAACTGACAAACTGTTACTTCAATAACTGACAAACTGTTACTTCAATAACTGACAAATCGTTACTTCAATAACTGACAAACCGTTACCCCAAGAGCTGACAAACCGTTACTGCAATAGCTGACAGTTACTTCAATAACTGACAAACCTGTTTTTCTTTCACTGACAAACCATTACATCAATAACAGACAAACCGTTACTGCAATAACTGACAAATCGTTACTTCAATAACCGAAAAACCGTTACTGCAATAACTGACAATTCGTTACTCCAATAACCGGCAAGCTGTAGGCCTGGACCAGTCAGCAAGTTGAACTTGGTAGAGGACATCCCCCAGACAGATGTACCACTAGGTTAGTTCACCCTCTGCATATGTATCACTAGGTTGGGTTAGTTTATCCTCTGCATATGTATCACTAGGTTGGGTTAGTTTATCCTCTGCAGATGTATCACTGGGTTAGTTTATCCTCTGCAGATGTATCACTGGGTTAGTTTATCCTCTGCAGATGTATCACTAGGTTAGTTTATCTTCTGCAGATGTATCACTAAGTTTATCTTCTGCAGATGTATCACTGGGTTAGTTTATCCTCTGCAGATGTATCACTGGGTTAGTTTATCCTCTGCAAATGTATGACTGGGTTAGTTTACTCTTTGCATATGTATCACTGGGTTGGGTTAGTTTATCCTCTGCAGATGTATCACTAGAATAGTTTATCCTCTGCAGATGTATCACTAGAATAGTTTATCCTTTGCAGATGTATCACTAGAATAGTTTATCCTTTGCAGATGTATCACAATAGTTTATCTTCTGCAGATGTATCACTAGGTTAGTTTATCTTCTGCAGATGCATCGCCAGGTTAGTTTATCCTCTGCAGATGTATCACCAGGTTAGTTTATCCTCTGCAGATGTATAACCAGGTTAGTTTATCCTCTGCAGATGTATCACTAGGTTAGTTTATCCTCTGCAGATGTATAACCAGGTTAGTTTATCCTCTGCAGATGTATCACCAGGTTAGTTTATCCTCTGCAGATGTATAACCAGGTTAGTTTATCCTCTGCAGATGTATCACTGGGTTAGTTTATCCTCTGCAGATCTATCACCAGGTTAGTTTATCCTCTGCAGATGTATCACTGGGTTAGTTTATCCTCTGCAGATGTATCACTAGAATAGTTTATCCTCTGCAGATGTACCACTAGGTTAGTTTATCCTCTGCAGATGTATCACTAGAATAGTTTATCCTCTGCAGATGTATCACTAGGTTAGTTTATCTTCTGCAGATCTATCACCAGGTTAGTTTATCCTCTGCAGATGTATCACTAGGTTAGTTTATCTTCTGCAGATGTATTACTGGATTAGTTTATCCTCTGCAGATGTATCACCAGGTTAGTTTATCCTCTGCAGATGTATCACTAGGTTAGTTTATCCTCTGCAGATGTATCACTAGGTTAGTTTATCTTCTGCAGATGTATTACTGGATTAGTTTATCCTCTGCAGATGTATCACTGGGTTAGTTTATCCTCTGCAGATGTATCACTAGGTTAGTTTATCCTCTGCAGATGTATCACTGGGTTAGTTTATCCTCTGCAGATGCATCACTAAGTTAGTTTATCCTCTGCAGATGTACCACTAGGTTAGTTTATCCTCTGCAGATGTATCACTAGAATAGTTTATCCTCTGCAGATGTATCACTAGGTTAGTTTATCCTCTGCAGATCTATCACCAGGTTAGTTTATCCTCTGCAGATGTATCACTAGGTTAGTTTATCTTCTGCAGATGTATCACTAGGTTAGTTTATCTTCTGCAGATCTATCACCAGGTTAGTTTATCCTCTGCAGATGTATCACTAGGTTAGTTTATCTTCTGCAGATGTATTACTGGATTAGTTTATCCTCTGCAGATGTATCACCAGGTTAGTTTATCCTCTGCAGATGTATCACTAGGTTAGTTTATCCTCTGCAGATGTATCACTAGGTTAGTTTATCTTCTGCAGATGTATTACTGGATTAGTTTATCCTCTGCAGATGTATCACTGGGTTAGTTTATCCTCTGCAGATGTATCACTAGGTTAGTTTATCCTCTGCAGATGTTTCACTGGGTTAGTTTATCCTCTGCAGATGTATCACTAGGTTAGTTTATCCTCTGCAGATGTTTCACTGGGTTAGTTTATCCTCTGCAGATGCATCACTAAGTTAGTTTATCCTCTGCAGATGTACCACTAGGTTAGTTTATCCTCTGCAGATGTATCACTAGAATAGTTTATCCTCTGCAGATGTATCACTAGGTTAGTTTATCCTCTGCAGATCTATCACCAGGTTAGTTTATCCTCTGCAGATGTATCACTAGGTTAGTTTATCTTCTGCAGATGTATCACTAGGTTAGTTTATCTTCTGCAGATCTATCACCAGGTTAGTTTATCCTCTGCAGATGTATCACCAGGTTAGTTTATCCTCTGCAGATGTATCACTAGGTTAGTTTATCATCTGCAGATGTATCTCGTAGTTAGTTCACCATGTGCAGAATAAATTTATCACCAAGTTAGTTCACCATGTGCTGATCAGTGCATCTACAAAAAAAAGGTGGAGAAAGAGTAAGTGTTCAACCAGGTAGTTGCAATCAATGCTATCCAATCAAACTGTAGAGTGTGGAACTGTCCTTAGGACTGCTTTAGTAAGCCCCAGTTAGAGCATCCCCGATAAGTCCGCATAAAAGAACGGCTTTGTCTTGTTTTTCTCTTGGCATTATCTATCACTTCTCCTTCATACTTGGCTAGTATTTGATACTGTAGTTGTTTTTTGTGGGGGGGGTTTTGGGGGGGCGGGGGAGGGGGTGCACGTATGCTGTGAATAATATCTCGTGTTCTGGAATGTATGAAAAAACGATTGTCACAGTTTTTGGTTTTTATCATTCTGACAAAGGCATTTGCTACTTCTGGTGGGCTCTAAGGCGTACTAACACTTCCCGTCTCCTCTGTTCTCGTGGGTGTGTGTGTGTGTGTGTGTGTGTGTGTGTGTGTGTGTTTTGTGTGTGTGTGCGGGTGTGTGCGTGTGGTGTGTGTGTGTGTGCTTGCTTGTTGCGTGTATGTTCGTACGTGTATGTTCATATGTGTTAGCGTGTGTTTGTTCACAGGTGTATGTGAAATCTGGCTCTGAGAACATAAAGGCAGAATATGCTTACGTGAAGCCTTTTATACTTTCGCGAGCGAGAGAGATAAAGAGAGGAGAGAGAGAGAGAGAGAGAGAGAGAGAGAGAGAGAGGAGAGAGAGAGAGAGAGAGAGAGAGAGAGAGAGAGAGAGAAAAGAGAGAGAGGATTATCGGTTTCAGATCGGTTTATTCTAGAACAGGTATCAGTTCCTAAAAAGCCATAACCCATCGAAAGAAGAATATTCTTAATGATTAATAGGTTAACTCTCTTTATCTTAAAGAAACACTTTAACGTTGGATAGCCTTATTGATTATCAGAGAGAGAGGGAGTGAGAGAGGAGGGGGGTAGTAGAAAAAGGTCACAATTCTACAATTATTGTTCACAAGTTACATCGATTATTCCACTGTGTCTTGTAGGGGTAGACCGGTTCTACGACAACCTGGAGATGATGTTCGGTTTCCGCATGGGACCTGTGATGAAAATCTGCTGGTGTGTCCTGACACCCATGTACAATATGGTGAGTTAATTATTTCCTTTCCTCCCACTGGTACTGTCACCCCTCAGAATATCAAAATCAATGGAACTGATCTGAAATACTTTCAACGTCAAATATTTTGGCTCTGTGAGAGAGAATAATGGCTCCTGTCTAAAAGACGTTAAGGCTAGGCTTAGTATGGCCATGCAAAAGATGATTCATTTAAACAACAATTTGGAAGACAGAGGCATTGCCAAATATCTAAAAATTAGAATTGTCAAAACACTAATCTAGCCTTTATTGCTGTATAAGTCAGAAGCATGGACACTTCGAAAATTGGAGAGAGACAATATAAACGCATCCGTAATGTGGTTTTATAGGTGACTTCTAAGAATCAAATGACCAGACAGAAGAACAAATGAAAGTATTCTTGATGAGATCTCAGTGCAAAGACGAATACTGGCTAAAAATGTTAAGTGAAGACAGATAGTTGGTCATGCAGACAGAAACGCACAGACAAATCTGATGACGATGGTTCTCCACGGTAAAGTTGAGGGCAGAAGGAAAAGAGGCAGATCACCAACATCCTACATTGCCAATGTCACTGAGTTCAGTGGTCTGTGAAGGCTACAGGATATTGTATAACTCAGCAGAGAGGACAAAAACCCTGGTGGCATTGCGTGGAGCTCCTACCGACGAGAGCGGCGATGGAGGGAGTTGAGATGTTGACTACTGTTGTTTATAGCCCAGCTGACCACTATAGTACGCCAAGGTCCTGTGAGTAAAATGCTATAGAAGCACTTGAAAGAAACCACGGCAACAGAAGCATTGTCTTCGCCTAAAAATCTATAGATAAAAACTTTCCACGGGGGAAAAATACAAACGCGACCAGGGGGAAAAAAAGGGTAACCCTGCTATTGTGGCGACACGCTCTACCCCGAAGAAGACCAGCCCAATCTTCACGCAGAGAAATCAGCCATGATTTAAAGCGGTTAAGGATACAAAATAATATGATACTTTGTGTGTTTTGCCCCTTGTACACTGCAACAAAACATGAGCAAATTCCTTATCAATATTTACTTTGAATGTTTGGATCTTTTTCATAAACAAATCAAAAACAAAGTGAACTATCAATCTTTACTTCGAGTGTTTCATGTTGTCCCGTACACATCAACAAAGTTAAGAAACGTCAGTTTTTAATTCTTACTTCCTTTGCTTGATACAAACTGCCTCCTAATAAAATAAATACAGGAAACAAGAAAAATCCTACAGACAACAACAACAACAAAAGCCCAATAGAAATCAACCCAACCAACTACCCAGCCTCATCTGAACTGCTTTTCACAGGCCATCTTCATTATGGGCTGCATCAGCTATTCTGAGCTGAGCTACAAACGGAAAACGCTGACATACGAATACCCCGGGTGGGCCATTGTGATCGGCTGGACCATGGCTCTGGTGTCCATTGCCTGCGTCCCCATTGTCATGGTCGTCCGGATTCTCACCGCCGAGGGCTCTTTCACTGAGGTAAGCCATTTCAACTGTTTCTTCTTTATGTGCATGACTCGTCTGTGAGTGATTTAACTCCCTGACAGCATTTTGATGGAGGAAGTATTGCGATAACACACACGCTGTGTAGTAACATGAAGAAAAGATTTAGGAGATGTAAAAAAGGAATGGAAGTGTAGAGAAAGGGGGAGAGGGAAGCGAACAAGAGAGTAAAGGGGATCGTCTGAGATAGAGTGAGCTATGAGAGTGTGCTTGTATGCTTACAAAAAGCCTGCATGCACGTCAAATACGGTCTGTTTACACACACACACACTTCTATCTACTCACGATCTGACGGCCATGGTTCGTGCCCAGGTTCAAACCCCCCCAGGGACGCCCGTTCAAGAGGAATTTTCCCCTGGAGTTACCATCAGTGCCGACTCCACTCCCCCGAAAGTCCTTCGAATGAGACTATAAACCCAGGTCCGGTGTGTGATCGCACGCAGAACATTTTGCGCATACGTTAAATCCCGTTCCGCCTTTCTGGAGTAGGCCGGTGTCTACCGGTGGGAACGGATGACAATATTTACAAAACTGCATGCGCACGGGGACTGAATAACAAAAATCACATGAGTGCTTATTCCACTATCTTGAAAGAAAAGCATTCTCTCTCTGTGGTTTTTTTTGTCTGTTTGTTTGTTTTAAAAAGTTTTTTCCCTTTGTTTCTACTGTTTGAGAGTATGAGTATTGGGTTCATTATTAAGATGTATCCCTACGGGTGGGGACTAGATGTAAAAAAGCACATGAGTACTTATTATCCTGGTAATAAAAGAATTTGTCTCTCTTACTTACAATGTGTAGATGCTCATTTTATTACTTTATTGGGTTTTTTCTTCTTTATTGTGTGAGTGTATGGGTATTAGGCTTACTTTATCAGAATGACGTTCAAATTGTATGAGTATAATCAAAAAGTGTTGATGGTGATCTTGTGTTGTCTTGAAAAGTATATATTTTTTATTATCCCTGAAACACACACACAACACACACACACACACACACACACACACACACACCACACACACACACACACATTCTCTCTCTCAATGACTGTATAGGTTTGAGTTTTTTCTTTTCTTTTCTTTCTTGTTTTTATTGTGTGAGTGTATGGTATTTAGTTAGTTTCAGTATCATGAGATATAAATTAACGAGTATTTCAGTGTTGATGGTGATCGTGTACTGTTTTGAGAATTATATATTAAATATTATCTCTTAAATACACCCCCCCCCTCTCTCTCTCCTTTTATTGTTTTGCTTATAGTTATAGTTGTTAAGTATCCTGATGAAGGACATATTCATACTTTATACTTTCAATATTTTATTGGGCTTGTCGGGTGTACTTGTATTTTAATGAATCCCTATTTCAATATCTTATAGTTACGTGTAACAACTATATGTACCATTTTACAATGTGTAGATGTTTATTTTTATGGCTTTACAAGTTTGGGTTTGTTTCCTTTTTTTTTTTTTTCTTTTTTTTCCCTTGGTTTTTTGTTGTTGTTGCTTGTTTTTCTTTTTTCTTCTTCTTTTTTTCCCCGTTGATTTTTTTTTTTTTGGGGGGGGGGTCTTTTTGGGGGGGGCATTTTGTCTTTTTTTTTGGGGGGGGGGGGGGTGTTTGGGGTTTTTCTTTTATTTGTTTGGTCTTTTGTGTTGTTTGTTTTGTTTTTGTTTTTGAAAGGGTTATTTCCCTTTGTTTCTACTGCGTGAGAGTATGAGTGTTGGGTTATTATGAAGATGTATCCCTACGGGCGGGGACTGGATGTAAAAAAGCACATGAGTGCTTATTCATTATTCTCGAAATAAAATAATTTGTCATTGTCATTGTCATTGTCACACACACACACACACCTAGTCACCGACATAGCTTTCCCCATCCACATAAACCCGCAGATTACATGCACCCCAACTTTCCGAATCCTAAAACCAAGGCCTTCGAACCCTTTCTCAAACCAATCCTCTCGTAACTGATCTTCCCCCCTCTGTGCAGCGTGTCAGATACTTGACCAAGCCCCGCCTGCACCGTCACCAGATCAGGTCCGAGGAGGACCTCTCCACCATCATTCCGCTCAAAGACGACGGCCTCAAGGATCTGGACATGCACATGGAAGGTGGATGCCTTGCAAAAGATACCCTGCTGACCGGTGTTCCCGGATACACGCCCGTCTCATTGACGGACGAAAGCAGCCCTGCAGCCATGTTAAATGCCTCACTCCCTCCAAGTTATCGGCTCATAAAGTATGGAGGAGAAAAAATAGGCAGAAGAATGGCCTGTTTCCTTTAAAAATAACAATTGTAGGAGGAGGGAGCTGGGGGTGGGGGTGGGGATGGAGAGGGTTGGGATCTATGTGAGGGTAGGAAGCATGTGCTACCCATTATATACAGGTTTTATACGCTAGTGTATGATGTCAGGATTTGATGATGGCAGATTTATGAAGAAAAGTGGTTTTTAGTGGGAGTTCTTTTAAGAATGGGTGGTAAAGTGGGTAAATACAGTTTGTTTTGAGTCATACACTGTAAAGGACTGACTGTAAGGGGATAATCGCTGAAAAGAAAAACACAAGAACTGACTTGAACCACATCAGTAGCAACAGTTCATTATTTCTGATAAATACCAACACTAGGGTGTGTGTATTACTAATAGCATGTTCTTGTGTTACATAGAATGACTTAAATACTTATAATCATTTTCCCGTCCTCAAGTCACAGTATGCCTTGTATATATTGTGTTTATACTCTCTTCATGTATGTATGGTATGTGCGTAAGTTACAAAAATACGACAAATTGCTTTATTTGGTCATAAACAAACATTTTTAGTTTAAAAGTTGTCACTTTATCCACACACAAAAACACCTCAATATCTCTCCTTCGTGTTAGTCAACTTTAACTATGGATGCTTTGTTGAAAATTTCTACTCTGGTACTTCCTTCAAATCTTTTTATTTTTCCTTTTCTGGTTGAAACTGAATCTTAATAATTTGAATATGTGACATTTTGATATCCACAAAACTTAGCAATGACCAAGAATGATGGTATTTGGTCTTAGTGTGTATACTTCAAAACCGGACTGGACAGATACAGCTATTCCTGTCTCTTTACAAATCGTCTCCTTCAAAGACGGAAACAGTTTCTGTCAAGAGCTGAATATGCAAAAAGGTGCCCCCAGAAAGAACCCATCGTCAAAGATGTCGATGGGCCTATGCTTCCCCAAGGGCAATACTGAAGCTATGTCAGGAGTGAAATCAATCTGGAATACTTTTTTGTTTATACTGCAGGGCACGACACCCCCAAAACATCAATGGACTGCTTGCAACACACACACACACACACACACACACACACATCCCACACACACACACACACACACATACACAGAGAGAAGAGAGAGAGAGAAAAGAGAGAGAGAGAGAGAGAGAGAGAGAGGAGAGAGAGAGAGAGAGAGAGAGAGAGAGGAGAGAGAGAGAGAGGAGAGAGAGAGAGAGAGAGAGAGAGAGAGAGAGAGAGAGAACGCCAGCCAGTTTGTCAGCTCATGAATGTAGCCTTTCCCATCAATCTCATTTTCTATTTTTTAAATTTGAGTCACAAGAGCAGGGATACACATGTTCAGGTCGGGAGCTTATATCACCAAATCAACGGCACAGCTTTCTGAAATGCTATCAACACATCATTTTTACTCATGACTTTCTCATACTGAAATATTGGGGTGACGGATCTGGTCAGACAAAGCGTCTGGTGAAGACAATGTAAATACAGAAGTATTTACATTGTAAATACAGAAGTACATTTTCATAACCATATCAGTTCATTTTCTTGCTTTCTACATATCTGAAAACATCTTAACAAGTACGTGTTGCAGTTTTCTCCTTGTAAGAACAGAAGTCCTGAATGGGCACTGGTTATGTCATCGATTGATGTTTTTTTTTCATGCTCACAAAATGTGAGTGTCTTGTTCTCAGACTTGTCAGCTCATGAATTTGGGGCCGGGATAATTCAGTGGTCAGAGCACTCGCTTTCCCCAAACTAAGGTTAAGCAGCATTGAGCGTGGTTTCCAAGTGGATTGGTAAGCGTTTGTGCGTCTTGGCTTCAGTGCAGTCCCCTAGTTCACCCAGCTGTAAATTGGTAACCACCCACTGTAAGGTCAGGGAAGGTAAAGCGGCGAGGGAGAGGCGATGGCCGCCGCTCTCAATATGCTTTCTTGTGGAGAAGCTGAGGTCTCTGACATCTTGTTCCCCAACGAATGCGTAGATTATGAAAACACTTCTACCACCTTTTACCAGACTTGTACAACATCCAATCACGTGATGTTGATCAGGTGTATCATTTTTAGAAGGCCTGCACAGCCTCATGTTACCATGACTGCCACGAGCTGAGGCCAGCATGGCCAGACTGGCTCTGGCACCAGAGTGAGCAATGACACAGCAGGATTCTAGGTCATTTTGTTTTGTTTTGTTTTTTATGTTATTAGTTTGCACTGTTACTATTTTTGTGGTTTTCATGACTCCCATGACTATACTTTTTGGATATTTCCCCCAAAATTCTTGTTTTTCACAACTGATGTAAATAAAATGAGTCATCTCTGAACTCTCATCTTGGTGTGTTTGTCTGATAGTGGCGGGTGTATGATGTGTTTGTCCGTGGTTAAGTTTAATTTTGCAATTCAGTATGACTTTTTATGTTTTGATAAAAGAATATGATAGAACAATGAAATTCACTTTTTCTTACCTCTCTCCCCCCTTACAATCACGGTATACATCAGTAAAGGGATCCAAAAGATCAGTATCAGAAAATACCTTCTGTTAACAAGATTCCCAACATGTTGTTCTTTCGATTTAACGTCTTTACACTATAAGTGATATTAGACGAAACAGTTCCCAACAGAAGGTGTGTCCCGTGCCTTGTTTCGGTGTGATGACAGTACGCTTTTACATCAGTGACATGACTTTATTTCACTGCACGCTCGGTTATCTTCTAGCTTTTTGTTGCTATACATCTACTGTATATTCTTCGCTTTTGTTGCTATACATGAACTTTAGATTCTTTGCTTTTGTTCCTTATATATTTACTGTAGATTCTTCGCTTTTGTCGAAATACATTTACTGTAGATTCTTGGCTTTTGTCACTACAGCATGTCACTCATCTTTTTTCGAAACTTTGAGATAGACGCATCCCACCTCCAGAACAACTAACACGTACAGATACTCTAAAGCTTCGCCCGCCCCTATCAGGAAACTCGCTGTAGTAACTTTTACTAGATATATTTGCAAGACAGGCATTCCTGTACCGTGGGTTAGTTTAGTTTGCTTTGCAAGACATTTACCATTTTAGTTTCATTCACCAGGGTTAATTGTATAATGTGCAAGCAAGCGCCCACACGTACACACACACACACACACACACACACACACACACACACACACACACACACACACACACACACACGTGGGAATGGATGAAATTTCAAAACTGTGTGCTCATTCCATTATCATCGAAAATTAAATAAACATACAGCGCGCGCGCGTTCATTGAAAGATGTGATTCAAATCAAAATGCATAAACATCCCTTGTAGGCTAAAAGCAATAAAAACATACATAAGAGAGAAGAACTCGAAACACATGAATATACATACATATACATACACACGTGCACATACATACAGAACGAGAGAGAGAGAGAGAGAGAGAGGAGAGAGAGAGAGAGAAGAGAGAGAGAGAGAGAGAGAGAGAGAGAGAGAGAGAGAGAGGAGAGAGAGAAGAGAGGAGAGAGAGAAGAGAGAGAGAGAGAGAGAGAGAGAGAGAGAGAGAGAGAGAGAGAGAGAGAGAGAGAGAGAGAGAGAGAGAGAGAGAGAGAGAGAGGGAGATAGACTCATCAATAGGATGAAAACATAAATATTCCAGCTACTCACTGTCTCATCCTTGAGATATTGCTATGGCGCACTTCTCTCTCTCTCTCCTCTCTCTCTCTCTCTCTCTCTCTCTCTCTCTCTCTCTCTCTCTCTCTCTCCCCTCTCTCTCTAACGGACGGAAACGTATAAAAAAAATTACAAAACCGCATATACACGGGGACTGGATGTAAAAAATCACACGAGGGTTTATTCCATAACCCTCGAAATAAAAAAAATAGAATGAAATAAAATAGATGACATAAACATATCTAGTTTAGGTGCTAAATATCGATATCATAAATCGTTAATGTTCTTTTTTCCACTACAACACATACCGACACTTCGAGCAGAAAGAATACATTTAATATTTGAACATTTCGGATGTGTACATTGAGACTGTTGATTGAGGCTTCAAATTGCATTCATCGACTTAACGTTACAAACACACACTAAAGGGAAGAGGTAGGTGTAAAACTAGTTGAAGTAAAAGCAGACCATAAACAGTTTTTGAAATTTATAGGAGCAAAACATCATAAACGGTTTATGGCAGCTGTATATATACTGTCAAATTACCAACACACACACACACACACACACACACACACACACCACACACACACACACACACACACACACACACACACACACACACACACACACACACACTACACATCACTCTTAATCCCTTCTCCCAAACGAAAGAAAATTCGGTGACGTCGATTTCAAACATGGCAACCTCCAAGCATAACTTATCAAACAATCAAGTTTATTTAAGACAAGAAGAAGACACACACACACAACCACACAACACATATATATATATATATATATATATATATATATATATATATATATATATATATATATATATATATATATATATATATATATATAAGAACGAGAAAAGCCACAAGGACATATCGTTGCAATGATCTCAACAGCATTAGAACAAAAATGAGACGCGAGGAGTAAGCACTCTGTCCCAAAGACTGCACTCAAGCAAACCGATAGAATCAGCAGTCAGCCTTTACAATTTGACAGCAGGCAAAACAAATCCTTGTAAGGAAAATGTCGGTAGAAAACACCAGCCCTAACAAAATAGAAGTAGAACACGAATTTTAAGAGCCCGAATCAGCTCACTTGTGAAACACTACACCAACAAAATCAAACCACACTACTCTACACAACCCCACACGAAACTACACGATTCTACACTACACTACGCCACAATACTCTACGCTACACTACGATATATTACACTAAATTACGTTACACTACGCTACACCACATAACACCACACGAGGCTATACAACACAACACAATACTACACGACACCACACTACACTACACAACACCACACGAGTCTTCACTACACTACACTACACTAAACCATTCCTGAGAGTTGTCATGGGAGCGATGCATACCAACGTTTCCCATTTGAGGCGGTCCTGTGTCAATGCTGGGTGTCAGCAAAGCTCTTGTATTTTTTGATTTGTTTACTCATTTAGTAATGTTGCCCACCCATTTGCTCTGCCCTGTCTTCTGCATCCCAGACTATTTGCATGATGGTCTGTTGCACGCGCTCACGCATCATTTGGATTAACATATCTGCAATTTTTTTACAAACACTAAGTACTACAAAATAACTGAATAGGAAGTATGCACATCAAAGGTATTGTTAATACTGTTCTGGTGTTGCCTGGAAAAAGTATACCAAATAAGCAGCTTACCGAAAGGTTTTTGTAATGATGTACAAATAGTTTTTTACTTCTGCACTTAAATAATGCTTCTGTTGTTAGAATTAATTGCACAGAAATGCATCGAATTCTTTGGAAACCTTACATTTTGAGGCGGTTACATTCATTGTTGGAATTGTTTGTAGGACAAGTTAAGAAAAAATATGTTAAAAGCCACAATTCTGCATTCTGAGAAAAGAAACCCAAACCCAAAGAAAACTAGACAAACGTATTCAGCTTGTTTTATATAGTGCACGGCTGAGGTGCCGATTCTTTCCTAGATCTTATTTCTGGACCAACATCAAACACGTACTCATATCACAGACGAAGACCTAAAGCGTATTACAACGATATGTAGCAAAAATTTGTATCGAAAATCTGTCGTTCCATTTGCAGTAAGCCTATGGAGTCGTGCAAAATTGGCAACTCTCTAAGTCAGCCTTTTCTATCCCTCTCTTTATTACTGTCTTGTTACTTTTCATGTCACCTCTAAATCTGTTTTCTACCTTCTTGGTCCATTCTAATGCATTTTCCCAGAAAGACTTTAAAAAGATAAGAATTTTCTCAAATTGCTTAAGTCGGATGCGCAGGGCCTGACTTGTCAGGCACTTAACGAAAGCGCAAAGCATTTTTGCTCATATGACAGACAACAATAGTTGCTGTCTGAGCTTCAGAAGAAGAAGACTGTATGTTTTTATGTTAGTGAAACGAGGAAACGTATTTTACTGTCGGCCTCAACTGGGACCAATGACCTGAAAAATATTTGTTCAAGTGGTTTGTAGTGGACGATACAATAAGTGCTTCTGATTATGCCAGTGCGCATTTGCTGAACACCTAAACATTGCATCTACTGTTTGGTCCACATTACAACCTAGTATATGCTCGTCTCTGTCCTTCCTCCTGATTTTATCTAAGTACAAACTTTGAACTGGTAGCTCTGATCTTCTAAGGCAAGACCAGTGCACTGATCTTTCAAACTATCCATGGATACATCAGTCTTTCAAAACAATTCTACCAGTAAATGTTGCAGTATGACACACAATGATTGGGGTTGTCGGTTAATTTTGCCACCTACATCCTACATTATCAACAACATTGGGGTCGTTGGCCTGGGATGGCTATGGGAAATAGTTAAAATTAGCGGTGATGGAGAGGTGTGGCGAATCCTGGTGGCAGTACCCTGTGCTCTTACCTTGGGAGCGGCGATGGAGACAGGTGAACAAGGGGCGGGGTTAATGTTATGGAGTATACATTATATGAAATCTAACAAATCTGATCACGGATATATGTTATGGTTAGGATATAGAGTTGCCATTGTGATGGGGCATGCGTAAGGACTTTTAAGTTGGCAAACATTTTTTCTTCTCCCCTCCGTTTCTTGTCGGTTTCTTGTGTACTATCACTGCTTCGATTTTTTGGTTATTCGTGTGGTGTGTGTGTGTGTGTGTGTGTTGTGGTGCGTGCGTGCGTGGTGCGTGCATGCTGCGTGCGTGCGTTGTTTGGTGTGTGTGTTGTGTGTGTACTTCTCTCTTCTCTCTTCTCTCTCTCTCTCTTCTTCTCTCTCTCTCTTGCTCAAATGATATCATGTATCATTTTGTGCAGTTAATGAATCAGGATTTAGGACTGGCCTAACGCTTATCGGGGACGGGATCAGCTCAGTGGTCTGAGCATTCCTTTCAAGCAAAGGTTACGCAGAATTGAGGTGGTCTCCATTGTGGATTCTCTTGAAGAACGATGCGAAACGATGACCACAGTTTTAACACCAGTGATGGCTGAGGACAGCATGCATATCCTTGGCAAAATCGCCGGAAAAAACACAACCATGGGTCACAGATGAAATTTGATTAGTGTGAAAAAAGCGAGCCTGAGAAGAGCAAGAAACACTAAGGAGGTAGAGTAAGAGAGTAAACAAGAGATCAGGAGAGACATTGAGGAAGACCAAGGAGGAATGGATAGAGAAGCAATGTACAGAAATCGAGAGGGCCTGAAAAAATAATAGCAGAAGAGCTACAGATTGGAAAGAAGCTCCCCAAACAGAAACAGGCAAGAGTCGTAACATCCAGGAAAGAAGGGAATTGCCTAACAGAAAAGAAGGAAATCGTTGGCAGATGGCGGAATACTGTTCCGAACTTTTACAACATCAGCCGCTAGGCGCCCCCAGCGTACTTGCAAGCCAAGCCTATCGAAAAAGACAACTTCCCAATTCTACGCGGGAAGTAGAAGTAGCAAATTAGATCGCTGAGAAAGGAAAAATCAGCAGGAATCGACAAATCCAGTAGAGCTGATCCAAAGGGGGGAGAAGCAGTGACAGAAATCTTACAAGTATCTGAAACAAGATCTGGCAGACCTGAGAGTGCCTACCCCAGGGACCAATAAATCATCATCACTTCCCAAGAAAGGAAATCCCCAGCAGTTGCCAAAACTACGGGGACAATCAGCTCAAAAGTCATCCCCGTAAAGTCTGCTGAAAGTGACCCTAAAAGGGCTGAAAACAGGCAAAAGAGATCATCGCGAAGAGCAGGCCTTTTTTTCGCCCAAATAGAAGCACCACGAACAGATATTCAACTGAGGGTTCTGTTTTGAGAAATACAGCCAACATCAAAAAGACATCTTCCACGTCTTCATTGACTTTAAGAAGCCTTCGATAGGTATGGCATGACGCTCTGTGGGCCACCATGAACAATTCAACATGGGCCAGAAGCTGATCCAACCATCAAGAACTCTACTCAAAGGCCACCATGCAGTACTGTACAGGGCACGGTGGGGGAAAATGGTTCCGTACCTCAGTTGGGGCCCGACAGGGATGTCTGCTGTCGCCGACACTGTTTAACATTTTCCTCGAACGATCATGACTGACGCCTTGGAAGACCACACAGGCACAGTCAGCATTGGAGGGCGAACAATCACCAACCTCAGGTTTGCCGATGACTTTGACGGTTTGGCAGGAAATAAAGAGGAACTGGCCAACCTAGTGAAGCAACGGACGAAATTCCCTCACGATTCCCGGCATGGAAATCAGCGCCGGAAAACCAAGCTATGTCAACAGTGCCAGCCAATCACCCCAAGATCACTCTCAGCGGAAAAAACTGGAGACAGTTGACCATTTCAAGTCCCTTGGAGCCATCTAAGTGAGGAGGGATCGAAGACCGAAACCCTAGCAAGAGCGGCACAAACAGCAGCAGCAATGGCAAAAACTGAGGACCATATGGAGAGACAGAAACATCTCTCGAAACCAAGGTTAAGTTTTCTAACGCGCTATCCCTCAATCATGCTTTCGGCATGTGAGGCATGGACACTGAACCAGACCTACAAGGAGGATCCAAGCAGTAGAAATGGGGATGCTCAGAAGGTCCTTTGGCTCCATACAAGGACCATGTCACAACATGAAGTTGCAGAATGATCACTCAACAAGTGCGGGATGTTTAAGACCTACTTACCAGGCCCAAAAAAAGAGGAAATCAGATGGGATGGCACGTAAACGCTCAGAGGCTTGAAAGGACTCTGCAAGGAACGTCCAGGGGGAGAGGAGAGGGCAGACAGAGGGAAAGTGGGCGACGAATCCGTGGGTTGGACGGGGTGGACTCAGTGTCACCCCGCATGCCCACGACCCGCGCTAGTGGAGAGTGGTCCACGCTCGTCCCCATGCAGCGCCCTTACGACTGGCGGGTTAAGGGACCGTGAACCAGTTGAACCAAGTGGATGGGTGACTTGCTCCCCCAGGCTTCATTACAAGTCCCCAATTTACCCAGCTGAAAGGGTACCCGCCCTCCTTTGAGATGGGAATGTAAAGCAGCGAGGGGAGGAGATGGGCGTTCAATAATAATGTGGCCCAAGGAAGTGAGGTCTCTGGGCACCTTCGTCCCAATTGGTTATGGGATCACCTTTCCTTTAAACGTCATGATATAGTTCTCGGGTCTCTCAGCGTTTAAAGGTTGTTTGTTGATAATGTCACTGTTTTTGCTGGGGTGGGGGTGGGGGGTATTTGTTTGTTGGTGTGTTGTTTGTCTGTTTGTTTGACGAAGAAAAGAATTTAAAAACGGGATAAAGCCATAAGCAAGTAAACAAAGGAATAGCAAAATAAGCGAACAGTCAAACAAACAGACCAAGTACAGTATAGAGTTTTGGTATAAGATGACAAACACTATTTGTTTATATAAGACGACAAACACTATAATTTGTCCATCAGTTGTCATGGTTGACATGGTTCGGCCATGTCACCTGCCACAACACTCTGCCAAAAACAGTACTGCAGGAAACACTCGAAGGTGGCAGAAAGAGGGGAAGACAGAACAAGTCATGGATGGACAACATCAGAGAATGGACCAGGATGAATGACTCGGCACTACTGCGCAGAGCCGAGGACCGAGATGGATGGAGGAGGCTTACCACGGCATCGTCTTTCGTGTCTCCTCCACGACCGCCAAGGTCACGGGGCTGATGGTGATGATGATGTCATGGTAATGATCTCTTTTTGTTTCTTCTTTTTCGTTCCTCGGCTGGAACTCCTGGGTCTCCAATCGTGACATTTTGCGTATGCGACCCACCATGTATACCCACCATTAAGAGCCGCATTCCGACTTCGGGGATATGATGTCTTTTGAAAATGAGCAGCATGTGAGCTTTAAGCTTGTCATGGCTATGCTGCTGATGCAGCAAATATGTCACGTTCTATTGATGGCGGTTTGCTCACACCAGTATAGAGACATGCCAGTGTTCCTTTGCGCACGCTGAAGATTGAATATGCATGTTGTCTGCTCTGTCTGTCACATGTTTGTGTATTCAACTGTTGTGTTATGCACAAAAATTTAGGGGGGGGGAGGGGTGGGTTTGGGGAAGTGTTACATTCCCGTGGATAGTATGAACTTATAACGTAGTGTGAAGGGAGCAGTTGAAACCTTGAACTGAACTGGCGATAGGACAATTAGATATAGGGTTTATCCGTGGGGAGTAAAGGTAAGTAGACCCCCACCTTCGGGAAAATTTCTGTGTGGGATTCCCTTTTTTTTCTCCCCCTCTCTTTTTTTTCTGCCTTTTTCTTTTCCCAGTTATCTCCTCCTTCTGTCTATTTTCTGCATTCTTTCCCTACTTTTCCCCTTATTTTCCACCAAAATTAAAGAAAAACGTGTTTCCCCCCGCCCAAAGTCGATGTGGGGATTGATTGTCAGGCGAAAACGGAAGAAAACACATCTTGTATTTGAAAAAACACAATGTAGCGTCCAATCGTTCGCGACGAAAACGATATTAAGAAGAAGAAGAAGAAAAGAAGAAGAAAAGAAGAAAAGAAGAAGAAGAAGAAGGAAAGGGGTTTTTTTTAAAAGGAAAAAAAGAAAAAGGAGGAGGGGGGGGGGGGGGGGGGGGGGAGAAGAAGAACAAGACAAGAAGAGCAAGAAAGAAAAGGTATAAAAACCGAAAACATTAAAACAACGCTTTTTATTATTTATGGTCGTCCGTTCAGTTTTTACTGTTGGGGCCCCAAAGCTCCGCACCCTTTGCCAGAAATTCTTAGATCAATCCCCCCTCCTTCCCCGGCTACCAGGAAAAATTCAGACAGGTCCATGTTTAAACCCCCTTTTGGATAGAACAGGATTATTTCCCTAATCTTTACTTTCCCCCCTCGTTTTGGTCGTGCGGCTTTTGTTGTCCGCGGCCTCTTTTTTTTTTTTGTTGAAATTTTTTTTATTTTTTTTGTTTTTTTTAGAAGAGAAGAAGGAGAAAAGAGGAAAGAAGAAGTGAAGGGAAAGGGAGAAATAGGAAGGGAAGGGGGAAAGGGAGGGGGCAAAAAAAAAACCAACAAAAGGGGAACAAAGAAGCTTGAAAAAAAGAGGAGACGGGGAGGAGGAGAAGGAGGGGGAAAAAAGAGGGGGAAAGGGGGCGAGGAGAGGAAGGGACAGAAAGAAAGAAAAAGGATAAGAAGAGAGAGAGTGGGAGGGAGGGGAGACAGAGAAACAGAGAAAAAAAGAGACAGAGACAAAGTATGCGACGGAGGGGGGGAGAGAGCAAAAGCAAGACAAAAGGCAGAGACTCTGCCAACCCGACAGGAACAAAAAACCCTGACAGGTGGGTGTGGGGTGAAAGTGTAGGGGCCAGAACAGATGTGAAACTGACGGTGTACCTTGTCAACCCCGCATTTTTTTGGAGGGTTTTTTTGACCTTCGTCAAAAACCCGTTCCACCCTTTTCCCCAAACAGCGAAAAAAAAAGATTGGAGCAAAAAGACCCCCCTCTCTCCCCCTGCCTCCTTCTCTCTTCCTTCTCCCCCTCCCCTCTCTCTCCTCTCTCTCTCTCCCTCTCTTCTCTTTCTCTCTCTTTTCCACCCCCACCACACACACACACCCCTTAACTTTCTCTCTTGTGGTGTGTGTGTGTGTGGGTGTTTTGGTGTGTGTGTGTGTTGTGTGTGTGTGTGTGTGTGTGTTTTTTTTGTGGTGTGTGCGTGGTGTGTGTGTGTGATTGATTGATTCAGTTATTTTATTGCCATTTAAAAAATTTTAGCTTATTTTACACAACAAAACATCAACTTAATTATTTATTTTTGGCTAAAAAATGATGTACACTAAAAAACTGTTTATTTTACTCTCTTTTTTTCTCTTTTCAAAAATCATACACATATTGATGAATCGTTGATATATATCAACTGTGATTATGCACTTGATTTTTTTACCGTTTTTTCGTTCTTTGTCTTTTTGTTTTATTTTTTAAAAACAATTATTTTTGAGTTCACATTAAAAAGCATTTATCAATAAAAGAAAATTTTCTTCAATTTTTTTTACAGTGTCATTTTTTTGCCCTTTTGGTATATTTTGGTGTTTTCCCTTTCTTAACATTAAAAATTTTACACTTTTGGAAATTTAAATAGTCTTTTTATGAGTTTTTTTTTCATTGTTTTCTAAGTAATGGTTTCCAAACTGTACTTCTTGGTAGCAAAATCATAAAATTTTAGTTTTGCAAACGCTTTCTTTTGTAGATCCAAAATGTTTTATACATGTCCCAAGATTTCTTCTAACAGGCATAACTCACCCGATGAACATAAAGTGCTTTTTCTTTCCAGAAATGTTTTGAATCCAATTGTGTACAGAATATTTATCACTGTGTTTATATCCATTTGATCGTATGTATTATTTCTTATACAAAAATCGGAAACTATCCTAATATAACCCCTTGGGACTCTCCCTGGGTATGCGTTACAAAGCGAGCATTGCAAGAAATAGATCCCTGCCCTCCCACAGGCATGTCATAAGAGCGACTAATGTGGAACCCTTCCACCAGGGGTGGGGTTTTGGCACAGGGCTAACAACCCTGTCCCGTAAAAAAAGAGCAGTTACAGAAAACAGCAACAAAGAAAACATATACTTTTGCGTTCGAATGACCCCCATCCAGTGAGACTCGTCATGAATGCTGTTTGGCCAAAGCCAAGAGGAAGCTACCAGCATGATAAGGAAGACCTTAACACCACCAAAACTAGAGAACAGACTAGTACATTGGGAACGTGAGGACGATGTATAGACGGGCAGCTGGCACAGGTATCATTAGAGAGAGAAGATTCAACCTCCATGCCCTAGAGTAAGCGAGAGAGATAGACTGATCTGGGAGAATGAGAACCACCACCGGAGAAACCGTCCACTACTCTGGAGAGATGACGACCACACCACGAGGGAGTTGCCATCATCCTCCAGAAAGGCGTTGAGCGATGCCTATGAGTGGAAGCCCAGCAACAGCAACTAATGATGCGAGATTGAAGGGAAGGCACATCAACATCAACCATCATCCAGTGGCTACGCACACAACCAACAACAGCAACCTATGAAGCAAAGATGACATCTACCACCACTGCAGACAGAGACAGAGAAAGCCCCACCGCCATACCTCATCGTCATACATTGGGGACTCAATGCCAAGGACGGAAGTGACAACCACCCGACTATGAGAGAGTCAGGGCAAACATGGGGTTGGGAACAGAAATGACAACGGGGGGTGGGGAAGAACCTGTGGGAGTTCTGCGCCATTAACAATTATGATAGGAGGGACCCTATTCCCGCACCGGACATCCACAAGCTGACTGGGCGTCGCGAATGGGAGATGATTAACAGATTTGACCAATCTGATGAATTAATGGTAAGTGGAGAAGATTCTCTTCTGATGTGAGAACCAAGCGAAGGTGCGGATGTCGGAAGCATCCATCACCTGGTGACAGCAACATCCAGATGAAACTGAAAAAAAACACAAGACCATCCATCAAAGCGCGATTTGATACCCAGCGATTGAGAGACAACCAACGTGAAGTCAGCATTCGTCACGATCTGAGGAAACAGATTCCACATCCTGCAGAACATACAGAACAGCATGAACATAGATTCGACATGGAAGCAATCTGTAAACTGTAACACTGAGAAGCAGCAAGGACAACATGCGGCCCATCAAAAGAAAAACCAACAAGACTGGATCCAACAAGAGACCTCTCGATGGCCATCAAAGAAAGAAGAGAGACCAAGAGAGGACTTCTTCTGCAAGTAAAGTCACCACGGCTACGAGAGAGGCCGGAAGAGTTTGTACGAGAGGCACACAGAAAGTGAAGAGACTCGCACGCCGTGACAAGAGAGAAGCCATGGACCCAGCTTGGCAGCCGAGGCAGAAGAGCGGCGGCCAAGGAGAGCAAGGGAGAGTCCTACAAGATCACCAAGAAAATAGCAACAAATTTAAGAGGAGTCGCTTGGGACCAATCAGGACCAGAACAAAGGGAAACTGATGAACTACAGATAAAAGCAAGAGAAGAAAGAAGGGGCCCTGACCACTTTCCAGGAAGTTCTCAAAACCGACCACCACCTGACGAGAAACAGCCGACATCCCAGAAGCTACAAAAGACTTAGACATTGACAGTCTAACCCCCCAACAAAGGAAGAGATAGTGGCTGCCATCAAAGACTCTCAAGAACGGCAAGTCACCAATGCCAGGACAAACCTTGGTGCCGACTGTTCAAGCAGATCTGAACAAGCAGCTAATATACTGCAACACTGTTCACAGCTGCATGGAAGAACGCAAAAGTACCTGAATGAATGGACCACAGGAGTGATAGTCACAATCCCAAGAAAGGAACCCCAGAGCAATGCAACAACTGAGGGAAATCATCTTTAGTCTGTGCCCAGCAAGACAACTGGCCAAGGTCATCATCAGAAGAAATATCATACGCTTGTGGACAAGCATTGAGGAAAAAACAAGAGGCGGTCTTCAGAAGCAACGAGGATGTATAGACCAGATTATACACGCTCAGAAACATCATTCGAACAGGCACAGAGTTGCAAATCAACTGTATGTGAATTTTGTGGACTTCGAAAAGGCATTGACCATACACAGAGACAAAGCCTTTGGAGTATCCTTCTACACTATGGATCCCCATCGAAACTGGAACACCTTAGCAAAAAGCTTCTATGACAACTTCAGATGCTCTGGGGCCCATAGCAACACAGTCTTCGAAGTCAATACTGGAATAAGACTAGGATTGTGAGTCAGCAGTTCTCCAATCTGGCCATTGAATTGGGTGAATGAGAAGACGACAGAAGACAACCCCCAATATGGATTCGCTGGAAACTGTCCATTCACACTAGACAACTTGACTTTGCGGATGACCGGCGCTGCTGTTCCCACACACAACCAACATATCCAGGAGAAAACCATCCGACTCCAAACATTCGGACCAGGCAGGTGGGCTCGTTATTAGCACCAAGAAAACGGAGACCTGTCGCTCAATGTGAACAGCAACCCAGCCCCTGTGAAAGTGATGGAACTGACCCTGCGCCCAGACAGACAAGTTCACATACCTTGGCAGCATCATCAAAACACCAAGGGCGGCACAAAAGAAGACATCCCAAACAGACTGGTCAAGGCCAGGAATTGATTCAGCGGAGATTAACAATATTCTGTGAGATCAACTCAGTCAGCCCAACACCAAGCTGAAGCTATACCAGAGCTGTGTAGTGTCTACGCATCCTGTACGGTTCTGAGTGCTGGAGGATGACGGAAAGGGATCTTACCAACTTCGATCCTTCCACAAACCATATGCCTGCGAAGAATTTCTCCGGATTTTTTTGGCCAGAGAACTCACAATGCATACCTACTACGAGATGCAGCATAAGACATGGGAACCATAAACACCAGACGACGGGGAAGTGGATTGGGCACATCCTCCGAAGAGACCCACAGTCAATCACAAGAACAGCATTGCACTGGACCCCAGAAGGAAGGAGAAAGAAAGGAAGACCAAAAGCAACGTGGAGAAGAACTGTAGAAAGTGAGATGAAGGCCATGCAACACTCTTGGGGATCAGTGACTAGGTTGGCCCAGAATAGGCAGGAGTGGAAGCGCTTTGTTGCTGCCCTACACACCGCTGGGTGTAATGGCTAATGATGATGATGATTCTAATATAAGAGTCTGGTTTTGATTCTGTCAAATGAATCCAAAAGGATATTATCTGGCATATGATTTTAAGGGTCAGTGGAAATCTCCCTAATTCACCCAAAGTGAGTAGTACTAATGCTTTTTTATGAACTCCTATCATTTGTTTACAAAATTTTACATGGAAATTCTCATACAAAAACTGATTGGATAAGCATGCCTTGAACAGTTTATCAATATGAAACTCTGTCTCCCCATTAAAACAAAAAGGAAACCAAACTTCTGCTCCATAGGTTAAAACAGGGTTATCAGTGAGTCGAAATAAACGCATTTTATAGTAGTCTTTAAATTTGTCCATGAATTGCTCTTTAAAGGCGTATATTGCTTTGTTGCTTTGTTTTACTAAATGTCTTGTGTTGCTTGAAATTTCCCGTTCTGATGAAAAACGACACCTAGATATTTATAAGTTTTCTACTGTTTCAATTACATGCTCTCCAATTTAAAATTGAATTGGGATTTTTAGGAGGGTGATCTCGTAAAGACTATTACCTTTGTTTTTGTTTGTTATCTTTAAACCCCAATTAGAACAGTATTCTTGCAGTTTGTTCAGTTTAGTTGAAGACCTATTTGGTTGTTGATAGCAATGCCAGTCATCAGCATAGAGTAAACAAGGAATTCTGTCTTTTGCGGTTATATATGGCGATCTTTCTCATCATTATATTGAACTATATCAGTGACATATACATTAATAATGAGAACTTAATGTATTTCCCTGATGTACCCCTTTCTGACTATATTTCTTCTGTGTGTTTCCTCGTATTTTTGTAAATATTGTTGCATTGGAATACATGTTTTTAATGACATTAAAAGTTTTGCCTGTTATTCCTATTTCGTTTAACTTTATAGAAGACCCTCGTGCCACACATTATCAAACGCTTTCTAAAAATCAAACAAAGCAGCAATAAAGTCTTTTAGTTTTTACTTTCAGTACACTATCTATTAAATTTTTTAATAGGAAGATAGGGTCCGTGTTTCTGCATGCTTTTCTGAAACCAGCTTGTTCTCTGACAATACTATTGTTATTTTCTAAATATTCAGAAATTCTATGTTCATTTTTGACAAAAAAGTTTTCCAATAGTGTTTGTCAACTTTATTCCTCTGTAGTTTTCTGGGTTGTATATGCATCCGTTTTTATAGATTGGGACATTCACTCCTACTTTCCAGTCACAGGATCTATACCCGTTTCTAATACTAAATTGAAAATATTCCGCATTATCTCTATAACATTAATCAAACTGATTTGATCATTTCGTTGTGATTCCATCTTTTTCCAGCGATTTGTTATTTTCAGCTTTTTGATTGTTTTTGTAATTTCCTCTGTTGTAATTTGCTTATTTAGGAGTGGGTTATTAGATACTTTTAATTTCATTAAGCCTGCTTTGTACTTGCTTTTTGCGGTCTGGATCTATTTGCGGTTCTTTACCAATAAGTGTTTTAAGTGTTCAGTCCATTTACTGCTACTAATATGATTATGATGCTTTAATCCATCATCTTTGCTTTCTTTTAAAATTTGTAAAGTTTTCCACAATATACTCGGATCTTCGTCAATGGCATCATGTAGTTGTGATACCAGTGAATTTTTGAAGATGTTCTTTTTCTTTTTTATTAAAGTATTATATTGTTTTCTTTTCATAAAGTATTTTTCTCGAAGTTCAGGTTTATACGGGGTTCTATTTATTGCATTTAGTAGGGACTTTACTTCTTTTCTTGTACTGTTACATTCCGAATCAAACCATTTTTTATTGTATTTAATTCTTCTTACCGGTTTTGACTTTCTGGTCTTCAAGCTTAATTGTGCCACTTTGAGAAAGATATCAGACAGCTGTCTGGAATATTCAATTACGACGTTTGAGGAATCAGGCTGCTTTGTACTTTGTTTTATTTGTTTTAATACTGTGTTTGTTTCAGTTTTTATTTGTGTTATGTGTGATTGTATTGCTGGTAGTAGAAGTGCCTTTTCAAATTGTCCTTTGGAATTTGTATCCCATACAAAACGTGTTTGTTGTGGTGAATCTTTAGTAATATACTAAATATGTGTGTGTGCGCGCGCATGCATGTATATGTGTGGGTGCGGTTCTCTGTCTCCGTCTCTCGTGTACACACACACACACACACACACACACACACACACACACACACATATATATATATATATTACATTTCTTGTGATATCGGCTTTTTCCCACTTCTAAACGGCATGTCTTTAACTGGTCCTATTCCAAAATAGTTCAGTCAGCGCCATGTTTTGCCTCAGATTCAGATTTTGGCTGGCAGCGTCTCCTAATTTCCCAAATAAAGAAACATCATAGTGCTCGTCTGCACCCGAACACAACACAACTGACATCGTCTGGCATTTCGCGTTGTCGGGACTTTCGCGCTGTATGGTATGATGAAATGGGTTTCACTCACAGGGGAGCGTTCACACTTGGTACATATCTGCTGCAGTTGTTTGTCCAAACTTAACAGCACCTGCAGTGGGTGTTGTCCTTGAACCCACGGTCTCTGCGGAGAGACCTGTATTCGTTTTGTTGGCTATTGAGGTAGTTGTACGGAACTCAGGGCCGGTTATCTCTTTTTCAGTAACGAGCATGACAGTCTGTCCGTCAGCTCCATGAAAAAGGTAACTAAGGTTGTTCTCAGTGTTGCCCCTTTTTTTTTTTCTTTAACAGGGTCTCATATTAGTATAAAAAAACATTCCAAATAACAGTATTAGCAGCAGCACTGACAACACAATGATGATGACGATGATGATGATACTGATAGTAATAATAATAATATAAATGATGATGAGATGATAAGATGAAAAAAGATAACAAAAGAAGAAAAAAAGGAGAGGGGGAAAGAGGTAAAAAAAGAAAAAAGAAGTAAAGAGGAGAGGGGGAAGAAAAAAGAAGGGAGGAGGGGGGAAGGTAAAAAGAAAAAAAGGGAAAAAGAAAAAGAAAAGAAGAGAAGAAGAAATTTAGAGTAGTATATAATAGTATATAGTATAGTATTGTAGTACAAGCAGAAGCAGAAAAGAAGGGGAAAAAAGAAAAGAGCGGCATTTATAAGCTTCTTTTCTCTCAACAGCCCAGCCTAACAATTTGAAAAAAATCAACCACACACATAACACCAAACACCCCACACACCACGATTTTCCTCTCCCCCTGAGACATTATTTTTGAGGGAACCCCCCCCCCCCCCCCCCCCCCATCCTCTCCCCAATTTTTTTTAAACGAAAATGACATAAAACACAAAAGGGGAGGGGAAAACCAAACATGTTGATAAAAGAAAAAAAGCAGTTCAATGGCCCGTGCCTGAGAGAGTATGGTTGATTTGAATGGCCTGTCAAATGTATCAACCATGGACTTGTGCATTAGAGAGGTGCCAGCTGTAGGGTCAAAGAAAATTACTAAAAGGAGCATGCTTTTGAAAGCTTCACAGACAGCAGAACTAGCTGCAATGAAACTGATCGACTGGCTCACATTATGTAGCAGCTTTGCCTCGTCTTCATAATTAAGATCACGTTGAACCATTGATGAATCTTAGATTCAAATAAATTGAAGATAATAAGAACAATATTATTTTGATTATCAATCAGTCAAAAGTTTTCTATTTGCAAATAAAAGAGTTCACTAAAAGTTTTAACAACAAACACATGGCACAATCAGTGGTGGAATTTTTCATGAATCGAGTATCTTTGATGGAGACTTTTTCCCCCAAGCAACCATATCTGCTAGGAAGTTCACTCCAATGATGCTTCACCATAACGGATTACGCTGGTCAAGCCTCAGGTACATGCTGGATACTTTCGTATTTGTGTAACCCACTGAACGCTGATGTGAATAAAGAAGTCTTTTTTTTATACGAAATCGAGTGGTGAAGAATATTTCTCTTTTCAAGCCCCTTCCTGCTGCTGGAATTCTCCCCCATACTCTCTTGGGCACGATACAGCTATTCGTTGTGTGTTAGTAAATACACAATCACTCTCCTACGCAAGAAACTGCTGCTGCCGATACACAATCTTCAATCTTTCAAGACTAACCTGAAAAAAAAACATTTCTTAAAGTCTTCAAGAATTTATTGTTTAAGTAAGTTGTGTGTGTGTGTGTGTGTGTGTGTGTGTGTGTGTGTGTGTGTGTGTGTGTGTGTGTGTGTGTGTGTGTTGTGTGTGTGTTTCTTTGTGCCCGTGTGTGTGTCAGCGTGTGTTGTGTGTGTGTGTGTGTGTGTGTGTGTGTGTGTGTGTGTGTGTGTGTGTGTGTGTGTGTGTGTGTGTGTGTGTGTGTGTGTCTGTGTGGGTCTGTGCGTCTGTGTGTGTAAGTATGTCTGTAGCTGTCTTTTTCTCTGTTCGTCTGCGTATGGGTGGGTGCGCATTTGTGCACATTCGCTTTGGCACAGGAGATGGCGAATGTGTGCGAGATGGAGTGTTTCCATGCAGGAGGCCAGTAAAATGATGAAGGGAAGGTAAGCCAGTGAGGAGAATTAGGGTGAAATAGAGTGTGGGGCTGCCTGTATGCCTTGGTACTTTTAAAAAAAAAAAGTGTTTTGTATGTTCATCTATGAATCATCTTTCTAAGCACAGAGCGTCTGTCAGGGAGATTAGATAGGCAGCCGTCAGTCTCGGAAGACTATGGTGTTGCAATCTTAAGTTTTCATTCTGGTACAGCGTCGGCTGTTGATGGTCAATCCGACATGGGAATGACAGTCCCTATGGCAGAGGGCACAGATGAAGTCTGACACTGGTCGGTCTCCCTGGGCTGCAGCCTTTCTTCTCATTCTCTTTGCCTCGTGCTGCTGAGCAGCTTGGAGAGACCTTTCTGCAGTCTGTCTCCAGGCTGACCGTTGGAGGGCTGTTGCTTCCCAGTTGTTCTGGTTGATGTTCCAGGCTTTTAAGTCCCTCTTCATTAAGATGTTGAGATTAATGCACACAAAATATCCTTACTTACCTACTACGGTAAGCTACTGTCGCGCGCGCGCGCAGCGTCTATGTGCGTTCTTTACTTGACTGATCATCACACATTTACACACGAAGTACAGCAATATTACTTAAGGCGAAATTTAGGATGTCGTAAAAGTCCCCCCCCCCCCCCCCTCCCCGTCTTTAATCATCCGAGATTCGAACCTGCAGCAAGGGACCACTACGATTAGAAGATTATTATACCCCCTGGGCTATGGTGCCCGTCAACACGCACGCCGCACGCACACACACACACACACACACACCACACACACACACACACCACACACACACAACACACACACAGGTACAGGCGTGTAAACCAATGAATCAGGTAACCTTCATGCCGTGTCCTCGCGCGTCCTTCCAGTGACTCAGGGGTCCAATTTCTCCTCACTTTGTCAAAATGGCATCGAGTCCGTCCGACAAGGGTAGGGGGGCTAGGAAACTGATAGGGGGTTGGGGTGGGGGGAGGGGTTGGGGAGGGGGAGGTTGGTAGGGGGGTAACCACAACACTCTCCGCTACAGTACCTAGATATGTTCATGAGATAACGTAGCCTATATATAAAGCTGTATTTCTAGTGTAATTCATAAGGTGATAATAGTACGTGTGTGTAAATCTATATCGTTTGTATAACTCGTGATGTCATAACGTTGGTCGTATAAAAAAAAACCTTTTCCTTTTTGTGTATGTCGTTATGCAACAACTAAGCCCGCGTATATAGCCGTACTTTTCGTGCAACTTGTCGTGGGTTAACATAGTGTACGTAAATTGTACTTTTTGTGTAACACACCATGCCCTTAAATAAGACTTTTCCGTGTAACTTATTATCCGATAACAAATACAGTCTCTATATCTAGCTCTACTTTCCGTGTCAGTCATTATGAGATAACTCAGTCTCTATATAAAAGCTCTACTTTCCATGCAATTCATTATAAGATAACTCAGTCTCTATATAAAGCTCTACTTTCCGTGTAGCTCATCATGAGATAACACAGTCTCTATATAAAGCTCTACTTTCCGTGTAGCTCATCATGAGATAACACAGTCTCTATATAAAGTTCTACTTTCCGAGTAACTAATTATGAAATAACGCAGTCTAAAGCTCTACTTTCCGTGTAACTCATCATGAGATAACGCAGTCTCTATACAAAGCTCTACTTTCCATGTAATTCATTATGAGATAACACAGTCTAAAGCTCTACTTTCCATGTAACTCATTATGAGATAACGCAGTCTCTATATAAAGCTCCACTTTCCATGTAATTCATTATGAGATAACACAGTCTAAAGCTCTACTTTCCATGTAACTCATTATGAGATAACACAGTCTTAAGCTCTACTTTCCATGTAACTCATTATGAGATAACACAGTCTCTATATAAAGCTCTACTTTCCATGTAACTCATCATGAGATAACGCAGTCTCTATATAAAGCTCTACTTTCCATGTAATTCATTATGAGATAACACAGTCCCTATATAAAGTTCTACTTTCCGTGTAACTCATTATCGGATAGCACAGTCTATATATAAAGCGCCACTGTATGTGTCACTCGTTACAGGATAACACAATCTAAATATAGACAACTCTACTCCCTGTGTAACAGGCTATAGAATAGCACAGTCTAAATACAAGCTCTACTCTCTGTGTAACTAATTATGCAATAAACAGTCTATACATAAAGCTCTACTTCCTGTGTTATTGTCATGTGATAACACAGTCTATATATATATATAAAAAGCTCTACTGTCTGTGATACTCTTTATGCTATAATACAGACTATATATAGGGAGCTGCACTGTCTTCGTAACTTTTATGCAGTAACATAGTGTAGATATAAAGTTCTACTGTCTTTGTAGCTTGTTATACAGGAACATATAGATATAAAACTCCATGTTCTGTGTAACTTGTTATGCGATAACACAGTCTACTTTCAAAGCTCTACTTTCTGTGTAACTCGTTATGCGATAACACAGTCTACATTTAAAGCTCTACTTTCTGTGTAACTCGTTATGCAATAACACAGTCTACATATAAAGCTCTACTTTCTGTGTAACTCGTTATGCGATGACACAGTCTACATTTAAAGCTCTACTTTCTGTGTAACTCGTTATGCAATAACACAGTCTACATACAAAGCTCTACTTTCTGTGTAACTCGTTATGCGATAACACAGTCTACATACAAAGCTCTACTTTCTGTGTAACTCGTTATGCGATGACACAATAACACAGTATACATATAAAGCTCTACTTTCTGTGTAACTCGTTATGCGATAATACAATCTACATACAAAGCTCTACTGTCTGTGTAACTCGTTGTGCAATAACACAGTCTACATACAAAGCTCTACTGTCTGTGTAACTCGTTATGCAATAACACAGTCTACATATAAAGCTCTACTTTCTGTGTAACTCGTTATGCGATAACACAGTCTACATGCAAAGCTCTACTGTCTGTGTAACTCGTTGTGCAATAACACAGTCTACATACAAAGCTCTACTTTTTGTGTAACTAAGGCTGCCATAACGGAGCTTGCATTTTAAACTTTACTTTCCGTATAACTTGTCACGCTAGAACATTGTAATGTATTGTATGATGTTGCGTGCTACTTTCATTTACGGAAGATTTCTCTACATAAAATTCCGGCTGCTCTCCTCCAGAAAGAGCGCGTCGCCATAGAAGCAGCGCCATCCATTAAAAAATCATATATGCATGGGCATTTGTTTCCCTATCAGATGGATTTTTTCCCACGCAGGAACAAATCTATTGTTGCTCTGGGTTCTTTTGCGTGCGCAGAATGCGTGCTGCACATGAAACTTCAGTTTATTGTCAAACCCAAAAGACTAGCACCTAGACCACCAATCAAGGTCTAGCTGACGAGGGAAAAGTTCCGTCGAAAACGGGGTTCAGACCTGCACTCCTCACTTTTTTAGGCAGGTGCATTACCTCTAGACCACCAATCCAATATACCTCTACATAACTTTTTTCTCGCATAACTCGTCATGCAATAGCACCATTCATGTGCTACCATTTATGTGCACAGGCAGGACATCACCTCCTTCCCTTTCTCTCTCTCTCTCTCACACACACACACACACACGCGCGCGCGCGCGGGCAATTATATATAATATAAGATGGCTGGATCACTCCATTATGCATCTGTATAACTTTTTTCTAGTATAACTCGTCATGCAATAGCACACCATTCATGTGTTACCATTTATGTGCACAGGCAGACACCCCCCCTACCCCCCCCTCTCTTTTCTCTCACACACACACACACACGCACGCATGCACACACACACACACACACACACGCGCGCGCGCGCGCGCGCGCGTGATTATATATAACATAAGATGGCTGGATCAATTAACGATTTGTGTAGGCTTACTTCCACTTCCAACCCCACCTAATACAAGATGAAAAAAGAAGAAAAAAATCCACATAACTGCAAAAATAATCTCATACCTGACGTTAGAACTCCACTCTCGTAGCTCTCGCATGCTGTCAAAAGAGTGTACAGCAGTATCAATCAAAAAAAAGAAGCTCCGCAGCACCCAAATATATTGTACTTCTCATCCCAAAAAATATTTTGTCGTATCATCGATTGCTTTCACGTTCACATTTCTCTGCTGTGTGTTTTTTTTAGTATGTTTTCCTATGAAAGTAAACTGCTAAAACACTCAATTCAACTTACTTGCAAAAACTATGACATTCTATGATAATGATACAGTTTGTTTGATGGTTATTGCTAGATCTATTCTAGCTTACCTATTTGAAAAGAACCAAAATCCATACAGAATGGAGTTTCCATATAAAGAGATAGTAGTAGTAGTAGTAGTAGTAGTAGTCTAGCTTACCTATTTGAAAAGAACCAAAATCCATACAGAATGGAGTTTCCATATAAAGAGATAGTTAGTAGTAGTAGTAGTATAGTAGTAGTGTGTGTGTGTTTTGTGTGTGTTGTGGTTGTGTTTGTGTGTGTGTGGTGTGTGTGTTGTGTGTGTGTGTTGTTGTGTGTTGGTGTGAGCGTGCGAGCGCGCGAGCGCGCGCGCGAGTGTGTGCGATCTCATCGACAATAGCTAGCCTACCCTTCACCACTAATCAACTGAACTGGCTGAATCTCTACCAATGAGAGTAAGACCAACCCAATCATGAGCATAGCAGGTACGAAAATATGTTTCTTAAAATTATGGTGACCCAGCAAAAGAAAAGTTGTCAAAGAGTCAAAGGACTCGACACAATCCGTCGCAATACTGTTGAAGACACCAGTCCTTCTCTTCTCCATATCTCGGTTTCAGTTAAAATGCTGGTTTCCCCCATTCCGCGCCCGTTTTAATCCACTGCACGGGAGTGGTGGTCTGAGCTGTTGATTCCCTCCTTCTGTACAGTTGTTCCGTGACAGCAGTTTGGATAACCCAGGTGGGTCTGGTATTGTTGTTCAGGAGGGTGTTTTTTTAAACATTGCTTTGGTTTGTCAGCATTCTCTTTGGGTTTTATTGTAACACTTGTACAAACTGGGATTGCCTTTTTTCCCTTAAGAGAGTTGTTGTTGTTGTTGTTGTTAGGGGGGGGGGGGAGGTTTGGGTTTGTTTGTTTTTTGCTTCTCTGTTTTGTAGACAGAAAACAAGAGATAAATGGCCCTATCTTACAATATGTGTTTTGAAGAAATATATTAAAAAGAACTACACAAAACAGTTATATTCTTTGTGTTATTATTGTTATCATTGTTAGTATGTTACGTTTTTGTGACTTTTAAACGGACAGGGGGTAATTAATGTTTACTATTCTAAGAACTTTGAAAGCATTGACTTTCTGACAAATAATGATATTTTACGTGATCTCCCCCCAAAAAATTTATATTAATATTTTAGCTTGTTTCACAAATAATTATAAGTTTTCCAAAAATGCTTGTGCTACTGTTTGGAGAGATTTATTCTCGCAGAGTTATAGAGAGACTCCCGATCTTTAACAACAGATTTTTTGATGAACAGAATTGAATGACTGATCAGAAAATTGAGCTTATTGACACTCGAGCACTCAGAGGTTTACTTTTGTTCCAGTAGACTTTTTGCACCTCTCTCTCTCTCTCTCTCTCTCTCTCTCTCTCTCTCTCTCTCTCTCTCTCTCTCTCTCTCTCTCTCTCTTTCTCTCTCTGCACATGATTGGAATGTAAAACTGATTCAACAGAAATGTTACATGAATCCTTGTAAATTCCGATCAATCCATGCTCATGTCCACACTTGATAAGGGGTACCTACAATGATTCGGCCATGTATGCTTTATTTTTGGACTGAAGAGACTGAGTACTATAAGCCTAATGGCATAGAGGGTTCTGTTGCTGTAAAGTATGGTAAAGTTTATTCTAAGCATAATTATGTACAATAGTGTGTATGTATTTATGCTAAGCTTTGTTGGTTATTGCTTTGGATAATTTTTGTGTATCTCCCATCAGTAAAAAGGCATTGGCATTTATCTACATACAATTCACGAATTCTCTCTCTCCTCTCTCTCTCTCTCTCTCTCTCTCTCTCTCTCTCTCTCTCTCTCTCTCTCTCAACTATACTGAATAAATCTCGTTTTCAATTTCTTTTTCTTTTTCGATTTTAAATCTCCTCTCTCTCTCTCTCTCCTCTGAAAAATCTTTCGTTGAAACAGAATTTAAAATCTAATGAAAAACAATACCTCTTCTCCAAAACAAATGATAAACGAACAAGGCCCACCTGTACAAAAGAGACCTCAAAGAAAACCAACTTAATCAAAACACACACACACACACACACGCGCGCGTGCGCGCGCAACAAACACACTCACAACAACTAGTGTACACAGCTAATGCTCTGCCCAGGAAATTTGATACAGAACGAAACAGCATACTGTTCAAGTCGGATACATGGCACATTATTAAATAGTTTTTTTTAAACTTTAAGCTTCCGAAATAGTGTGCACAAGAAACCTACTTACAAAACAGAAAAATATGTTAACAGTAAAACCATAAAATGGTCTGGTAAAGTAGCAAACAAGTTTGCGTAATTTTGCTTCAATGGCAAACTAGTTAGTAACCTTTCCCACATACGGAATTTGTCTAAGGGGACGCGAAAGCCTGGTGGTTAGAGTATAGCGCTTGTGATGACATTCCGGGTTCGAGTCACCGACGAAAATCCGCCCAGCGCACCTGACGTCGGCGTACGAGATAATTGTTATCCTTTAAGTCTTTCAGGAGAATAGGCAGGGAAATGGGACAAGACGGCAGAAAACAGACAAGAAAGAGGTGACAAGAAGAAAAAGAACAAGGCAGAAACAAAGAGAGGGATAGAAAAGAAGGAATTCCTTCGGATGAGACTATAAACCGAGGCCTTGTGTGCGAACGCATGCAGAACATCTTGCGCACACGTTAAATCCTGTTCCGCTTTTCGAAAGAGTAGGCTATTGTCTGCCGGTGGGAACAGATGACAAAATTTACAAAACCGCATATACACGGGTACAGGATGTAAAAAAGCATATGAAAGCTTATTCCATTATCCTCGATACTTTAAAAAAAAAGTCATCTGAGCGCTTTGATTTGTTGCTTTACAAGATTCAGCGCTATATAAATTCCATACATTATTATTATTATTATTATTATTATATTCATAAGGTGGGGATGCTAATACTGACAGGCCCCCAGCATCCTAACGGGGGAAACCACTTCCGTTCAAGGGTATTTTCCCCCTGGACTTAACATCACTACCGACTCCAGTCCCCTAACAGTCCTTCGGATGGGACCATTTACTAAGGTTCCGTGTGCGAAGGCACGCAGAACATCGTGCGTACACGTTAGAGCCTGTTCCGCCTTTCAGAAGAATAGATTAACAAAAAAAAAGAATAACTTCAGAAGGCCAAAGGCGAGAGGAGGGGGCAGATTGGAAAGGCCTATACCTACCACAGCCTGCCATATCTAAATACGCTTTCTGCTGTATACAAAGGGTCAACTGGGGTACAATACTGGCGAGATTGTAGCTAGGTTTATATGTGTGGGTTTGCGATTGCTTTTTTCTTTGTTACTGCTGATGTTGACTGGTCTGATTTTCAAGTTTTTCTTGTCTTTTTGTTTTCTTCTCTCCACTAGCACTTTTTTGATCTTTGACGGTGGTAATAGTCGTAGTAGGGGACGGGATAGCTCGATGGTCAGAACACTCGCTTTCCCCCAGCCAAAGTTCAGCGGCATCAAGCGTGGTTACCAACTGGATGGGTGACCATTTTCGCGCCTTGGCTTCAGTACAGTCCCCCCAGTTCACCCAGCTGTAAATGGGTACCTACCTCTTTAGGGACAGGGAAGTTAAAGCAGCGAGGGAGAAAAGAAAGGCGCCGTCCTCAAAATGCTGACCCCTGAGATGCTGAGGTCTCTGATGCCTCGTTCTCCTAAGACCACGTAGGTTATGGGACACCTTTACCTTTAATAGTCGTAATGAATTGAACCGTTTTCAACCAGACTGGAAGGCACTACCTCAAACTTTTGATATGTTTACTCTTTTGCATAAAGATTTCAAAATTGAGTACACCGACCTGACATTGTATTGATTTTACCGTCTCATTCTTACTCTTTCATTTAAAAAAAAAGAAAAAAGAACAGGAATTGAACATTGAAAAAATGATGAAAGTAGAAGGGAGAACAGAATGGGTATGTCGCTGATTATTCCAAGAACATCTCCCTTAAAATCGCTCTTACTTACAGTCTGTAAGGTCTGCCAGAAGGGTGTTATATGATCTGGAAATTCCTCAGTTTGGCAGGACAGATGCATGGCCATCCTCTTTGAAGAGTTCGTCTCTTATGGCAAATCTGCTGCTGCAGGCTAGCAAGATGGTGGAAAAGCTGAACGATACGTAGAAATTTCTTCCGGTTCTTATGGTTACATTATCTGGAACAAACTTCCCTCAAACTTCTGTAGCAAACTTCCCTTAATCTTCTGCAGAAAACTTCCATCAAAGTTCTGGAGCAAAATTCCCTCAAACATCAGACGTGTTCTGTTTCTAAAGACAGATTTTAATCATCTCTTTAAAAACATTAATGTCCAAGTGCTACTTCCTCCTCCCACATTTGAGTGCCCTTGTGTGTGTGTGTGTGTGTGTGTGTGTGTGTGTGTGTGTGTGTGTGTGTGTGTGTGTGTGTGTGTGTGTGTGTGTGAATGTGTGTGTGTGAATGTGTGTGTATGTGTGTGTGTGTGTGTAGAGAGAGAGAGAGAGAGAGAGAGAGAGAGAGAGAGAGAGAGAGAGAGAGAGAGAGAGAGAGAGAGAGAGAGAGAGAGAGAGAGAGAGAGAGTGAGTGTGTGTTATTCTTTTATTTCGAGGATAATGGATAAGCACTCATGTGCTTTTTTCATCTAGTCCTCTTGTGTATGCAGTTTTGTCAATTTTGTCATCCGTTCCCAACCGCACAATGGCCTACTCTTCCGAAAAGCGGAACGTGTTTTAACTTGTGCGCAAGATGTTCTGCGTGCGTTCGCATACGGGACCTCGGTTTATAGTCTCATCTGAAAGACTTTTGGGGAGAGTGGAGTAGGCACTGCTGTTAATTTCAGAGTTAAAATCCTCTTGAACAAGAATCGAACCCGGGTCAGCAGATCACGAATACATCACACTAACCACCAGGCTATCCCATGTGTGTGTGTGTGTGTGTGTGTGTGTGTGTGTGTGTGTGTGTGTGTGTGTGTGTGTGTGTGTGTGGTGGTGCGTGTGTGCGCGCGTGCGTGCGCATGTGTGCGTTTTATGTGAGTGCATGTGCAAGGACACCCACCCACACTCATTAATGTCATTTTGATTACCGTTGTATATGTTATTTTGGATATTTTAAAGCGCCTACGCTTGAAAAAAGTTTCTGCCCTAAATAAATATTCATGATCATCATCATTATATTATTTTTTGCTTTTGTCATATTATTATTATCATCATTATCATTATTATTATTATTTATACACGGAAATGTCTTATTTGCCACTAACATAAAAAAGCCTGCAGGGCAGGGAAACCGTGTATTTTAGTGACATAGCTTAAGAAAATACGATAGGATCTGGATTTCTTTTGGATTAACTTTCCCAGTATTTTAAATGTGTAAGGGAGAGGAGAGGAGAGAGAAAAAAAGGGGGGGGGGAGAAGGGGAGAGAAAAGGAGAGAGAGAGAGAGAGAGAGAGAGAGAGAGAGAGAGAGAGAGAGAGAGAGAGAGAGAGAGAGAGAGAGAGAGAGAGAGAGAGAGAGAGAGAGGGGGAGGCAGGGAGGGAGAGAGAGACAAAGACAGAGAGAAAGAAAGAAAGAAAGAAAGAAAGAAAGAGAATATGTGTGTGTATGCGTGTGTGTGCCGCGCGCGCGAGTGTGTGTGTGTGTGTGTGTGTGTGTGTGTGTGTGTGTGTGTGTGTGTGTGTGTGTGTGTGTGTGTGTGTGTGTGTGTGTGTGTGTCTGTCTGTCTGTCTGTCTGTCTGTCTGTCTCTCCTCTCGCTTACACATTTAAAACACTGGAAAAGTTAATCCACAAGAAATCCGATCCCTATCGTCTTTTCTAATGCTGATATTTCTTTCTTTTTCTGGGGGAAGGGGGACGTGAATGTATGCATACACATATGTTTTCTTCGACTTTTTGTTTGCTAATGGGCAGCTTATGTCTGAAATTTCTTTGTGTTTAACATTGCACGCTCGTGCATTTGTAGGCAAAGAAACGTAAAAGAACAAAATAACAGCAAGAAACAGTAGTGGATATAGGAGATCTGAATCATGGGGACGATACAATATAGCTACTTAATGTTAGCCTAGTCGAGAATATAATGTCAAATCTGAAAATATTAAAGCATACGCACTAACATAAAACGATCTTGTACACTGCAAAAGTAGCTGATATACAGCCAGTATTTAAAAATGCGATGGTAAAAATTTATACTAAAGGAAAAAGAAACCCTGCAATAGGGCCTATGCAGTGCTTCTTTGTATACGTTTTGGAGGTAAAGGAATGATTGGGTGTCAGGGGTGTGTGTTTCTTTGACAAAAGTCCGGTTTTCAGTGTATAAATAAAAATATGGAAAGCACTGGCTCGGTTTATTTTTCCAAGTGTGCTTCTTCAGAGACTCAGTGATCTTACATAGCAAAACTAGAGCGAGTGATCAAATTCAGAATAGTGTTAAAATGTAACATGTCCAGAATCATTTTGTACTCTTCCTTATCTGAAGCTTTTTTCTCTTTAGAAGTAAATAATTATGAAGCATTTGATTCATAGACAGAACACTCGGATTATGAATATCAGACATGAAGGCCACGTTGCTTCATGTAAAGAATAACAGACGGGAACGACTTATGTGCCATGGACAAAATGAGATTCAATATGCTTTTTGAGACCAGCCCTCCAAGACAGACATAAAAGTATCATCATTTTACAGACTGCCTTTTGAATGTTCTCAAAACCCTCCAGAAGGGGCTGCGACATATGTATGAATAAACGTCCGACTCCCTCGTTCCGCGCGCGTGCGCGCGTGTGTGTGTATGTGTGTGTCTGTGTGTGTGCGCGTGCGATCACAATGACTTTGTCCACTTAGTTCAATGCTAAAATTTTAAACAATTAAATTCATCCATTAATCATTAGAGATTTTAGTTGAGTTTGTAAATATCCCTGACAACACTGCTCTGTTGTCTGATGATATTGTGTATTGCTGATGTTTGACATTGTGAAGCTCGCCTACATTGTGTGCAATTAGTAATATATACACGTAGGATGTTGGGCGTGTATATGAGAGAGAGAGAGGAGAGAGAGAGAGAGAGAGAGAGAAGAGAGAGAGAGAGAGAAGAGAGAGAGAGAGAGAGAGAGAGAGAGAGACAGACAGACAGACAGACAGACAGACAGACAGACAGACAGACAGACAGACAGACAAAGACAGAGAGACAGACAGAGAGAGAGAGAGATTATTCATTCATATCTTTTTTAGAGAGCACATTATTGTGTGTTTTTAAACAATATTACATCTCTTCATTGAAGTGCCCGAGGCAGTTTTTTTATGATAAGTTATATTGCATGATGTGCATGAATGTCTTCCAGATAGCAATTTTAGAGTTTATTTTCTAATAGCAAGGTGGGGCTAGGGGATGTTGGAGATGGTTTGGGAGTGTGTGTGTGTGTGTGGTGTGAGAGAGAGAGAGAGAGAGAGAGAGAGAGAGAGAGAGAGAGAGAGAGAGAGAGAGAGAGAGAGAGAGAGAGAGAGAGAGAGAGAGAGAGAGAGAGAGAGAGAGAGAGAGAGAGAGAATGGAAGAGACTAGGATCTCGCATCATGTTTTAACACTGTCTCTCTAGTTAGGCCTATGTGTCGATCGTTGTCCTCAGAATAATTTATGTATTATCATTTCAGTTTGCTTTGAATGTATAAGGAAGCACAAACCCGCTGCTTCCTGTTCAAAATAATAAAAACTTAAGCAAACCAATAAACTGAACAATCCAAAAGAAAACAGAAAAACTCAAAATAGCATCTTGTTGATATTTATGCCTCAACTTGTACTAGCCTTTTACCGATGATTTCAGTAATCTGTATAAAGGTAAAGGTGTCCCATAACCTATAAGGTCGTAGGTCTAGGGGCCAGCATATTGAGGGCGGCGCCCATCTCCTCACCCTCGCTGCTTTACCTTCCCTGACCCCAAAGAGGCAGGTACCCATTTACAGCTGCGTGAACTGGGTGGGACTGTACAGAAACCAAGGCGCGCAAACGGTCACCCACCCAAGTGGTAACCACGCTCGATGCTGCTTAACCTGGCTGGGGGAAAGAGAATACTCCGACCACTGAGCTATCCCGTCCCGTGTAAGAAAGATTTTTTCCCCCACAGCAAACATAATTATGCTAACAAAATATCATCACACACAGAGACAGACACTTTCTGTACACTGTCCACTCTGGTGGTGGTGGCAGGCGGGCGGGTGGGTGGCGGTGGGGTGGGAAGTAACGAGTAGGGATGGGGGGACGATAAGGAGGGAGGGGGAAGGGCTGGGTCACTTAAAGGACTGTGAACAGTAAGGGGGACGAAGCGGTGTTTTGGCTGAAAAACAAGCCTGAGGGGTCAGCTTGTGTGTTATGTAGAAAACGTCCTCCCTAACGTGACTTTTGTCCTTGTTATCGGTGTCAGTGGTCAGCAGCGAGATAGCCCTGTATGTCGTGGGGCTTATCGGTCACCTCCGCTCTACTCCACTCCCCTACCCTCAATCCATCAGTCTTTTTTCTGGCTGGAGGGGACCGCATTAAACTACTGGCGACCGTAAACACCCGCGATATGTTAGGTAAGCAGTGGAAATGGCCTTCTCCACTGGCTAGTTTGCCATGGCCGAGAACTTTAAAAAAAAGAAAGAAAACCTCCACTTTTTCTGTCTCCCTGTTTCCGCTTCCTTTCCCTTTCTCTGTCTGTCTGTCTCCCTCTCTCTCAAACTGTCTTTTCCTACCTCCCCCCCCCCCTCTCTCTCTCTCTCAACGATTATTTTTCTTGACTTATTTCTTGTTATCTTTTTCTAAGAGACCAGTAAATTACTACTCTCTCTGTCTGTCTCCCTCTCTCTCAAACTGTCTATTCCTAACCCCCCTCCCTCTCTCTCTCTTCTGTCTGTCTCCCTCTCTCTCAAACTGTCTTTTCCTACCCCCCCTCTCTCTATCTGTCTGTCTCCCCTCTCTCTCAAACTGTCTTTTCCTACCCTCCCCCCCCCCTCTCTCTCTGTCTGTCTCCCTCTCTCTCAAACTGTCTTTTTCCTACCCCCACCCCACCCCCTCTCTCTGTCTGTCTCCCTCTTTCTCAAACTGTATTTTCTTACCCTCCGACCGACCGCCCCCCCCCCCCTCCCTCTCTCTCTGTCTGTCTCCCTCTCTCTCAAACTGTCTTTTCCTACCTCCCCCTCTCTCTCTTTGTCTCCCTCTCTCTCTCCAACTGTTTTTTCCTACCCTTCCCCCCTCTCTCTCTCTTAACGATTATTTTCCTTGACTTATTTCTTATCTTTTTCTAAGTGACCAGTAAATTGCTAATCTTTCTCTCTCCCTCTCCCCGATTATTTTTCTTGACTTATTTCTTGTTATCTTGTTCTAAATGACCAGTAAATTGCTACTGTGTGTGTATGTGTGTTTGCGCGTGCATGTGTGCGGGGGACTGGATGTATAAAGCACTCGAGTGCTCATCCCTTATCCTCAAAATGAAATAATTTTACTTTGATATGATTTGATTATGATCTCTCTATCTCTCTCTCTCTCTCTCTCTCTCTCTCTCTCTCTCTCTCTCTCTCTCTCTCTCTCTCTCTCTCTCTCTCTCTCTCCCACTCACTCACTCACTCCGTGCGGCAATGATTTCAAAAAAGAAAGAGGAAATCAGGACAAGGTATCTTTAGTAGTACAAAACATCTTAAGAGACAGGAAAAAGTACGGTAAAATGTGCATAGGAAGGATGAGGATAGGATGCTGGTAGAGATACACACTAAGTGGAACTGGGGGATAGAGGTATGACCGAGTAGAGAAAAAGCCGAATTAGTGATTGAATGAGTCACAGAAACGTACACTAGAGCAACAATAAACTCTGACGAATGGAAACATACCATATACATGCTAAATAAACATATATTTATTATCTACTGTTTAGAAAATACAACCACGCAGACAATTTTGATGGAGTGCTGGAAAGACCGTGATAATAAAAAGACACCAAACACCACTAAATTTGTATGGAAATGTGTTAAAACCATGAATGAGCAGAAAAAATGTTAAGCCATGTGAAAGAATTGTAATGTAACACTGTAATACATACTAATGTCTTTACAAACACAATTATGCAGTCTACGGCATAGAAATTAAACTCATCAAAACCCACAAGTACATCAATAAGAAACCTTGACATTCTGTAAACACTCATCGAACTTTCATAGAACGCATACCACATTTCACATTGGGGCCGTTTTTGCGCGAGATGTTAGGTACAAGAACACACACACACACACACACACACACACACACACACACACACACACACACACACACACACACAGAGGGGGACGGGATAGCCTAGTGGTTAGAACATTGCGCTCACCATCTGACGACCCGGGTTCGAATCCGGTTCAAGGGGATAGTTTCCCCTGGAGTTAACATCAGTGCAGACTCCACTCTCCCCCAAAGTCTTTCGGATCAGACTATAAACCGAGGCCCCGTGTGCGAACGCACGCAGAACATCTTGCGCACACGTTAAATCCTGTTCCGCTTTTCGTAAGAGTAGGCCATTGTGTGCCGGTGGGAACGGATGACAAAATTGACAAAACCGCATACACATGGGGACTGGATGTAAAAAGCACATAAGTGCTTATTCCATTATCCTCGATATAAAAGAATAAAAAAATAAATAAATAAATAAGTAATAAAAATAAACACACACGCGCGCGTGCGCGCACATACACACTCATACATAGCCATTAGTATCAATACATGATTGTACATGCACGCCTTCGTACATGCTAACTCACATGCACGAACACGCACCTAAATGTTTGCTATTTTCTGTGTATGTACTAATATCACTATTTTGTGATAAAACGTAAAACACACACACACACACACACACACACACACACACACAAAACACACACCACACAACACACACACACACACACTATCGATATCAATTTATAAAAAAGCCTTCAGTACATGGTTTCATTGTATACTTTCTGACATGATAGTTACTGGTCTTTAGTTGCTTTAAACAAAATTTTGATTAGTTCAGAAAAACGTAGCATCAACGCATGAACTGAGTACAATTTTCATCTAAGTATTCACACTGATAAAAGGTAAAGGTGTCCCATAACCTATGTGGTCGTAGGGCAGCGAGGCACCAGAGACCTCAGCTTCTCCAGGGGTCAGCATATTAACACTATCTGTGTGTCAATAACTGTTGGGATTACTCTCCAGTTAAGTATGTTTGCAATCCTTCACACTTCCAAAAAAGTATGAACGAATCAAAGCTGAAATTTTGAAAATAAGATGTTGATGTTGTTTTATTATACATGCCCACTATGGCCTACACACTGTTTCAGAAGATGGCACAGCAAGCAGACAGTGCCTCTACCTGCGCAGTGGAAGGAGTCTTGGACAAGGGTCTACAGCCAGGTTGGAGGATCAACGATGATCCCCCATCTACAGACAGCACCTCCACATCCACCACTTCTCCCAAGGTGTCCAATCGAGAAGAGTGGTCCAACAAAATCGATTTCCTCATCGCCTGTGTCGGCTTCTCTGTAGGACTGGGCAACGTGTGGCGCTTCCCCTTTCTCTGCTACCGCAACGGGGGAGGTCAGTGGACTCCCGAGATTAAGGGGTTTCTTGTTTGTTTTGTTTCAAGGAGCTGCCAGACACTTTGGGGAAGTACTGCAGACTTCTGAGTATTGTCCTCCTCCGCTAACGCCCTTCTCCCTGACCGGAAGGCGGTGTTTGTATTACGGGGTTTGCCAAAGGCTAACAGTGCTATTTCCACCCTTCACGTTTCTTTTCCCTGCCATTTCCTTTTCTCGTCTCGTAGACCGATAATTTTACCAAGTTGTTTTTTTAAATCTCCCCCCCCCCCCCCCACCACTTTTTTTCATAATATGAATAACGCATGCACAAAAGTTACTGAAAGAAACTGTACTGTATAAAAAAAAAGTCAAGAACACGTCCAGTTTTCGGATTTATTTTTGAAGCATTTTGTATTTGGTTTCGTACTTTTTCGGTACTGTCTGGCGCTTGAAGTATACTATTCCATGCTGGCAAATCAGTGTCCTTTACCTTCACGTGTACTGTGACACAGATGCGCCATCTACCTCTTTCTTCCTTGACAACTGATATTCCTGGGTCACCATTTCCCCACTGTCAAGATCGCCGCCATATCTCAGTTTCAGGGATGTTGTCTAGACATGACACCAGTGTGAATGCTTTTTAATGTCACCTATTTCTACTGGTATACGATGATGTTTCCTTTGTAAGGCGGATCTGAATTAAATGTGCGTTGAAAATCGTCCATGCATGACTTTACGCATACGACTTCGGCTTTTTCTCAACCAACCGACTGGATGGAGACTAGAGACAACACAAATATTGACTCTGAAGTAAAGGCCCCTTCTACTGTGTTTGCGAACAGTGAGAATGGAAGCCGTAGTTTTGGATCAACTGTCCTTGCTTGCAGCTAATAATGCAGTTAAGGAAGTTTCATAACTTTATCTGACGTTGGCACTTTTTGATAACTTTGTTGATAACTTATTGTGGCTTGATTAAAGCACTTCTATTCATGGCATTATCATCAATTTGTGATAAATGTCATCTGTGGGGCTTTAAGAGAAAGCCACAAATGAAGTGAAATTTCAAAATGACCTATTTCACATAAGAGATGATGCACTCTCCTTCAAAAGATATCCTAGTGTCAAAGAGGAGGATGCCCCCTGCCTTCTCAGTGTCTTTTTTCTAGTACTTTGCAACACAATCCTTGTATTATCTTAAAAAATGAGGAATTTGGGGGGGGGGGGGTGTCAAGGTAATGTGAAATAAATTATGATTCATCAACTTATGCTACAGTATCTGAAAGTATTCGTTCATTCATCGTGCGTCACATCCTTTGTCATTATTCCTCGCTCACACATAATAACCTGCATTATTCAAATTAAAAGAAAGGAGGGACACAGAACTAAAAAAACAAGCCAATGTCAGCCAAGTTCATATGTTAAGATGCGTCATATGACAGCGGATGTGAGGTTAATCATACGCATGATTACCTTTATAGCGTGAAAGAAAAATACACCGCTGTGCACACGCGACACAAATACTGATTAATGTCAGTGTATAATCTAGAACAAAATATATTTTCCTTCCTCTCCTATCTGCTGTTTTAGTTGGGGGTTTTCTTTTCTGGTTCCCTACAACTGTAAAACTTTTCCGTCTATTCAATTTCACTATAATTATTATCTGCTGAGCAACAGTAAAAAGAGTAAATACAGATATAACTGTGTAGAAGCAAAGGTGAGGATGATAAAATACATTTCAAAATCTACTCAATAAAATGCTTGACCCACGCAAAACTCAACGTGTTCCTCAATCCTCAACTTCTTTTCGGAGGAGTTACACTATTTCTTTGTGCGTTAGTTATACATCAGTTAATGCAATCCGTTTACGTTACAGAAGGCAGGGTCTATGATTTTTTGCTGAACTGCTGATATATTTTGGTTGCCAAATGAATTTTCCCTTCTAAAATTTCCCATCAACAAAAACGTAAACTATTCCAAAGAAAGACACAGATACTAATGTAGACAAATGCACACGCAATCATACATTTGAAGTACAGGGGTTTTATTGTTGTTTATTTTGAATAGCACTTATTTGATTACTTAACTATAACACCTCTTTTTCAAAATCCTGTAGTGAAAACCCCCCCAACATAAACGCACTGGGAAAACTGCATGACGATAATATATATTTTCTGGCTTGTGTCAGTTGTCAAAGTGTGAGACAAACCAGTGGTTTTTCTAAATGTACTAAGACCATAACTGTATCCCAGAGAGCAAAAGAATCATAACTATCCAAAAGAAGGCACTCTTTATAGTCTAGGCACGTTTGACTAACACCACAAGAAGGAACTTTAAACATTTTATATCTGTGAATATAATGCAAAATATTGACCCAAAAATTGCACATAAGCACTGGTAGTCATGTCGGCATTGGTAACTGATACAGGAGTTACTGAGATGAGATCATCACCATGAAAAGGACACGCTAAGGACGTACATGTGATCAAGTGCCAAGTAGGCTATAAGTCAACCCTTTTTTAGGCCGTTAACACGTTCATCCGCGTGTGCAAGCAAAGAAGAAGAAAGAAAGAAAGAAAGAGAAGAGAGAGAGAGGAGAGAGAGAGAGAGAGAGGAGAGAGAGAGAGAGAGAGAGAGAGAAGAGACAGACAGACAGACAGACAGACAGACAGACAGACAGACAGACAATGACAATGACAATGACAAATTCTTTTATTTCGAGGATAATGAATAAGCACATATGTGCTTTTTTACATCCAGTCCCCGCCCGTTAGGGATACATCTTAATAATACATCTTAATAATAATAACCCAACACTTATACAGTCTCACAATAAAAACAAGGGGAAATAACCCTTTTCAAAACAGCTCCCCCCAACAACCACCCCCCTCCCCCCCCAAAGCAAGCAAATAAAAGAAAACCCTTAAAATACCCCCCCCCCCCCCCACCCCAAAAAAACCCTAACCAAAACAAACAAACAAACAAAAGAGAAAGAAAAACCAAACCAACAGAAGAAGATAAAAAAGAGAAAAAACAGACAAACAACAACAACAAGAACAACAACAGAGCCAAGAAAATAACACAACCAAACTTAATAAGTCATAAAGATAAACATCTACACAATGTCAAATGGTACACATAATTGTTACACATAACTATAAGATATTGAAATAGGGCACTCATTAAAAATTATGTACAGAGGCAAGTCCAATAAAGTATTGAAAATATGAAATATGAATCCTTCATCAGGATACACTATAACTATAAGCGAGACGATAAAAGGTGAGAAAGAGACAGAGAGACAGAGAGAGAGTGTGTGTGTGTATTTCAGAGATAATATCCAATATATAATTCCCAAAACAGTATGCGATCCCATAAACACTCATTTTAGTTTATATTCGTTTCAAATTATATGTCATGATAATGAAATAAATTTAATACCCATACATCCACACAATAAAAACAAGAAACAAAACAAAGAAGAAATCTAAACCTATACAGTCATTGAGGGAGAGAATATGAGTGAGTGAGTGAGTGAGTGAGTGAGTGAGTGTGTGTATGTATGCATGTGTGTGTGTGTGTGAGTGTGTGTGTGTGTGGGGGGGGGAATTCAGGGATAATACTAAATATGAATACTCACATTAGCACACGATCAACACAAACACTTTTTAATTATACTCATACAAATTGAATGTCATGATAATAAAATAAGTGCAATACCCATACACTCACATAATAAAGAGGGGGAAAAAGCCAATAAAGTCATAAAAAGAACATCTACATATTGTAAGTAATAGAAACAAATTCTATTTTTCAGGATAATGAATAAGTACTCATGTGCTTTTTTACATCCAGTCCCCGCCCGTGGGGTCACATTGAAATGCACTCAGTACTCATATTTTCAAACAGTAGAAGAAAAGGGGAAAAAACTTTTTTTAAAGAAAAAGAGAAAAAGAAAAAACAAAAACAAAGAGACAAACAAACAAAACAAACAACCCCGACGAGCAAACGACAAAATAAACCCCAGAAACGCCCCCCCAAAAAAAACCAAAAAAAAACATACCAAAAACAAAAAAAAAACAGAAAAAACAAAAAATAAATTAAAAACAACAACAAAAAAACAAACAGACAAAAGCACCCTCCCAAACAGACAAACAAAAAAAACAAGAAAAAACAACAACAAAGAAACAAATGAGAAGGAGAAAAAAAAATTAAACCCAACACCGTTCCCCCCCCCACACACACGCACACACACATACATACACCAAAAAACAAAAACAAACAAACAAAAAATCAAACAAACAACAACAAAAAACAAAGTAACAACTACAGAATAACAACAGACAAGAGAGAGAGAGAGAGAGAGAGAGAGAGAGAGAGAGAGAGAGAGAGAGAGAGAGAGAGAGAAGAGAGAGAGAGAGAGAGAGAGAGAGAGAGAGAAACTTATAGATCATAAAATTGAGCACAGGGTGTGTGTGTTCAAGGATAATACTAAATATATAATTCTCAAGAAAAGCACAGGATCACCATCAATATTCTTTTCAAATATACTCGTACAAATTGAACGCCATGAAAAAGAAATAACCCCAATATCAATACACACTTACAATAAGGAGAAAAAAAATCACTTAAGTCATAAAATGAACATCTATACATTGTGAGTAAGAAGAGAGAGATGGGGGGGGGGGGGGGGGGGAGAAATGAGAGAGAGTGGGAGAGAGGGGGGGGATGTGTTTGTTGTTTGTGTGTGTGTGGGGTTTGTGCGTGTGTTAAAGATTAAATGCTTTTTTTTTGTAAACAAGCAAAACAAAAAGGACATAGAAAAAAAATACTGAATATCATTCTCAAAACAGCACATCATCACTGTCAACACTCTTTTTCATTATACTCGTACAGATTAACACATATTGTTGTTATGATAGATATATTTCTTATAATTATAGTGTAGTTTTTTAAAAAAATTTAAAAAAAAAAATTTAAAAAAGCTTACACTTTGCTAAACTCACTTTTTCAATTACAATGAAAATTTGAAAGGGGAGAGAGAGAGAGAGAGAGATTGACAATGACAATGACAAATTCTTTTATTTCGAGGATAATGAATAAGCACACATGTGCTTTTTTACATCCAGTCCCCGCCCGTTAGGGATACATCTTAATAATAATAACCCAATACTTATACAGTCTCGGAATAAAAACAAGAGGAAATAACCCTTTTCAAAACAGCTCCCCCCCCCCCAACAACCCTCCCCCCCCCCCCCCCCAAAGCAAGCAATTAAAAGAAAATCCTAAGAATACCCCACCCTACCCCACCCACCCCCAAAAAAACCCCTAACCAAAACAAACAAACAAACAAAAGAAAAGGGAAAAAACCCAAACCCAAACAAAAGATGATAAAAAAGAGAAAAAACAGACAAACAACAACAACAAGAACAAGAGCAACAACAAAGCCAAAAAAAATAACACAACCAAACTTAATAAGCATAAAGATAAACATCTACACATTGTCAAATGGTACCCTACTTTTTTACACATAATTATAAGATAATTGAAAGGGGGCACTCATTAAACTTAAGTACAGAGCAAGTCCAATCAAGTTTTGGGAAATATAAAAATATGAATCCTTCATCAGGATATACTATGACTATAAGCAGGACGAAAAAAGGTGAGAGAGAGAGAGAGAGAGAGAGAGAGAGAGAGAGAGAGAGAGAGAGAGAGAGAGACAGAGACAGAGACAGAGACAGAGAGTGTGTGTGTGTGATTTCAGAGATATATCCAATTATAAAATCCCAAAACAGTAGGGCGATCCCATCAACACTCATTTAGATTATACTCTTTTCAAATATATTCATGATAATGAAAAAAATTTAATACCCATACATCCCACAATAAAAACAAGAAACAAACCAAGAAGAAATTTAAAACTATACAGTCGTTTAGGAGAGAATATGGGTGGGTGAGTGAGTAGTGTGTGTGTGTATGTGGGGTGTGTGTGTGTGGTGTGTGTGTGTGTGTGTTGTGTGTGTGGTGTGTGTGTGTTTGAGCGTGGTTGTGTGTGTGTGTGGTGTGTGTGTGTGTGTGTTTGTGTGTTGTGTGTTGTTTTGAGTGTGTGTGTGTGGGGATGGGGGGGGTGTTTCGGGGATAATACTAAATATGTAATACTCACATAGCACACGATCAACACAAACACTTTTTAATTATTTTCATGAAAATTTGAATGTCATGGTAATAAAATAAGTGCAATACCCATACACTCTCAAAATTTAAAGAGGGGAAAAAGCCAATAAAGCCCATAAAAAGAACATCTACACATTGTAAGTAATAGAAACAAATTCTTTTTTTCCAGGATAATGAATAAGTATTCATGTTCTTTTTTACATCCAGTCCCCGCCCATGGGGTCACATTTAAAAATGCACTCTGTATTTCATACTTCAAGCAGAAGAAGCAAAGGGAAAAAAAACTTTTTTTAAAAGAAAAAGAGAGAAAAAGAAAATACAAACAAACAAACAAACAACTCCAGACGAGCAAAAAGACAAAACATACCCCAGAACCCCCCCCCCCCCCCAAAAAAAAAAAAACCAAAAAAAAACCCAAAGCAAAAAAACAAACAAACAAAGAAAAAAGAAAAAAACAAGAAAAAAAAACAAACCAAAAAACAACAAAAAGCAGCCCAAAACACCCTTCCAAATAAACAAACAAAAAACAAGAAAAAACAACATCAAACAAACAAATGAGAAAAAAAAACAACCCAAAAAACAAACAAACAAACAAACAAAAAAAAAAAACAAAAATTAAAAAAAAGAAAAAAACAGCACCGTTCCCCCTTCACACACACACACACACACCACACACAACACACACACACACACACACACACACACACACACACACACACATACACCAAAACAAAAAACTAACAAGCGAAAAACCCAAACAAAACACCAACAAAGAACAAAGTAACAACAAACAGCAATAACAACACAGAGAGAGAGAGAGAGAGAGAAAAGAGAGAGAAAAGAGAGGGGAGAGAGAGAGAGAGAGAGAGAGAGAGAGAGAGAGAGAGGCCAAACTTAGATCATAAAATTGAACACCTTCATATTGTAGAATATCACATAGTTGTTACACGGGGTAATAAGATATTAAAATAGGAGATTCACTGGAGCTAAAGTACAGTCAACAAGTCCAAAATAATATTAAAAAATCGAAAGTATGAATATGCCCTTTTATAAGAATACACAATAACAATAGAAGGAGAGAGAGAGAGAGAGAGAGAGAGAGGGGAGAAGAGAGAGAGAGAGAGAAAGAGAGAGAGAGAAGAGAGAGAGAGTGTGTGTATGTGTGCGTGTGTGTGTGTGTGTGTGTGTGTGTGTGTGTGTGTGTGTGTGTGTGTGTGTGTGTTTCAGAGATGAAACTAAGAAAAAATTCTAAAAACAGTACACGATCCCCTTTGGACACTTAGAGAGAGAGAGAGAAGAGAGAGAGAGAGAGAGAGAGAGAGAGAGAGAGAGAGAGAGAGAGAGAGAGAGAGAGAGCGAGAGAGAGAGAGAGGAGAGAGAGGAGAGAGAAAAGAGAGGAAGAGAGAGAGAGAGAGAGAGAGAGAAGGGACAACAGTCTGACATACAGACAGGTAAAGGGGAAAAGGGGAAGGGGCAGATAGGTAAAGAGGGAAAGGGCAGATAGGTAAGGGAGGATATGCAACTTGTTTTTAGGCTATGGACTGTGGTTTGTTATTGTTGATGTATCAAGTGAGTTGATAATTGAGTTTTGTAGATTGTTATTGATTGAATGTTGTTTAACTGAATCTGGAAGGGAGTTCCCCAGCATAGGGCCTGAGTAAAGTAAACTAGATTTGAATAAGTCTATTCTCGGTATAAGGGACACTGGGCTTTATAGTATTTCTGGATTGGATTAGGGGAATTTGTCTTTTAATATGAGGAACGGTTCTGCATGATCTTGAACATCATAACTCCTTTGTTATATTTTTGTCGTTGGTGTAAGGGGAGAATATTTAATTGAGTATAGTCAGCTTCTAATAAGCTTGTCTTTTTTAAAAGGACCAGTTTGAGAGCACGCTTGTACAGACTCAGTAACGGTTTCATAGTGTTTGCACTAGCAGAATCCCACAGGGTAGAAGCATAGTCTATTGAGGATTGTATATAAGATTGTATATAATCCAGAGAGAAGAGAGAGAGAGAAGAGAAGAGAGAGAGAAGAGAGAGAGAGAGAGAGAGAGAGAAGAGAGAGAGAGAGAGAGAAAGTGTTTATTATTTTATTTTTTATTTCATTCTTTCATATCGAAGATAATGGAATAAGCATTTACGTGTTGTTGTTTTTTTTACATTCAGTCCCCGTCTGTATGCGGTTTTGTAATTTCTGTCATCTGTTCCCACCAGTACACAATGGCCTACTCTTACAAAAAGCGGAACCGGATTTAACGTGTGCGCATGATGTTCTGCGTGCGTTCGCATACGGGACCTCGGTTTATAGTCTCATCCGACGGACTTTTGTGGAGAGTGGAGACGGCACTGATGTTAACACCACGGGAAAATATCCCCTTGAACGGGAATCGAACCCGGGTCGTCAGATTGCAAGCGCAATGTTCTAACCACAAGGCTATCCCGTCCCCCGACGTGTGTGTGTGTGTGTGTGTGTGTGTTTTGTTTGTTTTGTTTTGTTTAATGTCTATTCACTACATGGTGATTTAGACACACCCGCATTCATACCAAAGTACCTATTATTACACACCGCATCTCTCTCTCTCTCTCTCTCTCCTCTCTCTCTCCTCCTCTCTTCTCTTTCTCTCCTCTCTCCCTCTCCTCTCTCTCTCCTCCTCTTCTCTCTCTCTCTCTTTCTCTCCCCTACACGCACCCACATCCACACACACATAGGTATAAAAAATATATACATATATATATATATATTAAATATATATATAATAAATATATATATTATATAATTATGTAATTACAGTAGAGTTTTACAGGGGAAGAATATATGACTTCACAACTGACACTATGAATTGCTGAGAGTCATAAAAACTTCTTGACTAGTGGCATATTCTTATGAAATCTAAACCTCTCCTTTTATACATGTCAAGAAAAATTGGGCAATCAAACAACAAATGGTGGACTGAAAGTGGAATAGAACCCAAAAACATGTTACATTTTTTGAATATTTAGTATTCCATGCATTTAATCTCGTTTTTTGTATTAGAATTCTAATTTCCGTGGGGAAGGAAACTGCTGATAATGTTTTTCTATAATCTTTGAATGTATGCATTTCATTAACTTAGAATGAATTTCATAAGACGACAATGCAAGATTAGAATCAAACACTTCAGTACTGTATTCAGAGGCACCTTGTTTTGCCAAAGAATCAACCAGCTCATTCGAATAAATTCGAGCTTCCAACACATCCAATCAAATTTGAAAATAATACATTTCCAAGCATAATTGAAAAAGCAGAAGCTTTTGTTTCAATGTTTTCAGATAATAGTTCATCAGTAAGAATACAATCAAATATCGAATTAGAAAAAGCAAATAAATTAAACAAATTGTCAGCTTTTAATGCTGATTATTTAAATGCCCCCATTCAATATGATGAATTTAGTGAAACTTTAGATTCATTTAAACATAACAAACGGGTGTTGTGCTGATGGTATATCCCTTTTCAAATGCGGCTCATATGCCTTTAAAATGGAAAAGGCTACTCTTTTCATTTTTCCAGAACGTTGGATAAATGGGGCCCCTTCCTAAAATCTGGAGGCAGTCGATTTTATCCCAATCCTGAAGGGAAAGGTAAACTTGCGGTCATCGATAGATAGCTACAGGCCAATTCCTTACGTCTCATGTGGGTAAAGTAATGGAAAAAATTATACATAAGCGTTTTTTTCATTTTTGTGAAAAGAATAATGTGATCCAACAAATCAGGCTGGTTTTCGAAAGGGGAAAAATGTACTTCTGACCACTTATTAAACTGACACATCAAATTAAAAAGCAATTTTCCAAACGAAAAAAGTGTGTTAGCCACATTTTTTTATGTAAAGAAAGCCTATGATAGAGTTTGTCATGACAATTGCTACATAAATTAAATACATTGGGATTAATGGCATAAATTTTATAAAAATCTGCAAAATTTCTTGTCGGATAGATCAATTTGCACTAAATTAGGTTCAGTGTACTCATTTTTAAAGCTATCGACTTGGGTATACCACGGGATCAGTATTTGCACCTATCTTGTTTTCTAAATTTTTGTACATATCTCCCTAGCTCTTTTTTCACCTAATACTCAATTGTTCATATGCAGATGATATTGCTATTGGATAAATACGTCAGTTAAGAAAACACGAAAAAGAGAGTGATCAATTATGTTGAAAAAAAATATCAGGAAGAATTAGATAAATTCTGTAGTTATATGAAAAAAAACAGATTAGAATTATCAGCAGAAAAAACGTGTCTTGTGCTTTTTAATAACGGTGACAACGCAATAAAATTACCAATACTGAAATTAGAAGGAAGGTGCTTCAATACAAACAAGATTCAAATTCTTAGGTTATTTTAACTAGAAAGTTGAAATTGGGAAAATGCACATCAAACCCAAAAGATAACCGAAGCTAGGAAAAGACTTATTTCTAAAGATAATAAGTTCTCAGGCATGGAGTCAAGACACCACGACTCTGATACATCTGGCTCTGTCCTTGGTACGTTCAAAATTAATATACGGACAAGAGTTTATTTTTCTGCTGCAGATTATCTACTTAAAAAAATTTCAAAATCTAGACAGTAAAGCAGTAAAGATAGCCCCCTTGGTGTTCCGGCTCATGCAAAAACAGCTAATACTTATAAAGAGCTCATTTACTATCCTTTCTGATCAGCGAAAAAATGGCAGTATCAAAATATGTGTTCGTAGTATCTCTATTCCAAATTCAAATAAAAGAGGAAATATTTTTTTAATCAAGACACTGATTTTCCTAAACGGGCACGCAAATATTTCATTTCTGCAGCCAATTAAAAAAATTTTACAGACAAAATTTATGAAAGAAAATGACATCGATATATCAACAATTCCAATTTAAACCCATTGTTCCACAATTTTCCTCCTTGGGAACTATTTCAGCTAAATTTGACTTGACTACAAAGGGAAAAAAAGAAAAATGAAGATCAAAAACTTCTCACCGTTTATGTAAAAAGTCACTTAGAAAATAATTATTCTAATCACTTTAAAAGTGAACTACGGATCGGGTTTTAAAAACCCGGGAAAAAAGGGTCCCTGCAAAGTGATTCCAAAAAAAAAGGGTTCAAAAATTTTTTTAAATTTGGGAAAAATTTTTCTATTTTTTATTCGAATTATTTGAAAAATTCTTATGGCTTGAATTTTTTGCCCTAACTGCTATTGATGTTTCCCAAAATTTTCTGTTTTCCCTTGACTCAAAGGCAGTTTTTAAGGGCTTTAAAAAAGTCATGGAAAGGTAAAAAAAAGGAAGGGATTTTGTTTTTT
>CM054144.1:14629131-14654131 GCA_028751875.1 Rapana venosa | reverse complement strand
AACAGTCCGCCATACCGCAGCTTCAGAGGGTGTGGAACTTGTTATACAAGCTCGTCATTGCTGAAGGCAATCAGGAATCCACATTCTGAAGCGTAACAACATTTTAATGTAAGCCTTAGCACCTAGCTTACATCAGTGACTGAGAAAGCTGTTGACCTGAGCTACGATTAGGTGTATAGATGTGTATACTTGTTATACTCTATAAAAATACTGTAATCACTCCTTGACAGATTTCTTGAAAAAATCCTAGAAAACCCCCCCCCCCCCCTCCACCCCCAGCCCTTTTAAAAATTTCCCTTTTTCCCTTTTTTGCGCTACGATTTCCCCCTTTTAAAATTAGGGGTTTTTTTGCTATGTTAAAAAAAAAAAAAAACAAACGCGAACCCGATTTTTTCTACTGGGAAAAGGGGACCCAGTTGTTAAGCATTGTTCTTCCCCAAAGCTAAAGGGTTTAAACAAAAACCCTTGTGAAAGGTTTTTCTGCCTTGTATGGGGGCCGTTATTTTCCTTTAAACTTAGTAAAAATTCCCCCATTAAATTCCCGCTGTAAATGGGGGACCCCGCCCCCTTTTTGGGTCCCGGAAGTTAAAATACGAAGGAGGGGGATATAAAGGGGCCCCCCTCAAAATGATCCCCTACAAAAAGTTAAAAGGGATGTGATTTCCTCCCCCCTTTTGGGGTGCATAAGTTGGGAACACCCAAAATTTTTCCCAAAAGAGAATTTCCCTTTAAGTTAAAAAAACTTTAATGTCCCCAGAAAGGAAGGTTTTCTAAAAGGGCCCGACCTCCGGATTGATGATCCCAAAGGGACTGGGCAAAAGGGACCTGGCTTTTGGTTTTTGCTTTCTGGCCCTGGGGTCCGGTTTTACTTCTGCAAACTGGAAGGCCCCAATTCTTCGGGGGGGAAAAGGTAAAGGGCCCTTACTTTTACAGTTACAAGCCAGTCTTTGCTTTTTAGGGGGAAAGCCGAGGTTTGCGGTTAAAAAAGGAAATAGGGGAGAGGCAATTTTTTTGTATTGCATTGTATTGATTTCATTGCATTGCACGGCATTTCATTGGGATTATATTTTTATTCCCAAATTAAAAAATCACGACAGAGTTCCCCCGGGTTCAATTTTGGGCTTCTTTTTTTTTTCCCCGGGAGAATGCCCCCTTTAAAAGAGCGCCCCCCCAAAAAAATTTTTTTTTCCTTTTCTTGTCTGCCCTGTTATTTTTTTTCCCCATCAAAGGGGTTTTTTTCCCCCTATTGAATTTGCCAGGGACAAAAATCCCCCTTTTGTTTGGTGGTTTTTTCTTTTCATGACTAGGTAAAGTGAGGCGGGGGGTTTTTCTTGTTCTTGATCTTTAAGAGAAAAAACTTTAATTGTTTTTTAAAAAAATGTCCCAAAAAACCTGTAATCCTTAGCACCCATTTGATGGAAAATGGAAAAACGAAAAACCTTTTTCAAAGCTTTCCGGTAAAGGAGAAGGGATGGGCTCCACTAGGTTTTAAAAAACAAATAGAGAAAACCCCACAAACCCAAAAAACTTCGAGCAGGCCCCAAAAACTCCCCCAGGGAGTTAAAAAAAAAAAGAAAGGGAAAAGGAAAAATCTTTTAGAACAGCCAGAAAAATGGTTTTTTTGGGCAGTTTTTTTCCTTTTTTTAGTAGCTGGATTTTTTGAAGAGAGGGGTTTTTTTCTAACACATTAAATAAGGGGGGTTTGCTTTATTTTTGTGGTTTTGAAATCAGTTTCGTTTCCCTTTTAAAAAATAGAAATGGGCTTAAATTTAACCATGTGGATTGGCCCCCCCTAAATTTTTCAAATTTTTTTGTTAGTGAGGGAGAGTCTAAAAAAGTGTAGATGTTCCCCCTTCCCTGTGTGATTTATGGTGCTCTTTCCCGGTGATGTACTTTACGGCCAACCCTCCCCCAGAATGATGTTTGTTTAATAAAAGGTGAAAGTTTTCTTTACGGGGCCCCCAGTTTCCCCATGTATGAAAGTTGGGTTTTAATACAGGTGAGTTCTTTAAAAGGCCCCCATTTCCCCATGTACTGATGTTTGTTAAAACAGGTGATGTACTTTAACGGCCACCAGTCCCTATGTACTGATGTTTGTTATAATACAGGTGATGTACTTTACGGCCACCAGTCCCTATGTACTGATGTTTGTTATAATACAGGTGATGTACTTTACGGCCACCAGTCCCTATGTACTGATGTTTGTTCTGCTGATTCGGGGAGTGACTCTGGAAGGAGCCACAACAGGACTGCGGTACTACCTGCTGCCTGACTGGAGCCGACTGGCAGACCCTCAGGTAACCCGCTATCTGTTTGTTCCAAGTTTATAACGGTTCAAAGCACCAGCCTATTACCTGTTGCGGACCTCGTGTTTAGATTCATCTTCAAAGAATATAAGAATCCAGAAATTTTGAATGCTGTGTCTGAAACAGTTTTTTGTTAGCCATTTCAAATAATGTGTGCTGGTATAAAGCAGATAAACAGACTGAAATGCAGAGCACTTATAAAAAAAAACTTCCTCACCAACACCATTATCATTACCTTTATTACTGCTGATGTCATAGAAGAGATAGGAAAATGAATGTTACTGGAAAGGAACCAGCCCGTTGTTAACCCTCTTGTTGTTGGATTCTACAGAGCTAAACTGCCTTTAGATTTTGAATTCTTTGAAGGTTTTCTACCTCCATCTGACTTACTTTACTCCTAAGACAATTGTGTATGTGCATGACAAGTTATCAAGCTAAAATTTTGTCACAAGCTAAGTATGTCTTTGTACTTGCATTTAGGCGCAAGTTTATGTGTCTGGTCACCAGATGTTCTGTCATTGTCACATTATTTTTCACCAATTACAGGTAAAAGTATGGTATATATGATAAAACAGCAAATCCTGCATGGATTTGACAATAGTTCAAGCATGTTAATGTCAAATAAGGAATTGATACCCAGCTGATGTGTTTACCAATAGTTATGTGCAATAGTACTTCAAGGATGTGTCACACAATGTCCCCATAGCACCTGCTGTTTTATGGTATATCTCGAGGAGACAAAAGTTTTGTTAAACTATTTTTTCTTTTGAAAACAAGTCATAATCGATCAACATGTGACCTTTATACTGCAGTTCATATCTGCGTGTGCTACCACATGTTTGTTAAGTGTACAGAAGTGCATTATTGTACATGACTGTCACCAGTGTCACAGCACAGGTGTGACACATTCGAAACAAAACAGAACTTCTGTAACCCTACAAAATTTTAATGTTGGTAGTCTCTAAAGTAGTCGTAGTCGTAGTGGTGGCACAGGGTCACATCACATCACTGAAAGCACAAATTATGGATGTGTGGGGGTTGTACCCATTGCTGTCACCTGTTGAACCTTGGCAGACGGGAGACCTATTTTGTTTACCTTCTTGCTATTTTCGTTATCGGCATATCTGTTCGTTTCTACCATTGCAGTTTCAAAGCAGAAGTGTGGTAATAATGAGAAAACAGTCAAAAGGCATCGTTTTCAGGCGTCTATGCCGCGGACCGGCCAGGAGGTCAAATTTCTCCACAGTGGATGTGTGTAGCACAGGTCAGGAATGTGCCCTGTAGCACGTTATTTTCAGGCTCACTCTTCTCCCTAACTGCAGCATTTCCTTCCTCCTCTTCCTCGTAAGAGTTTAATATTGGACTCACTTAACAATTCTCGTTGAAATGTTTCTACTTCTAAGACAATGACATTCAATTTATCATCTCGCTAATCAGATGAATCATCAGCTACTAAAGAAAACGCCTTTTTTTCCCGCCTGGCTGCACCATTGAAAAGCGTTCGGGTCGCTGGCTGTTATTTCTTCCCTCCCCACTACACGCATGTTAGTGGTCTAAATTTATCACTGGCACCCTCTGACACCCTCCCTGCATCGCCCCACCAATTTTCAGACACATAGTGTGAAAACCACGAGGTCTGTGTGTGATAGAGAAGTACTGCCCACTGTCGGCTGCGGTCATATTGGAATCTAGCGGCAGCTACCGTTACTGTCGGCTGCGGCCGGGTCGGGGACGAGAGGTTATAACATATCCTTCCTTATCACTTCTTATTTTGGTGTCCCGTTTTTCCTTTATTTGTCTGTCTGTTTCTGGTTTGTCTTTTTTCTCATGTATTTTTCTTTCTCTCTGTGTTTTTTCTCTTATCTTTTCTTCTTTTTTTGTCTCATTCTTTTTGTTTTGATAGGCTGATTTTTCTCTTTGATTAGTTTGGCCTCTTCTATTTTTTCTTCTTCTCTTCTATTATGGTTTCTTTTCTTCCTTCTTCTTTCTCCAATTTATTTTGTGTTTGTGTTTTTCAAAACTCTTCTTCTTCCAGTTTTTTGTGCTGTTTATATCTTCTTTTTTCTAAGACATAGAGGTTATATTTTTAAAAGCCCTTGTAGTTTTTACATCCAAGATGCCTTGTCCTTCACAGGTGTGGGTGGACGCAGGTACCCAGATCTTCTTCTCCTACTCCATCTCGTTGGGGACACTGACGGCCCTGGGTAGCTACAACAAGTTCAACCACAATGTCTTCAGGTGAGCAGAACACTGCTTCTCCTGTGAATGTCCTTCCGTAGCGTAACACATTCAGAAAAAGTGTATCCATCAGGGAGGTGTATGTAAAAGGTACAAGGTAAAGGTCTTCCCATAACATATGCAGTGGCTGGGATGCGAGATGTCAGAGACCTCACTTCTCTAGGGGCCAGCATATTGAGGGTGGCGCCCATCTCCTCTCCCTAGCTGCTTTACCTTCCCTGACCCTTAAGAGGCAGGTACCCATTTACAACTGAGTGAACTGGGGGACTGTACTGATGCCAAGGCGTGAAAACGGTCATTCATCCACTTGGTAATCACGTTCGCTGCTACTTAATCTTAGCTTAGGGAAAGCCAGTACTCTGGCCACTGAGCTATCCCGTCCGCATATGTATGTACTGATCTTTTAAAGTCTTTTTGGTAGCGATAAGAAGTTATGTAAAATCCAAGAAGTTCTATGGAATTCATATACTTCTCAAAGAAGGGCTTTAAACATTGAACTTTTAACAGTTTTAGGATTGAAGAATAAAATTCTTCAATTCAAATAAAAACCACATAAAAACATCTAAAGCAGCTTGAAACTTTATACAAAATCAACACAAATAACCTATACAGTTTTATATAAATATTGAAATAGGTATAAGAGTTCTGATATGTCAGAGCTTTTTTTACCATTCAAAATGACTGTCAATGTCTGACAGATACTGAAAGAGCTGACATGTGTTTTCGTCTAGTATGGCAATGAGTCTTTTTTTTAGTCTTATCCTTTTCTTCTTCGTTGTCAAACGCTTAGACAGCAACTATTGTTGTCTATCATATGAGCAAAAATGCGTTGCGCTGCCGTTAAGCGCCTGACAAGTCAGGCCCAGGGTATTCGCCTTCGGCGTGAGAGAGCTATATCTTGGAGTTTGTCTGGAAAAGAAGGCAGGGGAATGGACCAAGAAAGAAGAACAAAGAGTAAAAGGTGACAGGAAGAAAAGGAACAAGGCAGAAAGAAAGAGAAGGATAGAAAAGATGAAATACCCAGCACAGGATTTTCAGAAGGTAGGGATGTCACGTCAACTGACAGGGCCCCAACATCCCCACAGGGTATCTTTTTCTTTTTTTAAATCAGTTGAATTATAGGTATGTCAGTGGAACTGTAGCCGATGCACTTAACCAAAATATCCTTACACATTTGTTGGCTACTAAATACTGTGATTTTCTTGTACACGAAGTAAGGCTGTTTTGTGAGAAAAACTGTCATTATGTTTGTTATTTAAACATACGGTTTTGCTGTTACAGGGACAGCATTTGCTTTTCCGTGATCAACTCTTTCACCAGTCTCTTGGCCGGCCTGGTCATCTTCTCCATTCTGGGTTCATGGCCACCAAGCAGGGGGTGGACATCAAGGATGTGGCTGAATCAGGTTTCCTGGGTTTTCTTTCATTTAGGTTTTATTTACTTCATTGTAAGCAAAAGAAAGTAGGAACTGTCATCTGAATGTAGTTAGCTCTGTATGTGTGTGTGTGTGTGTGTGTGTGTGTGTGTTGTGTGTGGTGTGTGTGTGTGTGTGTGTGTGTGTGTGGTGTGTGCGTGTTTTCGCGCGCGCACATGTGTCTACGTGTGTATGTGTGCTATTTTCTTGAAACCTTTTTCTCTTCAAAAACCAAGCTTTGACGACAAATTAAACTTTTGTATTTTCACATTTCCAGAAATCCAAATGTTTATCTCCAGAAGAGATTCCACTTTTCAAAATACCTGCACCTTACTGTGCTGTTTTAGGTTTGATATAGCATATCTTCAACATGGTTTTACTGTTATGCACTTTATCTTAGATGTTAAGAATCCTGAGCTGAGCTAGAATGCTTTTGTTATACCAGGTCCGGGCCTGGCTTTCATCGCTTATCCAGAGGCAGTGGCTCAGCTTCCTGTGGCCCCGTTGTGGTCTGTTTTGTTCTTCATCATGGTTATCTTGCTTGGCCTGGACAGTCAGGTAAGTGGTATGTAGAATATACGTTATGAGAATGACCACTACTTTTGTTTTTGCTGGAAAGCATTGTGCTGATTGTGGTGTTCACTTCCTCGTTAGCTGTGTGATGGTTCAGCCATATGTACCTACACGACAACTTACAGCAAGCTCTGATTCACATCTCTTCCAAATACCTCGAACAAAAGCCAACTCTTTTGGCCAATGTGCCCCTACATATTCAGCCCCTTCTGTCTGGAACGCTTAGTCGTAGATTTTGTCATTCTTCTTTTTCTTCATTCAAATCTAGTTTGAAGACTCATGTTTTTTAAACTTCTTACTAAAGTTTCAGTGTGTGTGTGTGTGTGTGTGTGTGTGTGTGTGTGTGTGTTTGTAAGGGGCAATGACCAGATATATCAAACTGTACAGTGACCAGTAATATCAGACTATACCCGACTATTTTCCCCTAAGACAGTGGCCACTGATATCGGACTATTTTCTTCTGCGCAGTTTGTGGGCGTGGAAGGTTTTATTACGGCAGTTGTCGACCTCTATCCGAATGTTTTACGCCGAGGTCACAGACGTGAAATTCTCATAGCTGTCGTCTGCGTCTTGTGCTTCTTCATTGGCCTGTGCATGGTGACAGAGGTATGTTGTTATTTGTTTCTGGCCTACACATTATCCTTGTCTTGTCATCACTATTTTGATGAAAATTATTTGATTACGTTTTGCCTTGCTTATCCCCATGAGCGTTGTAGACGTTCATTAGGGTGATATGCTGAATGTGCATTGTTTATGCCATTACCTTCACCCATTATTGTAGTGTTGGTTTTTCCCTATTCTGATATTGTGACCATAGTGGTGCTCTATCAATCTAGCACTTTGATGAATGTCACTGATATTGTTTGTTGCGGTAGTGGTTACTTTTTATTGTTTAGTGTTATTGCTTTCGTGATTATTGTTCTGTACCATTCTAGGTTAAGGTTACGTTTTATAGGTCGCCTAGTTATTTCTAAAGAATACTCACTGTGTCTGTTTTGATGATACGTACTGTCTTTCAATATTATAGTTTGTATTGCTTTTTCGTTTTCTAATTGATACATGCATGATTTTGTGGAAGGTAGTTTGTCTTTCAATGTCAGTTATTGATTGTTCGTCTCTTAATGGACGTATGCATGGCTTGTGGACATCAATTTTTCTTTTATCAGGACATAGTTTTCACAGACGTTTCACTAGTTTCATTTCAGGCTAGGAAGACTCACCAGAAACTGAACCTACTCTTCCATGTTCTTTATCATCAAAGGGAGACCACATAAGGATGATACTAAGAAAACGTTTTGTAATGCATTCTCTGTGAAAGGCAAACAGGCCACTGACTTCAAAGAAAACTGTTGCCAATGCTTCAAGTTCACAATGGCAATGGGTTTATACAGGACAGGTACAGCTGGGTGGTGGGGTACAGCCTGCTAGAACTTTTGAAAAGTGAAAAGGGCGGGATAGAGACGAGGGGGGTAATGCCTGTAAGAACTATGGGGGATAACGTGATAAAAAGGGCGGGGATAACGTCTGATAAGAAAACGAGGGGCGGGGATAATGCCTGATAAGGAAATGAGGGGCGGGGATAACGCCTGATAAGAAAACGAGGGGGCGGGATAACGCCTGATAAGAAAACAAGGGGCAGGGATAATGCCTGATAAGGATTTTATGAGATAGTGTAAAGGACAGGGGTAATGCCTGATAAGGATTCTATGAGATAGTGTAAAGGACATGGGTAATGCCTGATAAGAGAGTTATTAGATAGGGGGTGGGTATAAAGCCTGATAAGGAATTTATCTGTTTGTGTGAGAGAGAGAGAGAGTGAGAGAGACGAGAGAGAGAAACAGAGTGAGAACAAACAGAGACAAAGACAGACGACGGAGACAAAAAGACAGACATACAGACAGATAGATAACAGACAGAGACACACCCACAGACAGACAGAGAGAGAGAGAGAGAGACAGAAACGAGAGAGAGAGAGAGACAGAGAGGGGGCGTTAGGTAAAGAGTTAGGGGCGGATTAAAAAACCCAACAATCTATGGGCTTTCATCAAGAACATGCACCAAGGAGACCTGGCTGTTTATAGCTGACAGCAGATGCTCCCTACCTTTGGATTGTTTAGGTTGTTATTTGCAGTGAAGCATGTATGTGTGCTTCCTTCAAAAACAGCTTGCAGTGTAGGAGACGGAAAAGGGACTAAAGCATTGCACATTTTAGTTTAGTTTTATTTTCTGTAAGTGTGTCTGATATCGTTCATGCATATTTGATTGGGTGTAAATGTATCCATAGATAGTTCTGTTTATCCTATGTTGACAGATTAATAACATGGAAAAATTAAATTAGCTTTTAATTTTTCTCATTATCATATCAGATTTGAGTATGCTAAAAGTGAAGTTGTCCATTCTATTTCTGTTTTGTTCGTGTTTCACTGGTGCTATATAAGCTTTGTGTGCTTTTGCTTTTTTTTGGCTTTGATGTTTATGACGATGGTGATGATGTTGATGATAATGAAACTGAGCTATCTTTTCAATTAACATGATGAAAATAATAACAAAATATTGTTGCACCCTTTTGTGAAATAGAAGTTATCTGCAGTTTGTGCATACCTATTGTTCATAGGTTCATATTGAACATACTGTTCTCGTCCATGAACGTTCAACGTGTTTGTGTAGTGCAAAGCCACTAAGCAAGATTTCCATCCCACCCCTCAGGGCGGGATGTATGTATTTCAGTTGTTCGACTACTACTCTGCCAGCCGAATAGTTCTTGTTGTGGCTTTCTTCGAGTGCCTCACGGTGGCATATGTGTACGGTATGTTGTAAAGGAGGAGCAAGGTGGTATTCTGACTCCTGTGTTTCTCTCTAGAGGATAGCTGTCATGTTGATCATCATTCATTTTAGTGTAAAGGAAAGGGGAATGGGCGTGAATGAGTGGGTGGGAAACGTGGGAACTTATCTAGTGAACATATGTTTATTTACATTAACTCAGTTTATTGAGATATTAAATCTGTTCACTTACATAATGATAATTTTTTGTGTGTTTCTTTTATCATGCCCAATCAACACATCTTTCCATTATGTTTTAAAGTTTCTGTTTTTTTTCAAATACTTAATGTATTTGTACTATTTTAATTTCATTCGTTTTGTATTTTGCTGTTTAAAAAATATTTTATATATCATTATATTATTTATCAGACTGCATTGTATCCTTTATTGGCAAATTTTGAGAACAGAAGCAAACTGATTTTTCATAAGTCCGTTTACATACACCAATTTCCTGTCATTATTCTCTTTGATAACAAATTCAAATACGTGCAATCAAAATGAATAGGCACAGCAATATTGGCTTTCCCAGTCTACACCCCTGTTGAGTGTTAAGCTGTTTGGCGCACAGACTGTTAACAATAACAGTAGATTGGTGTCCTTACAAAAGATTTCGATCCATCAGTTTTCTTATCTTGAAGCCCATAGAAATTCAAGTCTTTCAGCATAAACCCTTCACAGAACCACAAGCCTTCACAAAATCAAAATCTTGAGGATATCTAGTGACTGCTTTGAACAAGGGCACTACATATTTCCTTTAGTTCTTTTTGTTGTTTATTGTTGTTGTTTTTTTCATGTCTCGGCGAGAGCTCAGAGGTTTACCAGTGGTGAGATTTTAGCATATGTGACCGTTCCCCTACCCCACCATTAAGGTAGCCGCATTTCGACTTCGGGATGGTGTGTTAATACGATACCTGTGTGCATATGTTTTATCTACATTTTGTCATCTTTTCCTACCGCCTTAAAATAGCCTATTCTTCCAAAGGCGGAACGAGTTTTTAACGTGTGCGCAAGATCGAAGGACTTTGACATCCAACTATGGTAGGTAGCCGACTATGGCTGGTGGTATGGATGACGCAGCATATCAGGCATGCAATCTGTATGCTCGTCAGTCTGAAGACTTCGAGCACTAGAGTAGTGAAGCATCTCCACCCTGGAAGATCAAGACAAAGCATGATGTAGAAGATCCCGCAAAGTGTTGATGGGTTGATTTAGGACTTTCAAACAGTTTTTGTTTTTGGATGGACAAAAGAAAGATGAGATAGGTAGGGAGGGACTGTAGAGATACGATCTCGTTAATTGGCACATTATGACTCATGTTTCGTGTCAAGGAGTATGTGTAGATAAGTGTATTTTTTGAACATTTCCGTTCGTACGTTTCATAACTGAACAGAGCAACTCCCACCATCCATTTTGAAATTCTGCTGGTCATTAAACAAGGACACAATGAACAAAATTTTTTTAGCTTGGAATACGGCATGACAGTTTGATAGATTTAGTTCAGGCAGGAACAGATAGTTGTTTCAAGATGTCTTTACCAAATAGCTTGAAACCGTATTGCATTCAATTCAGTTCAAACACTATATTATCTCAGAGAAAGAAATTCACGCAGAGGATACTATCACGCGTGATACGTAGGATACGAAGAAAATTTGAATGCTCTGGAAGAGTTTGTTAGCTATCTCATTACTTAATTCACTAGTTATTCTGTTTGTATGGAGTTCAGGAAACCTTTCGAGACATGTTTAGTGTGAATATATCTTTAAAGATTAAAGACAGCAATGTATTAACAGACTCTTTTGCTTTTTTGTTTCTTTGTTGTTTTTTTCGTTTTTGCCAGTACCATGAAGGTAAGTAATGTCATGATTGTATGTACATGATTTTAGCTTAAAGTTAAGAAGTTGTAGGGATACCAATCACAGAAAAAAGTTTCATTGTACATGATGACATTGGTCTTCCTTTTATTCTTATTCATATCTTCTTATTTACACGAAGCGGTTCTGATCTAACCGAGATCAACCCTGGTATGGCCTCCATAAACCCAGTAGTATAAAAACACAATGCATAGAAATTATGAATGGTTGAATGGATGAAGGACTGTAAAGACATGGGAACTGCATCTCACTTTCATGGCAGGTTAGTTAAGTTAAAATTATTTACTGGAGGAACCAGCGAGTGCATGAAGTTTCTGCATGAAAGCTTCCACCCCTTTCCTCGTCCTGGAGCTTCTCGTTCTTTGTTTGTAGACAGCTGTGTTTGGGTCCATCTTTTCTGACGAAGTAGAGAATAATCATTACTGTCTGTCTCTCTGTCTCTGCCTCTGTCTGTCTGTCTGTCTCCCTCCCTCCCTCCCTCCCTCCCCCCCCCTCTCTCTCTCTGTCTTTTTGTCTCTCCGTCTGTGTTTCTGTCTGTCTGTCTCTGTTTGTCTGTCTGTCTGTCAGTATGTCTGCTTGTCTGTCTGTCTGTGTGTCTGTCTGTGTCTCTCTGTGTCCGTGTCTATGTCTGTGTGTTTCTCTCAGCCTATTTGCCGACTTCGTTTTGTCATGTATTATGTCTTTATTTTAAAGTTTAAAAGCGGACAAAACTCTTCGGGGGCGTTGTGCCTGCATTGGAATATTTTTATGCTAAGGGATGAACAGTGAACAATACATAGATTAATTTTGAAAAGATCAAGAGAACCCAACGTGGACCAAGTTTAATTCCATGCTAGGAGATGGGTAGAGAGTGCTGTACATCCCTAGTGTCAAGTGATCCTCCCCCCCCCCTCCCCCAGCCCATCCCTGCCACCACACCTTCCAGTTGTTGTTGTTGTTGTGTTGTTGTTCTTCTTCTTCTTCTTCTTCTTCTTCTTCTTCTCCTCCTCCTCCATTTTCCCTTCGTTCTCTGTTAGAACTCTGAACTTCATCAGTGCTGAAATTTTGCGCATTCGACTGTTTGCCTACTTTAAGGTAGCCGCATTCCGACTTTGGAGATGATGTCTAATCATGACACTAGTTTGCGTGCGTTACAAACATAAAATTGTCATTCGTTCCTGCTGGCATGCAATGGCCTACATTCCTGAAAATCGTAACTAGTTTTGACATTCCGCATAATGTTCTGCGTGCGATCGTACACGGGGATTCTCCGTTTCTAGTCTCATCCGATGGAAATTCTGGGGAGTGGAGTCGGTACTGAAATTTACTCCAGGGGACAAAAGTTCCTCGGGGGAGTGTCTGGGTGGTGGCTCAAACCCGCGCTGTTAGATTTGCAAGCTCAACGTTCAAACCCCTAGGCTATAATTATCCTGCCCTCTGCTGTTCGTCATAAACTTGTACATGTATAGATAGATAGTGGGCAGATGGCAAGAAAAGTCATGGCGTTTGTGTTCTAGACCCCTCCCCAAATTGGGTAAGATGTCACGTGTCTCAGTCTTGGGTAATGACAAAGTCTTTTCATGGCAACACATGATTTTTAAAGACATGATTTTTAAACAGACTTAGAGGACGGCTCTGTCATGTTATCTTTCCTCCTGTAAATTTTTTACCCCCCTTTTTTTCGGCTAGAGCTTCGAGGTTCACTCGTGGTGAGATTTTGCGTATGCGACCGTGTTTTTTTTCATAAGGTAGCCACATTCCGACCACAGGGATGTATGCTGGGTATGTTTGTGTTTTTGTGACCTACCGAACGTTGACATGAATTACGGCATGTTTGATCATTTGCATGTGAATATACACGAACAGAATTCAGGAACTGGCAGGTGTGCACTTGAAGTTGATCTGGGGGATTGTAAAAATTCCCACCCTTACTTCAGCAGACACCGCCGAGATTCGAACCCAGGACATCACGGACCAAAGGGATTGAAGTCGAGTTGTTTTAACCACTCAGCCACAGTGGTGTTCCTCGCTCCCCCTCTCATAACACTGCCCCTGCAGAGCTTGCCAAACGGAAAAGTTCTTTTCCTTCTCCGACTGCCTCTTTCCTTTCTCCTTTTCTGTTTCTTTATTTCTTTCTGTCATCCATCCTTCCTTTCTTTCGTTCGTTCTTTCTTACAATTTTTTGTCTTTGGTTTCTTCTTTTATTTTTTGTTGGGGTGTGGGGGGGGGGGGGACTGTTTCTCAATTTTTTTCTTTCCGAGTAGGGATTTATGAAGCATTATCTTTGTTCTCTGTATGCTACGCGTTTCAGTTCCAAGTCTGTGTTGAATTGTGTTTTTTGGTTGTGTGTTTATTTGTTTGTTTGCACTACTTCGCAAAGTCACTGAATTTGAATCCCTCATTTTCCGCCGCTTCTGCACCAAAACAATCCACCCCACAGACATTTTGGAACAATGGATATAAGTAGGCCTGTTTTTCCCTCTAGCACCTAACCCCCCTCCCCCTTCCTTTTAACACCACTCACCCCCTTCCCCCTCCCAATTTCAATCCAGTTCCTTTCTGTTCCTCCTTCTTCCATGTCTCAACGTGTTTCATGTCACCCCCCCCCCCCCCCCGCAAAAAAAGAGGAAAATATGAACAACTTTATATTTATCCGGAAGACTCCATTTGTGTGTGTGAGAGTGTGTGTGTGTGCGTGCATACATGCGTGCGTGTGCATGCCTGCGTGCGTGCGCGTGCTTGCATGTGTGTGTGTGTGCGTGCGTGAGTGCGTTTGTGTATATGTGTGTACGTTAGGGGTGCCTATGTCGCGCAGGTTTTTTTTTCAAATGTTGCATGCACGGTGGTGTGTGCGTGCACACAGATCGACAGAGGGTTTGGCACACACTGCATGGAAGCTTATACTGTGTCTTTAGGGGTAGACCGGTTCTACGACAACCTGGAGATGATGTTCGGATTCCGCATGGGACCTGTGATGAAATGGGCCTGGTGTGTCCTGACCCCTGTCTACACCATGGTAAGCTACCTTCCTTCCTTCCTTGCTTGCTTAATTGCTTGCTTGCCTTCTTCTGTCTTTCATTCCTTTCTTTCTTCCTTGCTTGCTTGCTTCCTTCCTATATTTCTTTCTTTCTTTCCTTCTTTCTTTCCTCCTTCTTTCTTCTTGCTTCTTGCTTCTTTTCTCTCTTTCTTTCTTTTTTGCTTGTCTTCTTTTCTTTCTTTCTTTCTTTCTTTCTTTCTTTCTTCTTCTCTTCTTTTTCTTGCTTGTTTTCTTGCGTCCTTCCTTCCATTCTTCCTGTTTTAATTCGTTCTTCTCTTTCCATCCTCATTCTCATCCATCATCTCATCCATCATCCATCCATCCATCCATCCTTCCTTCCTTCCTTCCCTTCTCCATTTCCTTCTTTTATCCTTCCTTCTTTCTTTCTCCCTTTCCTTCCTTTCATCCTTCCTTTCTTTTTTTCTTTCTTTTTCATCTTTCCCTCCATCATTCCTTGCTTTCTTCCATCATTCCCTTCTTCCTTCCACCCTTCCCTGCTTCTTTTTCTCTATCCTTTTTTGCTTCGTTTCATCGTTCTATCCTTCATTCCTTCCACACTTCCTTCCTTACTGCCTTCCTTCCTTCCTTCATTCCGGCATTCATTTTGGCATTTCTTCATTCATTCATTCCACTCGCATGTGGTGAAGGAAGGGTGGGGATTCTTAAAACCTCCCATGTCAACTTAAAATGCAGATCCGCCAGTGCCTTAATTCCCTCCGTGCATATTATGCACATACAGTGGTCAAATACGCACGTTAAATATCCAGTAACTCGTGTCAGGGTTCGGAGGGTGACAGAAACACGGACCGGACATTGCCAGCATACATCCAGTACATAAAAAAATAATGCGCTACTCTGAAGTCGAATATTGTCTGCTGAAGCCAGTGGGCATACCTCTTGCAGAGTTTACGAGAGCAGGAGAAAAGCAGGCACTATACATCCTTCCCAGTGACGGAAGGCTGAGAACAAAGAATATAATATTGATATGTGTGTGTTGTGTGTGTGTGTGTGTGTGTGTGTGTGTGTGTGTGTGTGTGTGTGTATGTGTGTGTGTGATGTGTGTGCGTGTGTGAGGGGTGGGTGGGTTTGTAAGTTCTTAGCTGGCCACGAAAACTGACCCTGCTTCATGGAAGAGTAATGCTTAAGAAATAAGAAATAGTTATGCTTAAGAAATATATATATATATACATATATATCCCCCCAAAATATACTATATTATACAACATTGGGTTTTGAGCTACTGACAGAAGATCAGATAGCCTGTGTAGATCACAACTTGAAACATCCTCTGATCAGTTTTACTTCACTTAAATATGAAGATCACGTGATATTTTGTCATGTGCAGATAACATTAACATGGGGGGGGGGGGGGGTGATGGTAGGGGAAGCCTTGCTCAGATCACACAATTCTTGTTTTAGATTAACTAAATTCTACCTTCAATATGTCACACACACACACACACACACACACACACACACACACACACCACACACACACACACACACACACACACACACACACACACAAACACAAACACATTCTCACTCCCTGTCTCTCTGTCTCTGTCTGTCTCTGTCTGTCTGTCTGTCTGTCTGTCTACTTTTTTCCTCTTTGAAATTACTCTGAACTACATTGCAGCAACAAAGTTAATAGATAAACAAAATAAACTGGAGTTAAATAACAGCACACACACACACACACACACACACACACACACACACACACACACACACACACACACACACACCACGCACGCACGCACGCACGCACACACACATACACTCACTCACACAGCACACACGCACGCACACAACACACACACACGCCACAAAACCACAAACCAACCAACCAAACCCGGTTACTTTTGGCTGTGATGTCAGACCATCATTTATTGCACCATTTTCTGTTGTGACGTCAGACCATCTTCGTCATGGGCTGCGTCAGTTACTCTGACCTGACGTACAAGCGCAAGGCAGTGACGTATGAGTACCCCTGGTGGGCCATCAGCGTGGGCTGGGTGCTAGCCTGCCTGTCCATCATCTTCATCCCCATCATCATGATCGTGCAGCTGTTCACCGCTAGTGGTCTTTCCTCGAGGTCAGAACTTTTTGTGTGGGTGGATGTGTGGATGGATGGATGGATGGATTGGATTGGTGGATGGGTAGACGGATGGGTGGATGGGGGATGGGTGGATGGGTGGATGGATGGATGGATGGATTGGTGGATGGGTAGACGGATGGGTGGGTGGGTGGATGGATGAATGGATGGATGGGTGAAAAGGCTGGATAGGTGGGTAGGTGGGTGGATGGGTGGATGAATGGAGGGTGGATGGATGGGTGAATGGATGGGTGGATGGATGGGTGGGTAGGTGGGGGATGGATGGGTGGATGGTGAATGGATGGATGGGGTGAATGAATGGATGAATGGGTGGATGGATGGTGGATGGGGTGAAAAGCTGGATAGGTCGGGAGGGGGGGGATGGGTGGATTTAGGGATGGGTTGGATGAATGGATTTGGTGGGTGGATGGGTGGGTAGGTGGTGGATGGGGGGGATGGATGGATGGGTGGGTGGTAGGTGGAGCGATTGTGATGGTGATGGATGGAGTGGTGGGATGGTTGATATGGATGGATTTGGGGGAAAAGCTGGATAGGTCGTAGGTGGGGGATGGATGATGAGTGGGAGGGTGGATGAATGGATGGTGGGTAGGTGGGTGGATGGTGGGTGGAAAGGATGGATGGATGGATGGGTGGGTTGGGTAGGTGGATGTGTGTGGAGGATGGATGGATGGAAAGTGTGGAGGGAATGGATGGATGGAATGGATGGGGTGGGGTGGGTGAATGAAATGGATTGATGAATGGATGGATGGATGGATGGGTTGGTGATGGAGATCGGGGGATGAATGGATTTGATGGAGGGTGGGTGGATGGATGGATGGTGGATGAATAGATGGAGGGTGGGTGGATGGATGGATGGGTGGTGGATGGATGGATGAATGAATGGATTGTGGATGGGTGGATGAATGGATTGGATGGATGGATGGGTGGATAAATGGATTGGTGGGTAGATGGTTTGGATGGATGGAACTGTGTGTGGATGGGGGGATGGATGGATGGATGGGTGTGGGGTGGATGATGGATGGATGGATGGATGGACGTATGTATGTATGGATGGATGGATGGATGGATGGGTGAATGGATGGAGGAATGGATGTGTGGGTGCATGGTTGGGGGGGTGGATGATGGATGAATGGATGGAGGCGTGGGTGGATGGACGTATGTGTGGTTGGATGGATGGATGGATGGATGGGTGAATGGATGGATGAATGGATGTGTGGATGAATGGATGTGTGGATGAATGGATGGGTGGATGAATATATGGGTGGGTGAATGTATGGGTGGATAGATGGATGGATGAATGGATGCTTGGATGGATAGGTGGATGGATGGGTGGATAGGTTGGATGGATGGATGGGTGGATAGATGGATGGATGGATGGGTTGATGGATGTGTCGATGGATGGATGGGTGGATGGATGGATGGATGGATAGATGATGTATGTATGTATGTATGTACGTCCTTCCGTACGTTCGTTCGCATGTATGTACGTGCAAATATATATTGTGTACGTATACAGGCATGTATTAATATATATTTTTTTAAAACTTATTGAAAGCAGTCTTGGAAGAAAGATTTTGGGGAGGGGGGTAGGTGGGGGTCAGCTGCAGCGGCTGGGGGCTCAGAAAAACAGATGGAGGAAAGGGATATCCATCAGATATATATTAATACATGCCTGTATACGTACACAATATATATTTGCACGTACATACATGCGAACGAACGTACGGAAGGACGTACATACATACATACATACATACATACATCATCTATCCATCCATCCATCCATCCACCCATCCATCCATCGACACACCCATCAACCCATCCATCCATCCATCTATCCACTCATCCATCCATCACCTATCCATCCAAGCATCCATTCATCCATCCATCTATCCACCCACCCATCCACCCATATATTCATCCACCCATATATTCATCCACACATCCATCCATCCACCCATACTATACAATAATAACTTGGGGGATCTGGATTGAGCATTGGATAGAGAAAGTGGTAGAGAGAGAGGGGGGAGGGAAGATAGATAGATAGATAGATAGATAGATAGATAGATAGATAGATAGATAGAGAGAGAGAGAGAAGAGAGAGAGAGAGAGGACAGACAGACAGACAGACAGACAGACAGACAGACAGACAGACAGACAGACAGACATCAGATAGACGCAGATAGACACACCGTTTAATTTGCTTTTAAAATGACAGACAGAGAAAAAGAGAGAAGAGAGAGAGAGAGAGAGAGAGAGAGACAGACAGACAGACAGACAGACAGACAGACAGACAGACAGACAGACAGACAGACAGAGGAAGCTACCGATCAAACAGCAGATGGATCTGCAGACAGACAGACAAGTATACATACATACATACATACATACAGACAGACAGACAGACAGACAGACAGACAGACAGATATACAGACAGACAGTTGAACCCGCATTCCCACTCTTTTTGCCTGCAGCGAATCAAATACTTGACCAAGCCACGTCTGCGCCGTCACCAGATCAGGTCCAAGGAAGACATGTCCAAGGTCATCCTGGTCAAGGAAGACGCCTTCCAGGAGGTGCACATGAAGATGGAGGAGGGGTTGGCGGGTGCCGGGGACGCCTTTTTGAACGATGTGCACAACCACACAAACTCTTTACCCCACAAAACGCCAGCGACATCAGACCCGCTTCTTATGACGGACTGTCGGTATTCGGAGAGACAGACGCAACCTGTGTAGCGGGCTTTGCCTGATCTGTCAGTGATTAAGGAGGGCAACTAAATAAATAAAAAAAGGGGAGACATTGTAGCTGAATATGTAGTAGTAAGTATGTTCTTTCGAGCCAGAAGGCCCATAGAGCCGGAGCTTATCCCGGTTTCTGTAGCGTTAAGCGAACTCATGGTTTTTCACCACCCCTGTGACAGGACGCTAGTCTGTCGCCAGATACTTCCCCAGCAGAGCTGGTACCCACTTGTACACCTGGGTGGAGTGAGGAAAATAGGAGTAAAGTGTCTTTCCCAAGGACACAACACCGAGCCGAGCGGGGATCGAACCTGAGCTGAATATGTGGGTTACATGATTTCTATGCATGCCCAATGTGCATGGCTACATGTTTCGGTATGTGTAGAGCACTGTACGGTGAATGAGAAGTATTGAGTCCGAGTTGGGGTTTTAGTCACTCAGTATTGAGCTAGCTGAGTGGGGGGTTAGGTTACTCAACAGTAGAGACTCAAGTTTGGAATAGAAGTAGATGAAAACACTGTGTGTTTCTAGCGCCAGAAGACAGTAGTACACTGGTGGTAACTAGAGCTAGTTTTTCTGTGGCGTGGAAGGAAATCGTAGAATCGTTGCCTAAATGAATGATGGTTACGGTTAGGGTTTTAGGAGTTTTTGTTGTTGCTTATTTGCCCCCCCCCCCTTCCCCCCAAATTCTTCAGAAAAGAATTTGGATCGGTCACAATCATTGATAGCTGAAAAGTTGTTTGTAGATTGTGGGTGTGTGAGTACGACAATGCTCGTTGAAGAATTGACGCAACACGCTAGAGTTGTCTCGACGTTTTCGTTACCCCTGAAAATAGGTAGTGGACATAAAAGAAGCATGTACAATGTTAGTTTTCTATCCTCGAAATAAATTGTTTTTGCTGCTTTGTGATCTTAAATGTTATGACACTTCTCTCTCTCTCTCTCTCTCTCTCTCTCTCTCTCTCTCTCTCTCTGGGTTCTGTTTCTGTCTCTCTCTCGCGAGTTTTTTCTTTTCAAATTTCGGTACGATGGGTTGATTTTTGCTGTTTATTTTATTTTGGTTTTTTTGGTTTGTGTGGGGGTTTTTTGGGGGGTGGAGTGGGGTGGTCATAATTTCATATTCTCTGTGATATTCTTCTATCATGATATCATTTGTAATAAGAAGGGCGGGGACATAAAAGAAGCATGTAGAGTGTTCATTTTGATTTGTTTACTTTACAGATTCAGCGCTATATAAATTCCATACATTATTATTATTATTATTATTTTCTATCCTCGAAATAAACTCCTTTTTTGGGGGGGTGGGGGGAGGCTTACTACTCCCCTCCACTCTTCTCTCCCTCTCTGTCGTCTGTCTGTCTCTGTCTTTCTCTGTCTGTCTCTGTGTCTTTCTCTGTCTGTCTCTCTGCCTGCCTGTCTGTCTCTGTGTTCTGTCTCTCTCTCTTTCTGTCACTATGTTTCTATATGTTTCTCTCTCTGTTTTTCTGTCTCTGTTCTCTATCTATCTGCCTGTCTTTCTCCGTCTCTTGTCTGTCTGTATCTCTCACCTTTCTCTGTCTCTGTCTCTATCTGTCTTATCTCTCACTCTCTAACGGTACAGGTTCTTCACTTCCAGAAACTCTGTTAAATATTCTCGTCTCAGATTTTGTCAAGTTTTATTCTCATTTATTTTTGAAAATGATTTGAAGCTATTTCAAGCCTTTTTCTTTTGTATTTTGTAATTTGTCGCAAGAGAGATGTTTGTTTTTGTTAACTGACCAGCTTTGGATGAGAAATCAGTAGTTGATGCACGCTTTGTGTCGTGAAAGCTGTTGGCAGAAACATTAAACACTGTCAACGAAAATCAAAATCCGTGTTAGTTTGATGAAAGCATATTGACTCAGAGAGGAAAATGATGATGAGTGATGCAATCGGTGTCAATATTCAGCACTTGTACTGCATCGTATCGTGTCGTATTGTATTGTATCGTATTGTGTTGCATCGTTTTGTATTGTATTGTATTGAACTGTATGATATGGTATGGGATGGTATGGTATGGTATGGTACGGTATGGTATGGTATGGTGTGGTATGGTATGGTACAGTATGGTACTGTGCTGTATTATATTGTACTGTATTGATATGTATTGTAGTGTACTGTATTGTATCATACTGTGTTATATTCTACTGCATTGTCTGCATTTACAATAATTGTATTTATTCCTTTGTTATCTTTTTTTTAGCGATAAATCCTGTTTATCAGAAGACACCTATCAAATGTGGCAGTCAAGGAGGAAGGTAGCAGGACGGCTAAGACATTCAACTGCCTATCAAGTAAGCCGTGAGGTCCTGGGTTCGATTCACGGCTTCGTTCTTTCTTCCCAGTTTGTTGAAAAAAATCGAACTGAATGTCAAAGTCCTTCGGATGAGACTTTAAACCGAGGCCCTGTGTGCGAACACACGTAGTTCATCATGCGCACACGTTAAAAACCTGTTCCTCCTTTCGGAAGAGTAGGCTATCTCGTGCCAGTAGGAAGGTATGACAAAATCTTTAAAAAATGCAAGCACACAGGTGTGTCTAGACACCATCCCCGAAGTCGGAATGCAGCTGAATAAATGGTGTATGTGTGAGGGGAGGGGAGGGGGAGGCTGCATACAGGTACACCTCACCACTGGTGAAGCTGAGAGTCAGTCCTAACGGGGAACAAAAACTGAACACTGTGACAGTGCAGATCAGAGAGGGAGCCCACAGGTCGTTAAGCTGAGCAGTGGAGGGCAGGAAAGCCTGGTGGTTGGAGCCTTACACTCCTGATCTGACGGCTGAGGATCACCCACCAGGGCACCGGGTCAAGGGATCTTTCCCCTGGAGTTAACATCAGTCCCACCTACCCCCCCCAAAAAAAAAACGTCCGTCGGGTAAGACTACAAATCTTGTGAGAAAACACGCAAAACTTCTTGCGCACATGTTGAAACCCGTTCTGTCGGATGATGGTTGTGTTTTTAAGAAAATCTATCTAGTCTTTTATTCCAAGGATAATGGAAGGTCATTCCGTGCCGTAGGAACGGATCACAAAATCTAAAAAACCCCCAAACTTCCAAATAATTGCATGTACAATAGTGTCATGTTTAAACATCATCCCCGAAGTCAGAATGTAGCTACCTTCATGGTATATGTAGGCACAAAAGGTTGCATACGCAACATCTCACCATGGGTCAACCTCGGAGCTCTAGTTGGGAGGATCAGGGGGAAAAGACCAACAAGACAACTCCTGCACGCAGATTTTCCCCTGGGCTTCTTTCTTATCTTCTTAAGGAGTGGTTGGGACACTGCACTGCGTTTTTCAAATTAGGCAGTGCAATTTTTTTGGCTGATTGAACCTGAAGGGCTCCGTCAGCCTTCGGCAGGCCAGCTTGCATTGCAGGTTTGGTAAGCTGGTATCATCCATGCCAAAACCCACAGCCAGCTGGCTGCATGCCCTTTTGCCCGATATGTATGGTTAACAAGTATGCAAACTGTTCTGCGTGCGTTGACGCACAGCCCTGGATTCTGGAGTCTATCCTAAAGACTAGGCACACGCGCGACAATCAAACTGAATTGTTAGCCTATTATATGTGGGACTGATCACTCCGCACTAACCAGGTTGAGCCACATCACACCAAGGTTTCCCTTCTCCAGTCAAGTCAAGTCAAAGACACTTTAATCATCCCATGGAGGGCAATTACAATAGTGGCAGGCACATTGATACTTATCATAATCTCGAAAGACACAAGAAAACTACATTTGATAGTGGTTAAAACATTCCAAGATAACTTCAAATAAAAATGTCACGAACACACAGACACACACACACACGCGCGCACGTACACACACGCACGCACGCACATACTCACGCGCGCGCACACACACACATACGCGCGCGCGCACACACACACACACACACCGATGTAGGAATGCATTGTTATAAAACCATTGACTAGAAAAGACAAATAAACTTATTATTTACGCTCGCACGTACGCATGGCACCCACACACGTACGTACAAGCGAACACACCCACACGCATACACAAACCCACACACATACACACACATAAAACACACATATATATATACATACATACACACACACAGACACACACACACAGACACAGACACACAACACAGACACACACACACACACACACACACACATATATATATATATTAATATATAATATATATATATATATATATATATATAATATATATAAATATATATATATATATATATATATATACAAACAATTCAAAAATCATCGAAACCACAAACAAAGACAAACTTATTTTCACGAGCAAGCGCATGTGTGCACAGACGCACCAGAAAGACTTATAACATAACAATTCTCTCCCATGCCAAAGTCGGATGCGCTGGGCCTAATTTGTCAGGCGCTTAACGGCAGCGCAACGCATTTTCGCTCAGGTGACAGACAACGGTAGTTGCTGTCTGAGCGTTTCACGAAAAAGAAGATTATCGCAGCAGCAGCAGCAGCAACAGCAGCAGCAGCAAAAGCAACAGCAGCAGCAACAGCAGCAATAGCAACAGCAGCAACAGCAGCAGCAGCAGCAGGAAAAGCAACCAACCCTCAACACGGACATCACAGACAACGGGTCTACAGCCGCAAAAATGGATATCCCGCACCCTCCATCCCAACAGCCCCAAACTGCTAGTCATTCTCCAGAACACAAGTGGCTGGCGGCGAAGCGGCGGGTGCAGCAGAAGATGCGGGGGCTGGTTGCAGAAGTCCAAAGACAGGCGGGGTACTGCAGGACAGGTCCAGCCAATCTTCGGGTACCCAGGGTGGCGTGGATGAGGATGAGGATGAGGATGAGGGTGGGGTGGTCGTTGCTGTCTCGGTAGCTGCGCTGGTCAGTGATCGCCATGTTCTTCCTGATACACACATACGCGCGCGCGCGCGTGCACACACACGCACACACACACACACGCACGTAGGCGCGTGCATACACACACACACACAGAATCTGTACGTAAATATATGAGAGTTTTTTTTTTATAAATAAAAACAAAGATTCCAAACAAACAAACAAAAAATTCCGCTTTTCACTGCACACATTTCATTGAACTGTTTGATTGGACATTGTTCCTAGTTCCAATCCAATCCAATCCAGTCCAATCCAATCTAATCCATTCCAGTCCAATCCAATCCAACTTACAGTTTAGAGATCTAGCCAGCCGACCACAGAAACCATATCGAAGCTGTTACTTTGTCAATTTTTTGAAAGAAAATTCTCACAGTAAAACTGTTAAGGGATCTGTTTGTTAAAAATCGACTGCAAAGAAAAACAACAATAAGAACTAAAAGCCCCGAGCAAACCTTCCACCTACCCCCCTCCACACACACCCCCACCCCGTAAACAAACAACTCCTAATATCTAAAAGCAGGTTAACTGAAAAAGTTCATCGAAAGCAGAGGTCCTCAGTTTCTTCACGTATATAACGATACTAGGAAAACAGTGATAATGATGATGATGATGATGATGACGATGATGATGCTGACAATGAAGATGATGATGATAATGACAATGACGATGACAGTGATGATGGCAATGAAGATGGCAATGACTATGATGATGACAAAGACGACGATGATGACTAAGACGATGATGACGATGACGACAATGACGATGATGATGACAATGAAGATGACGATAATGATGATGACAATGACGATGCTGGTGATGACAAAGATGATGATGACAATGATGATGACAATGGCGACGATGACGATGACGACTTTGGTACCTGTCAGCGTGTCAAGATATCTGAACACATCTCCAATCCAGTGTTTGATCAGTTGTATGATTGACTGCACCACTGGCCTTCCTTCTTCTGTCATTCCTGTAACACACACACAACACACACAC
>CM054144.1:14619131-14624131 GCA_028751875.1 Rapana venosa | reverse complement strand
TTCCCAACATACAAACACACACAGAGCAACTACACACAGCAACTACACATACACACATACACAAAACACACACACAACACACACACAGCAACTACACATACACAAAACACACACACAACACACACACAGCAACTACACATACACACACACACACAGAGCAACTACACACACATATACACTACAGAGCAACAACAACACACACAACACACACAACCACCACACACACACCACACACACACACACACACACACACACACACAGAGCAACTACACATACACAACACACACAGAAATACACACGCATGCACACATTATATACACACACACAGCAACTACACAAAAACATACAGCAACTAAACACACAGACCCCACCCTGTCACACACACACATACTTTCCCCCCTCCCCCACCGACCCTCACCCCCCCCCCCCCCCACCCCCCCCCCCCCACACACACACACACACACCACAAAGCTACTAACCTCTCTCCTCCATTGCCGTCCAAGCTTATTTCATGGAGTTGTATAAGAAAGATGGCAGAGGACGAGGACGGAATGTGTCCACATTACAAAGCAAAGGCACGCATGTAAAGTAGGCCTAGTGTAGTGTTAGGCTAGACGTGGCAGGAACCCCCTACACTGTGTCTCTCTCCCCTTGTGAAAGCACCCATGCCCAACCAGAAGCTTCCAAGGGAAACTGGTTTGTGACTGGGGCTAGTTGCTAGCCCACCCACCACTAACTCGTACAGGAGAAATAAGCTGTAACCCTTTTTGTGTGTGGTTTTGTTAAAATATTCACACTGACAGGTTTGGGTTTTTAAAAAAACCCTCAAGCGTTCTGAGTGTGTGTGTGTGGACTGGGCGTGTTAGGCTGTGTATTTGTGTGTGTGTGTTGTTGTAGTGTTGTTGTAGGTGTGTGTGTATGTTGGTGAGTGGTGGTGGTGTGTGTATGTGTGTGTGGTTTTTGATTTGTGTGTGTTGTTTGTGGTGTGTGTGTGTGTGGATGGGATTAGGCTGTGATTGTGCTGTGGATTTGTGTGTTTGTGTTTGTTGTGTGTGTGTGTGTTGTGTGTGTTTGTGTGTGTGTGTGTGTGTGTTGGACTGGGCATGTTAGGCTGTGATTTGTGTTTGTGGTGTTTGTGTATTGTTGTGTTTGTGTGTGTTTGTGTGGGACTGGGCGTGTTGGCCTGTGTATTTGTGTGTGTGTGTGTTTGTGTTTGTATAGGTTGTATGTTGTGTGTGTGTGTGTGTGTGGACTGGGCGTGTTAGGCTGTGTATTTGTGTGTGTGTGTGTGTTGTGTGTGTGTTGTGTGATGTGTGGTGTTTGTTTGTGTGTATTGTGTGGTGTGTGTGTGGTGCGTGTTGGCTGTGTGTATTTGTGTGTGTGGTGTGTGTGTTTGTGTTGTGTAGGTGTGTATGTGTGTGTGTGTGTGGACTGGGCGTGTTGGCTGTGTATTTGTGTGTGTGTGTGTGTGTTTGTTTGTGTAGGGTATGTGTATGTGTGTGTGTTTGTGTTTGTGTAGGTATTGTGTATGTGTTTTGTGTGTGTGTGACTGGGCGTTTGTTTATGGTGTGTTTGTGTGTTGTGTGTGTGTGTTGTGTTTGTGTAGGTATGTGTATGTGTGTGTGTTTGTATTGTGTAGGTGATGTGTATGCGTGTGTGTTGATGGGGTGTGTGGCCGTGATTCGTGTGTGGTAGTGTGTGTGAGGGGTGTTTATTTGTGTGTTTTTGGTGTAGGTATTGTTGTGATTTGTATTTGTAGGTGTGTGCATACGTGTGTATGTGTTGTTTGTGATGTGTGTGTGTGATGTGTTGTATAGTGTGTTGGACTGCCGTGTTAAGGCTGTGATATTGTGTATGTGTGTGTGTGATTTGTGTAGTGTGTGTTGTAATCAGTGTTGTGCGTGTAGTGACGTGGCGTGCGTGCGGCCGGTGCTCGGGGGACGGGGTCTTCCTTTTAACGTTTCTGTCACCGTGTGCCTGATTGAGAAAAAAAAACAACGTGTTAGTGTAGACTTGAAGCTATACACAATGATAACGATTTTCTTGGGTGACAGTTCAGCTGTGGAAACTGTATGTATGGGAGGGGCTAGCTGTGTGTGTTGTGCTGTGTGTGATATACTGTGTTGCTGTGATGTAAACGTGGCAGGTGCAGGGAGCTGGGTACATGAACGGGGCTGCTGCGACCGCGCGTGTGTGTGTGGTGTGTGTTGTGTGCGTGTGCCTGTGAAAGAACTAGTCAGAGCAAGCATGTGTGTCGTCGTTCTTGATTGCCTGCGCATTTTCGTTCTTTCCTGGCGTCAACGTGTGTGTATATATGCAGCCTTTTTTGTCAAACTTGCTAACTTAGGCATATGTTTAGTATAAAAACCCACGTATAACACAGATATTATGATGCATGATATATATACAAACCCACAATATTATATTTATAATATTCATCGATAGTTATCATCTTGTATATACATGATATGTGGGTGTGTGCGAATGTGTGTGTGTGTGTGTGTGTGTGTGTTGGTGTCCATAACCTATAAGTGTAGACGGAGCAGCTAGTCTAGAGCACTCTAAGGCAGCATATTGGGCCGCCCATCTCCTGTTCCTCGCTCTTTACTTCCTGACCTAAAGGGGCAAATATCGTTTAAGCTGGGTTGAAATGGGGACTGTATTGACAAGCACGCAAACGGTCAATCAGGTAACCGTCGATGTGCTTAAGTATGCGGGGAAAAGCGAGTGTTCCGACATGAGTATCCCGTCCCATATTATTATTATCTATTATATATCTATATATTATCTTATTATTACATCTACTCCCTCTCTTATTATATTATACTATATTATCTATATATCATATCTTACTATATTATTATCTATATTATTATTATATATATATATATTTGAAGATGAGAGGATGAGAGAGGAGTAGGATGTGTATGTGAGTGGAGTGGTAGAGGTGCAAGACTATAAGGAGGCATGAGTGTGCAATCATGTCAGATTGTTCCTTTTTAAAGTATTATTTCGTAGGGACTTTGCAATTGGCTTCGTTCGCTTTTTATTTCTGGGGGGGGGGGGGGAAGTTGTAAGAGCTGGGGTGAATGGGGGATGTTTTTGAAACCAAAGAGAAGCAAAGGGTTCACCCATACAATGGAACGTCGCGCTGATGCTGCTTAAGCATTGGCTGGGGCAATACGAGTCGTTCCACTTCATGTGTTCCTCCCTTACTTATCTATCTATCTCACTCCTCTCTCTCTCTCTCTTCTCTCTCTCTCTCTCTCTCTCTCTCTCTCTCTATCTATCTATCTATCTACCTATCTATTATCTATCTATATCTCTCTCTCTATCTATCTATCTATCTATCTATCTATCTATCTATATATATATATATATTGAGAGAGAGAGAGAGAGAGAGAGAGAGAGAGAGAGAGAGAGAGAGAGAGAGAGAGAGAGAGAGAGAGAGGCATGAGTGTGTCAAACTCAGTGTCAGATTTTCTCTTTTTATTTTAAAATTATCTATTTCCCGTAGGGGACTTTGAATTGGCAATGTGTTCGCCTTTTTTTTTTTTTGGGAGGGGGGGGGGGAGTGGAGTAGAGTAGGGAGGGGGGAGGGGGGTCATGTTATCTGTGAAATCTATACAATGATAGAAAAAAGTAGAGGTTAAAAAGCATTACAATGCAAAGAAACTGTCGCGTGATGATGCCTTAACCTCATGCCCCCCAATATCAGTCATCCCCTTCTCTATGTTTGTTCTTTCAACACCTTTACTTAATACACATACCCCCTCCCACTCCCTCTCTGTCTGTCTATCGGTCTGTGTGTGTGTGTGTGTCTGTGTCTGTATGTCGGTCGGTCGACCTCTCTGTGTCTGGCTCTCTCTTCTCTCTCTCTCTCTCCTCTCTCTCTCTCTCTCTCTCTCTCTCTCTCTCTCTCTCTCTCTCATCTATATATATATATAATATATATATATATATATATATATGTCTGTCTGTCTGTCTGTCAATTCAATGTAAGTCAATCGCTTTATTATCTCACAGAGAAATTCATGTGGCTTAAAAGCCGTAGGTAAAAAAGTAAATAGGAAAACATTTACCACAGAACAATAACAGCACAGTATACGACCATCACCCTGCACACATTACAAGACAATACCTATACCTTTACCAGCACTTTATCATCTCCATAACAAGAATTCAAGTGGTCACAAGCTATATTTACATAAAAAATGATAAACAAAAACATTGATCACAAAAAGTAATAAAACTCAATCATAAAAATCACACACACATGCACGCACGCATGTAAAAACACAAACACACACACACATGCGCACACACGCACGCACGCACACACACACACACACCCCACATAGACACATGCCAATGATTATGCCATACAATAGGAGTGCTATCAATTGATAAGATGTACTATATTATACTTGAAAGAAAGTAAACAGATGAGTTTCAAAACAAAACAAATTGCACTTAGTAAAAGGGAAGTACGCAGACATTGTCTGTCTGTCTGTCAGTCTGTTTGTTTGACTCTTGGGGGACGGAATGACCTGGTGATTAGGGCGTTGCGCAATGCACTGACGATCTACTGACCTGGGTTCAAGTCCTGTACAAGGGGGGTCAACACAAGTGCACACTCCACTCCACTCCAAAAAGGCCTTTGAAGGAGACTATAATTTATGAACCGAGGTTTCGTGTGCCGACGCACGCAGAACATTCTTGTGCCATGTTATAAAACCTGTTTTGTTTAGAGCTCTCTCTCTCTCTCTCTCTCTCTCTCTCTCTCTCTCTCTCTCTGTCTGTCTCTCATTCTCTCTCTCTCTCTCTCTCTCTCTGAAGTCAAGTTTTATTTCCAGATGGTACATTGAATAAGCAATGCATTTGCTTTTTTCCATCAAGCCATCTATCTAGGAACAAAAAAACAACTTGATCAATATTATCTAACTACATTATAACCATACGTGTGTGTGTTTGTGTATGTGTGTGTGTGTGTGGGGGGG
>CM054144.1:14604131-14606631 GCA_028751875.1 Rapana venosa | reverse complement strand
GAGAGAGAGAGAGAGAGAGAGAGAGAGAGAGAGAGAAAGACAGACAGAGACAGAGAAAGAGACAAAGGCAGAAACACAGATAGCAGACAGAGACAGATAGACAGACAGACAGACAGACAGACAGACAGACAGACAGAACTGACTGGGCAATGCTCGGATAGTGTCGTGGGCTACTTTACACTGCGCTGCCCATTTGGTGGCCACTTGGGCCAGGTCTTCGTCCCACTCCTGTAAACACCACCACCCCAAACAACAATAACAACAACAGCAACAACAGCTACAATAATAACAGCAAAAATAACAATAACAATGTACGATCCTGTTCCGCTTTTCGAAAGAGTAGGCCATTGTGTGCCAGTGGGAACAGATGACAAAATTTACAAAAGCCCATACACACGGGGACTAGATGTAAAAAAGCACATGAGTGCTTATTCCATTATCCTCGATATACGAGAATTAAAAAAAATAAAGAAGGGTGCAAACTCACACATGCAAGCCCGTGGGTGAACATACTCATGTATGGATGCTTGCATGCATGTACACACTCGTGCGAGCGTGCATGCACATTGATGTGCAAACATGCTCGCACATACACACTATCGAGCGTACACACTCGCTTGCATACGTGCGCGCGCGCATACAGACACAGACTGATCCGCTGTTCGTAAGAGTAGGCCATTGTGTGCCGATGGGAACAGATGACAGAATTCACAAATCTGCATACACACGGGGACTAGATGAAAAAAGCACATAAGTGCTTATTTCATTATTCTCGATATAAAAGAATAAAATAAAATAAAATAAAAATAGACACAAACACGCATAAAAAGAGTTACACTATTCATCCATTCACTCACCGATCCATCCAACCATCCATCCATCCATCAACCCACCCTCTCCTCCATCCATCCATCTACCCCAAATCCATCCATCCGTCCAACATCCATCCATCCATCAACCCACCCACTCCTCCATCCATCCATCTACCCAATCCATCCATCCTTCCATCCACCCATCCATCCTTCCATCCATCCTCCCAACCATCCATCCATTCACTAACCCACCAACCCATCCACCCACACCTCCATACATCCATCCATCCATCCATCCATCTACTCACTCCATCCACCCATCCATCTATCCATCCACCCATCCATCTACCCACTCCTCCATCCAACCCACCCACCAACCCACTCCATCCATCCACCCACACATCGACCCACCCACTCACTCCTCCACTCACTCCTCCACTCACTCCTCCATCCACCCACCCATTCACTCCTCCACTCACTCCTACATCAACCCACCCACTCACTCCTCCAATCACTCCTCATCCACCCACCCACTCACTCCTTTCCCCTCACTCCTCCGTCCACCCACCCACTCACTCCTCCACTCACTCCTCCACTCACTCCTCCATCCACCCACCCACTCACTCCTCCACTCACTCCTCCATCCACCCACCACTCACTCCTCCACTCACTCCTCCATCCACCCACCCACTCACTCCTCCACTCACTCCTCCACTCACTCCTCCATCCACCACCCACTCACTCCTCCAATCACTCCTCCATCCACCCACCCACTCACTCTCCACTCACTCCTCCATCCACCCACCCACTCACTCCTCACTCACTCCTCCATCCACCCACCCACTCACTCCTCCAATCACTCCTCCATCACCCACCCACTCACTCCTCCACTCACTCCTCCATCCACCCACCCACTCACTCTTTTTCCACTCACTCTTTTCACTCACTCTTTCACTCCCTCTTTTCCACTCCCTCTTTTCCACTCACTCTTCCACTCACTCTTTTCCCACTCACTCTTCCCCTCACTCTTCCACTAACTCTTTTTTCCACTCACTCTTTTCCACTCACTCTTCCACTCACTCTTTTTCCACTCACTCTTTTCCACTCACTCTTCCACTCACTCTTTTCCACTCACTCTTCCACTCCTCTTTTCCACTCACTCTTCCACTCACTCTTTTCCCCTCACTCTTCCACTCACTCTTTTGCACTCACTCTTCCACTCACTCTTCCACTAACTCTTTTCCACTCATCTTCCACTCACTCTTTTCCACTCACTCTTCCACTCACTCTTCCACTCACCTTTTTCCATTCACTCTTTTCCACTCACTCTTCACTCACTCTTCCCACTCACTTTTCCTCTAACTCTTTTCCACTCACTCTTCCACTCACTCTTCCACTAACTCTTTTTCCACTCACTCTTCCACTAACTCTTTTCCACTCACTCTTCCACTAACTCTTCCACTCACTCTTTTCCACTCACTCTTCCACTCACTCTTTTTCCACTCATTCTTTTTTCCACTCACTCTTCCACTCACTCTTTTCCACTCACTCTTCCACTCACTCTTTTCCACTCACTCTTCCACTCACTCTTTTTCCACTCATTCTTTTTCCACTCACTCTTCCACTCACTCTTTTCCACTCACTCTTTTCACTCACTCTTTTTTACACTCACTCTTCCACTCACTCTT
>CM054144.1:14561631-14591631 GCA_028751875.1 Rapana venosa | reverse complement strand
GAGAGAGAGAGAGAGAGAGAGAGAGAGACTGATAAAAAGTATATGCACCCGAGATTTTGTGCACATAGTCTGCGCTTGTAAACATATACAACACTCATTCATAAATGAAACTATAAACAAATACCTTGTTTTTATTTTTATTTTTTGGTCAATGATTCTTGGATTCATTGACATTACTTTTCATTAAGCTTTGACAAGATGTTTTGTAAGTCATTCAGAAGTTTTGTTCCTTTCTGTTTTATTTATTACAGCTGCGAGCCGGCTACCCAACCCTAACTCCAGCCTCTCTTTTTTGGCTGAAGGGGGAGGTAGGCTTTTCCCAATGCTCTGACCAGCAGTGACAATGACTGACCAATGACTTTTGTTCGCATCATTTGAAATATCTCAGACCACAATGATTTATTCATTTCAATATGCTTTCAAACATGGAAGAGAAACATCGTCTTAATTCCAGCCACGTTATCTGTACAGCCAGAAAGCACAGACATTTACGTGTGTGTAAATCAGCTCGTCAGTTTCATAGAGACCGAGTTGTGCAAAGCTTGTATTTTCTCTGCAAAAATAATCAGTCTGGCAGTCAAGTGCCTGTGGTGTGTGCTCACCACGTATTTTTTACACTTTAAAAACATCTTGTCAATAGAGTACAGGGTTATGAAATACATGAAAAATTAAAATACTGGCTACAGGAATCTCATGCAGAATTTTCTTCTTCAAGCTTGAATTGTATTATAACTTCTGTTATAGTAGTAAAATGGGGTTGTGAAAGTTTATCCACCCTTCGCATACAACATGTACTACACCGTTTTAGTGCAGTAATCTACTAGAATACATTATTGTAAACATCTGCTACATTGACATTTTAGAATACACATTTGAAGTGAGATCCCATACTTTCAGAAAAAAAGAACATACATTACAAAGGTTAGACAAATGCAATAAAACAGACAAATCATGCAACAATGAGCACCGATTGATGTAAACTTCACTTTAGAATTGCCTATACAACCAGAGTTTTCCAGTGGGGCCTCCAACTTTTTTTCACCTTATATCTCCATCATTCTCCCCCGTAATTTTCCTGTAGCTTGATTTTCTTTAATTACATTGTTGGGCCTCCAAAATCTTTCCCCTCGCTTTTCTGTCTTCAGATTTAACAAAAAAATTAAATGAAGGATGTGATCGAGTGCCTATGAAAAATCAATTACTGGGAGAGATACCGATGGAGTAGTCTAGGAATGGGGGTTGGGATGCATCCCCTTTTTCTGTAATATTTTGGTTGTTTGTCATTTCTCCGATTTTTCTTACATTGTGCATCTTTTCTGTAATGTTTTTCAATAGTTTGGAATTTTTATGATAGTCATTCTCCTTTGTCTTTCCTTTTCAAAAGATTATTTAATCTTTTCTATTGATCGGGATCAGTCTGCTTCGCCCTTTTTGCTCTTCAATGGTAATAAAGGTTTTGTCTGCGATCTATAGCTGGTTTGGTCTTTTCCTGTCTTTGATAGTATCACGAAGACGGCAGAAAATCTTCACATGCTACGAAGGGAAAAGTTCAAAAGAAAAGCATCAAAATGTAATAGAAAAACTATATCGTTTAAGCATTTTCCATGACAAAATTATGCTGTCAAGATAAAAATATAATTTCAGCACACACACATAAGCAAAATAATAGTGATCAATACAGTAAACTAAAAAAAAAGCAAGAGAATGCACCATGTCATTGAAAATTCACTAGTTCAATCTTTCCATAACAAGCCTCTTATCCCACCAACAAACATGGTTTCAGAGCTAGTTTCAAATTTGGGTTGGTTTTTCTTTAGTACAAGGAAACAAAAAGGAACATTTACAGTATTCTCCGTTCATTTTTCACAGCAAAACTCTATCTGTAAATATTATAAAATGGTGATGCTAGTGAATGTATTTCATTGATAAAAAGGTCTAACAATAAATGTCATTACAAAATGGTGATGCTACTAAACGTACTTCATTGATAAAACAATATAAAAGTACACCCCCCCCCCTAAACAGAAAAAAACCTACATAAAGAGAGAAAAACAGCTAATGTACAAAGTTTTCTATAATAAACCTGCTCTCAGAAAAATTGGCTTCAGGATTACAGAATTCCCAAACAAAATTTTCTTATCCTCCAAAAACTTTTCAGAAAAATAGGAAAACAAAGCCATTAAAAAACAACCCTTGCCATCTTTTCATTTCTTGTTTACATCTTGCTTGGAAAAATATCCCAGTTTCAGGTTTATATTGGAATGTAAATCTAACCATTGACAGCAGACAATCTTCAAAAATAAGGAAATAAACTATAGTATTAAAAAAACACTCCATCTCTCCATAACAGGTGATCGTCTTTCCAATTAGTATTGGAAAACTATTTTTAAACATTCCATTTTGCCGTAACAAAATTAATCTACCGATGTACATATCAGACTGCAGGTCTTTCTCGACACAAAATACATACGCAATGAAACTGAACCCCCAACCCGTCTGGGCTGTTTTTCTTTAATAGGTCTCAATTGCATGCAGATCATAGAGTACCATCTTTTTGGTTGTTTCACAGAATACTTTCTTGGAGGAAGGGAGGGGTGTCATGGCGAGTTATTTTTTTAGGGGGGGGGGTAGCTTCATGCAGCACCTTTAATCTTTTTGCATGGGGGGGGGGGGGGGGGGGGTTCTTGGTGCTATATTTTCTCTTTTTATGGAGGGTTGATGGGCTTCATATTCTTTGGCCAAAAAAGCCTTTTCTTCCATTATTTTTCTGACCCTCCTTGTGAAAAGCATTGTTTCCATAACAAGGTAATCATTCTTAAAACAAACAAAAGTCACGACTATACTATACATATTTCTAAACAAATGTTGAGCTGATCCAACAATACCCCCCCCCCCCCCCCAAACGAATTCAATCAAAATGAAAGACCAAAGCACTCCCATTTTTCATTGATAAATTCATCATCCTGTCAACATGATTTTCTGAATAAACCTGACCAGATCCAACAAGTGGCTAAAAATAAAGAAAAAATAGTCCCATTAAAAGTACTTTTCTCCGTCCTTCAACAAATTAATTCATAATCTCCAGCCAACAAGAAATTTGATAAAAGGACCACAATATTTCTAAATAAAGTCCACTACAAATTGTAAGAGGAAAAAAGTATCATCACACATACTTTCCAGCCCCACCAACACTGGGGGTTTTCTAGTTATCAACATCTCAGCCCTGTTAAACAGCTCATTATGTCAGGGCTGCAATGGTTGGATGTACCTTATCTGAATGAACAAAAATCTCAGGAAAAAAATCAGCTGTCCCTGCTTCCCCTATTTCTATAGCTGTAAACAAATCCTTTAAGTCAACTTTCCTAGTCCCTACATTTTTCCAACAAAGCATCTCTATGTGCTCAGAGATTTTCCATTCAAATATATAAATGAAAGTGATACAAAAAACTCGTGTGCAGAATTCACAACACACTATTGACTGCTGTCAAATCTATGAAGGCATACCAATGACAGACCAGAGTAGAGACCTGCTTATGGTGCAAATCGTCCCTACCACATTCACCCACACAAAAGCAGTGTTGGGTTTTCCTGGAAAGACCAGGCACACTGAGTATTCTAACTTCTACTGCTGTACCACACACTGCCAACCTCGTTCCTCCACTGCCACTAATATGAACACCTACTTCTCTCCCCTCTTTTCCAACTTCTGTTTTCTTACAACGTGTAGCCCCTCCCTGCTCTAAAATATTCCCATATTTTTACCTCCCCTTTTTTCGTTTCCTATTTTTCCACTTTCCCACTAACTTGTACAAACAATCTCACTTGGTAATCCCATAGTCCCTCTTTTCTAAACGACTTTTACCTCTATATCAAGAGAAAAAAATCTGCCCCACTCCCCGTTTTAAACCATTTAACCATCTCCCACAGATCCAACTCCTTATTCCCTCCCCTCACCCCCCTGAAATATCCCCTCCCTATGATCTCTTTATAAACACATCCTACTGCCTCGCTTCCCATCTCCGCTTCATACTCCTTTGAACCATCCCCCACCTCCCACAGATAAAACCATTAACTTTTTTCCCCTGAAATATCCTCTCCATTTTACCTAATTACCAGAAAACATAGCCGACTGCTTTATTATTTTTATTTTATTCTTTTATATCGACGATAATGGAAGAAACACTTAAGTGCTTTTTTACATGTAGTCCCCGTGGGTATGCGGTTTTGTAAATTCTGTCATCTGTTCGCTTCCCTAACCCCAGTTCACACACCTTTGACATCCCCCCTCCCTCTATTTCCACCCAGTAACTCCCATGTTTAAAATGTTCTACCCCTATCCCCCCTCCCCCCCAAAATCCGACTGCCCTGTTCCCCTCTACTTACACGTGTAGCCTTTCTTCCTTCCATTCCCACACATCAGAACCTGCATTATATCCCCCACTTCCATCCCAACGGTCCTGCATTTCCCTCAAATACTCTACCCCCCTCCCTTTCCGAGAAATAAATTTAATGAGATATCTACCATTGCGTTCATATGCCGTTGTGTCCACTTGCGTTTCTGTTTTCATGCAAGGTTAAAAACTGGTTTAGTACAAAGGTGTTAGGGTTAAGATTTAGTAGCAGGTTAAGTGTTGTCAGTGCGGTGTTTGTTGGTATGTTTGAAAGCATGTGGACACACTGGCAGGTAGACACGGCAGTAGAGTACTCAGTTACAAATTACCTCTTCAATGATTATTTCGTGGACTGTTTGGATTCCGTTTCGTATCTCGTTATGATGAGAACAAAATGTTCAAGTCCGCTTCAATTTGGATCTGTTCAAAGAACGTATTAAGCCCCAATTAATTTTTTTGTTAAATGATCTCAGATGAAAATATATGGATATTTTCTCTAATAGGAGCCCTCTTTTTCATTCCTGCTGTAATGAACACGTACTCTACCCCTTCTCTGGAACTTCCCTTCCTTAGACCCACCTGTAAATACTGTCCCCCTTTCCCTAACACCTCCTCCTCATGTCTACCCTACAGATACCTGTAAACCACCCACACTACCCCCTCTCCCCAACACACCTACCCTACAAATACCTGTGAACTCCCCCCCCAAAAAAAAGAATCCCCCCTCTCCCAAACTTCCCTTCTTCAACACTTGTCACACTGGCTCAATACCTCCATGCTACATCCTCTTTCTGAACACCCTTCATCTTAAACATCTACCTGACCATACCTGTCAATCCCTCTGCTTAAATACTACCCCCTTGTACCCAACACCCCTTCCTCATACCCGTCATACAAATACCTGTAACCCCTCCCCCAAATAAAATCCCCCTCTCTCAAATCTTCCAACACGTATGCCACAATGCCTTACTAACTCCATGCTACTCCTCCTTACCACCCCTTCCTCTTAGCATCTGCCTCAATACCTGCAACCCTTACCTTCAACGCTACTCCCTCCTAAAAACACCCTCTTAAATATCTACCGTAACGATACTGCACTTTCCCCTCAACACTATCCCCTCTTTAACGCTCCAAACTAAACATCTACTTAATACCTTTAACACCCCTCTCAATACTACTCCCTCCTAAAAACTTCCTAAACGTCCACCTTACTTTACAATATCTGCTAGTCCCCTCCCCATGCTGTCCTCTGTAAACAGCCTCATTACTATTCTCTCCTTAACACATCATCTACCCTAATACCTGCAACCCCCACCCTCAATACTACTTCCTCAAACATCCACCTTACAATATCTACCAGACCCTCCCCATGCTGTCCTTCCTAAACTCCGCTTCCAATTAAACTTTTATACTTTAATACCTGCACCTCACTTCAACTCCGTCCAGGCTTCCAGTACAGACTGTCTTACACATCCCTCACTAAAGGCTGTATACACCCCTTGCTGTTATTTTCTATTGACTTGGCTGAAATGAAAAGTTCATATGTTTTGTCTATGTCTTTTTGTCTGTCTATCATATTTTTGTTAATTTTTTTTTGTTTTTGTATTTTCTGCACAACATGAGTAAATTCTTTAAAGGTATACCATTGGACACCATCATGGATTTGCAAACAGTCGATCATTAAAAATTAATCTATGTCTGGTATAATCATTCTCCTTACATCTCGGGGTATAGTCTCAGAGAAAACAGGCACACATGTCATTCTTCGTAACGTACTGTAATTTTGTCAGCGTGTTTCCTTTTCTACATTTTTCAAAGCAATAAGATATAACTGGGAATGGTAAGGGATCTGGAATAATGCATACACAAAAAAAATGGAAACATGCACCTCTGTCTATATAAATAGAATGAAAATATCAAAGATGCGAAAAAAAAATCCTTGTTGACAACAAGGCAAGCTTCCCTTAACACGACTTTCTTAGTGAAAAAAGAACCCAAAAAAATGAACCGGTAACGGAACCTCTTAGATTAACCAAACTATTTGAAAAAATAAACTGCCCCGATTACAGAAAAGGCAAAATTCAATCGCTACCAAAGCCAGACATCTCTTCTTTTTCTTGTATCCCCCCCCCCCCCCCCCTCATTTCTGACCACACTCAGAAAGACAACATGGTTATCCCAAGAAAATCATTGGAATAAAGCTGGAAATTACATCTGAAAAATATGTGGGTCTTACACAGCGGTTTTTATTTAAAGAGGGGGGGGGGGGGGGGGGGGGGTAGGCCTTGCCTGCAAGCAGGTTATGAAGCACCATCTTTTTTTCATCATTTTCCTTTGTTCATTCTTTTCGTTTCTTGTGTATGTTAGGTCTGTAATTTATTTTTTACTTTTTACCCATTTGATTATGAAATTTATTCTTTTGTCTTTTTCTTGTTTCGGGGTGTTTCAGATCTGTAGGCCAAGAAACAGTCTTTCGCTATCCACATGGGTCTTTTCTTTGATCTATTTTAGCCCTTCTTCAAAATTTCTTGCCGCTTTCTTCAAACTGTCTTCTTGCCATTTTCTTCATAATCTTTAACATTTCTTGCTGCTTTCTTCATAATGTATCTTTAAAAATATCTTCTTGCTGCTTTGTTCATAATATATCTTTAAAATATCTTCTGCTGCTTTCTTCATAATATATCTTTAAAATATCTTCTTGCTGCTTTCTTCATAATATATCTTTAAAATTTCTTGCTGCTTGCTGCATTTAAAAAAAGGTTGCTGCTTTCTTAAAAAAAAACAGAAAAAACAACCTTGTTGCTTTTTAAAAATGGTTTTCTTGCTGCTGCTTTCTTCGTCTTCTGGCTGCTTTATAATGTCATCTTGCTTTCCTCAAAACACTGTCTTGCCGTTTTCTTCAAAATGTCCTTTTGTTGCTGCTTCCTTCGCATTGTCCTATTGCTGCTGCTTCTGTTGCTGCTTGTGTTGCTGCTTCCTTCATTGTCCTTCTGCTGCTGCTTCTGTTGCTGCTTCCTTCATTCCTGTTGCTGCTTCATTCACATCGTCCTTCTGCTGCTGCTTTTGTTGCTTCCTTCACATAGTCCATCTGTTGCTGCTTCCTTTACATTGTTTTTTCCGTTGTCTTCTTGCTGCTGTGCACTGTCGTCATCCTGTTGCTGCTGTGCACTGTCGTCTTGCTGTTGTGCACGGTCGTTGTCCTGTTGCTGCTGTGCACTGTCGTTGTCGTCTTGCTGTTGTGCACTGTCGTCCTGTTGCTGCTGTGCACTGTCGTTGTGTTGCTGCTGTGTACTGTCGTCCTGGTGCACTGTCGTTGTCCTGTTGCTGCTGTGCACTGTCTTGTTGCTGCTGTGCACTGTCTTGTTGCTGCTGTGCACTGTCTTGTTGCTGCTGTGCACTGTCGTGTTGCTGCTGTGCACTGTCGTGTTGCTGCTGTGCACTGTCGTGTTGCTGCTGTGCACTGTCTCGTTGCTGCTGTGCACTGTCTCGTTGCTGCTGTGCACTGTCTCGTTGCTGCTGTGCACTGTCATCTTGTTGCTGCTGTGCATTGTCCTGTTGCTGTTCTGCACTGTCATCTTGTTGCTGTTGTGCATTGTCCTGTTGCTGCTGTGCACTGTCGTCTTGTTGCTGTGCACTGTCGTCTTGTTGCTGTTGTGCATTGTCCTGTTGCTGCTGTGCACTGTCGTCTTGTTGCTGTGCACTGTCGTCTTGTTGCTGTTGTGCACTGTCGTTGTCCTGTTGCTGGTCTGCACTGTCGTCCTGTTGCTGCCCGGCATCATGCTGGTGCCAAGAGCCTGGTGACAAAATACAGAGGGTGTAAGTGTGCCATCAGTCTGGGGAAATCATACCTTCCTCCTCCTCCAATGGAAAATTACATTGTTCAAACTGAAGGGTGCTTCCAGCTTTATTTCAGTGCTATTAAGGGGTGGGGTAGCCTAGTAGTTAGAGCTTTAGGCTCGTAATCTGAAGGCTAGGGTTTGAACCGCTACCCAGAAGCCTGGGGTGAGGGGGGGGGATTTTCCCCTCAGAGTTAATTTCGACTCTGCCCTCCCAAACATCCTTTGGGTGAGACTATAAACAGTGTACAAACGTACGCACAACATTTTGCGCACATAATACCCGTCCCGTCTTTTGGAAGAGTAGGCCATTGCGTGCTAGTCATAATGGACAAAAAACCACCTCAAACCCTCAAAACAAATAGTGGAGTTGTGTTTAGACATCACTGAAGTCGGAATGCAGCTACTTTAATGGTGGACAACCAGTTGCATACGCAAAATATTGTTGAACCTCAGGACTAGCACATGGAGGGATAAAAAAAATCGATGCTCTCATCCCCTAAAAAAGGAAATGACATGGAATGAACACCCAGTGTCCACCTAGAGTTTTTACAATTTCACTATTTGCCAGAAACAAAACAGATGGCCGCTTTGTTAAGTCTTTTTATGTACATTACTTCCCTTCAGCCTTGCTACACCACACCCTCTCCCCCCCTCCTATAAATTCCTTAAATAGTGGGTTCAAATCTTAGCAGCAGTGTTTTGTGAATGAAGCTTAGGATTTTTAAGAATCATCTCTGTGGCTCAACTTTAATTACAGACCTGACAGTGCTTCATTTCCTTACGTGTATTGCCGAAGAACGAGATTGATATATGCGCGTAAAACACACTATTATCTGTGTCATCTTGTCCAGAGACGCGCCCTGAAAAAATCGGTGCAAGGCTCTCGTGACTCCTAAGTGATATAGGGAGAGAAGAGCAAAGTGACAGACAGCTGATGGGATTTTCTTACCTGGTCTGTGTCCACTCCTCGTTGCCCTTCATGATTGTGGGTAAGCCATGTCGTCACTGGTGTCTGGACTGTTGTTGAGTAGCTCAGTGACGTATGGCGGTGTTTGATGTCATCACTGGTGTCTAGGCTGTTGAGTAGCTCAGTGACATATGGCGGTGTTTAATGTCATCACTGGTGTCTGGGCTGTTGGTGAGTAGCTCAGTGACGTATGGCGGTGTTTGACGTCATCACTGGTGTCTGTGCTGTTGGTGAGTAGCTCAGTGACTTATGGCGGTGTTTGATGTCATCACTGGTGTCTGGGCTGTTGGTGAGTAGCTCAGTGACGTATGGCGGTGTTTGACGTCATCACTGGTGTCTAGGCTGTTGGTGAGTAGCTCAGTGACGTATGGCGGTGTTTGATGTCATCACTGGTGTCTGGACTGTTGAGTAGCTCGGTGACGTATGGCGGCGTTTGATGTCACTGGTGTCTAGGCTGTTGTTGAGTAGCTCAGTGACGTATGGCGGTGTTTGATGTCACCGCAGGTGTCTGACCTGTGTCCTCACTGATGTCCGGGCAGTTGATGGGTACCTCAGTGACATACTGGGGTACTAGATAAAGTCAGACGCTATTGCTGCTGACCGGGATGGTATCAGCACCAACAGATCATTGATATCACTGTCGCTGAAGATACCAGGGCTGCGTTGGTTGAAACTTTTCTGCAGACTGGTCCCTCTTCAGTTTTTTTCGGAGTAGAACTGCCATGTCAAGGTCGGACCACTCTGTGATGATTTCTGTCCAATTCTTGTCTGCCCCTGCGTCTTCCTCTCTGTGTTGTCTTCCTTCAGTGTCTTCCTTTCTTCTTCCTTTTGTGTTTTCCTCCGTCTTCTTCCCTCAACTGTCTTTTGCAGGATGGTCTGGGCAGGAGAGTTGTGATGTGTCACGGGATCAAACTAAGCCAACTTTCTCCTTTCTACAACAGGCAGGTGGGAATCTTGTTGCCCAGCTTTCGTGATACTTCTCCGGGATTGTACAGCACCTGGAAACCAGATATAAATATGTAAGCTAGAAAAGAAGGGGGAGAGCAAGTGGTGGCACTTTCAGTGCATTAGCTCATACTAGCGGTAAGCAATAACTGCTGGCACATGGGGATATGTTTCTTCAACAAATATTTAATGGCATTAAGGAGAAAATATAGCCGAGTGGTTAAAATGTTGCACTCGTGATGTGACGGCCCAGGACCAAGCCACCACCGAGGCATCTGTTCATGAGGATTTTTGCCCTGGAGTTATCAGTACAGACTCTACTTCCCCAAAAGTCCTTTGAATAAGACTATAAACGGAGGTTCCGGGTACAGACGTACGCACATCTTACGAACGCACGCATTAACACATATCTAACACCCATTTCACCTTTTTAAGCTTTAGCCATTGCGTGCTGGTAATAACGATGATACCATTTGAAAAAAATTCATAGGCATACACACTGTTGTATTTAAAGATCATTCCCTTAGTCAGAATGCGGCTACCTTAAGGGTGGGCAAAACGGTCGCATATGCAAAATCTCACCACTGGTGAATCTCGAAGCCCTGAGTGAACAAAACAAATCGCCTAAATGTTACGATGTGATTTCAACATTCTAAAATGGGTTGAATTTACTAACTTTTGTTATAGACATTAACCCTCAGCAAATAAATAGGCTCTCTATCATGAAATTTTTAAAGCAGTGACGGACTGTAAACCTGTTCTGTTTAAAATGTTGCAATCAAAGTGCCACTTCTTTTAACATACTATTTTACTATGGATGCATGCTGTCAAGTTAGTGACGGCAAAAAAAAAGGCATTCTACATTGAAAGATTTTAGTTATAGTGGCATTATAAACAGTTGTTCATATACAAGGGCTTCGGTAAAGTCGTACTGATTTACTTATAGATTCTCTTGTCACAATGAGCTTTGAATTTTACAATGTTAAGTAAACCATTAGACACTAAGATACGCCATACACACGTGCACAAACACAGAAAGAAAGGGAGAGAGAAAGAGAGAGAAAGAAGAGAGAGAGAGAGAGAGAGAGAGAGAGAGAGAGAGAGGAGAGAGAGGAGAGAGAGAGAGAGTGAGAGAGAGAGAGCGCAGAAGGGAGGGAGATAGAGACAGAGGCAGAGACAGACAAACACACGCACACATACGCACGCACGCGCCCCCGCGCACAGAGAGTGAGGAGAGGAGAGACAGAGAGACAAAGAGACACAGAGACAGAGACAGAAACGATGACATGTTTTACAGTCAGCAGAACTGAAGCAGTACATTTCAATAGTCATGCACTTACAATTGATAGTCTTGACGATGAGAAGGATACATGTCTGTACATCTCCCAGGTTTTGGAGAGGGAAGGCACGTTTCCTGCTGAATGCCCAGTACCGGAGAAGCAGCACCAGCAGAACCGCTATGTGATCAGCATGACGACTGCAACCCTATCTGATGTTTAACCCTATCTGATGTTTAACCCTATCTGATGTTTAAGACTTCTACAGATCAAGAGATTGGAAAGAACAAAGACAGCTTGCGAAACGCTTTAAGAATGAGGGAGTGACAGATCGAAATGAAGAATCAAGACAGCTTGCTAAACGCTTTAAGATTGAGGGAGTGACAGAACGATAATAATTATTAATTAATCTATATTAATTATTATTATTATAGAACGAAAAGAAGAACCTAGACAGCTTGCTAAACGCTTTAAGATTGAGGGAGTGACAGAACGATAATAATTATTAATTAATCTATTTTAATTATTATTATTATAGAACGAAAAGAAGAATCCATACAGTTTGCCAAACGCTTAAAGATGTTTGATAAGAGTCACAAAAATCGAAAGAACCAAGATAATTTTTCAAACGCTTAAAGATGTTTGATACTCACAAAAATCGAAAGAACCAAGATAGTTGCCAAACGCTTAAAGGGAGACACAGAGCCACTAATCCTTCTTCAAAAAGAAGCTAGTCATATGTAAGGTTCTGGGTTCGATTTCCAGCCTCGCCCTCTCTTCCCAGTTTGACCACAAAAAAAAATCGAGCTGAATGTCAAAGTCCTTCGGATGAGACTATAAACCGAGGCCCCTTGTGCGAACGCATGCAGAACATCTTGCGCACACGTTAAATCCTGTTCCGCTGTTCGAAAGAGTGGGCCATTGTGTGCCGGTGGAACAGGTGACAAAATTTAAAAAAAACCGTATACACACGCATAAGATAAATTTTTAAAAAAATATCTGAGCGCTTTGATTTGTTGCTTTACAAGATTCAGCGCTATATAAATTCCATACATTATTATTATTATTATTATTATTATTATATGCACAAGGCCTGAGCCTCCTTCACTCCTACCCCGCTCCCTACCTACCCGTGTCTAACATGTGGACCAGCCCTCAGGGCCCGGTCAGACTGACCAGCCACCTCCAGACCCCCAGCTACTAGACCTCCCGGCCAGATTTAAAGTCACGGTCATCTGTGCTCTCTTTGGGTTGACAGAATTTCTACTAAGCATTGTCAGTACCTTCAAAATTGATGATCTTTCCGGGACATCACGATCACTGTCACCAGGGATGCTCCCCTTTTAAGTTTCATTATTTTATTATTATTCTTTTAGGTATTTTATGTTTCAGGGTTGGTTTGTTGTTGGGGTTTTTTTTTTTTTTTTTTTGGGGGGGGGGGGTAGTTTTTGGGGGCGTGTGTAGTTTATTTTAAAAGTTTTCCCTATTAAGTTTTAGGTTTTTTTTATATATATCTTGTTTTGGTTTAGTTTTACTCGGTTTAGTTTTATCCATGGTTTGGTTTAATTCGTTAAAGTTTGGCCCCTTTTTACGTTGGTGTGTTTTGGTTTGGTTTAGTTTGGATTTACTGGGTTTAGTTTTATTCACGGTTCAGTTTGGTTTTACTGGGTTTAGTTTTATTCACGATTTAGTTTGGTTTTAGTAGGTTTAGTTTTATTCACGGTTTAGTTTAGATTTACTGGGTTTAGTTTTATTCAGGTTTAGTTTGGTTTTACTGGGTTTAGTTTTATTCACGGTTCAGTTTAGATTTACTGGGTTTAGTTTTATTCACGGTTTAGTTTGGTTTTACTGGGTTTAGTTTTATTCACGGTTTAGTTTGGTTTTACTGGGTTTAGTTTTATTCACGGTTTAGTTTGGGTTTTCCTGGGTTTAGTTTTATTCACGGTTTAGTTTAGATTTACTGGGTTTAGTTTTATTACGGTTTAGTTTGGTTTTACTGGGTTTATTCACGGTTTAGTTTGGTTTTACTCTTTATTCGCGTTTTGGTTTTAGTTTAGCTGGGTTTAGTTTTTGATTCACGGTTTGGTTTAGTTTTATTGGATTTATTTTTTATTTATGGTTTGATTTTACTCGGTTTAGTTTTATTTACGGTTTTGTCTAGTTTTACAGGGTTTAGTTTAATAGTTTTATATGGGTTTAGTTTTAAAGGGTTTTAAACTTATTTTCTTAGTTGAGGATTTTTTTAACTTTCATTTTATTTATTGGCTATTTTTTATACTGATTTTACTTCATTTTAAATTTCCTTTTATTATTTGAAATCCCTTTTTATTATTTTTAAGCCTACGTGTTTTAGATATTCTTTTACTTAGTTTATTTTATAGTCTTTTCAGTTAAATATTTCTGAAGCTCTCAGCTAATTTTATTTCAGATTTTTTGCATGAAGAGGGAGAATGACAAATCGGAATTGTGATGTCCAGCCATCACTGGCAAATGACAGGTCGTTCAACACTCTGTCATAAACAGCACTGAAGACAACTTTACAGTTTCTAAATCCGAAATCTCTCCTGGGACTTAAATATTACCACAAATACAAAACAAACTTTTGACCAGAACAGCAGAAAGCCTATGGCCTGGCGAGAGTCACTTTTTGAAAAATAGTTCTTGTAGATATGCTCACTGGTTTTGCTTTTTGCAAGAGATGTCGGAATTGGGCCAGGCGGCAAGTGCTGGCCTGCATAAACTCAGGACTATCTTACCAAAATTGCTGTAAGTTCATAGCCTCTGAAAAAAATCTTCCTGTACACTGCGAGCACTGGGGCAGCAGAATAATTTCATTCTAAAGACCAAGAGCAATGAACATACGTGTGTATCTCGGAACTATGACCAAGAGGGCCGTTAGCAAGACTGGTTTCAGACTTTCCAGAGCTCGTTTCCTCAATCCTATACGACTGCAGAGACCTACCAACAGACTCATGCTATCACATCAGCTGCCCACTGGCACTGTACCCCTGTACTGAAGGCACTCATCTCCAGTGTCTCTGATGGGAAGGTCCACGACTGTCGGCCAACATCTGATTAAAATATAATAGAAGTGTGTCACAAACACACACGGACACACAAACATACAAGACAACCACTGCCACCCCCAAAAAACAAAAGGAATCTCAAGAAGGACAAACAGCAGCATCAAAAATCTATACCATTGACCCCCCACCCTAATTCTGACTCCACAAGTTTTCTTCCACATCCCTCCACTGTAAATGGTTTCCATTACCAGCTGGGTTATGAACTATCGTTCAATGACCATTCCGTTCACCAGTGTCATGCACATACCACGCGAATTGACCTTCTTCGGCAGCTGCTGGGGCGCACCACTAATCGTGCAGCGCGTCTTGGGCAAACAACCTGTGGAGCCCATCCCTCTCCAAGTCAGCATGTGCATGCTGGGCATGTCTGTACTATCCCTATCACCAGTCACAGCTGGTGTTTTCTATGCAAAAATTGGATACGCACTGTCCACCTGTACTAGCGCACTTCATCTAGAGTTCCGTGGTTAGAGCGTTGCGCCTTACACTCGTGAGATGCTGACTCGGGTTTGAATGCTGTCCAAGGGGATACTTTTCCCCTGGAGTTAGTGTCGAACTCCACTTTTCCCTAAAAGTCTTTCGGTTGAGACTATAAACCAAAGTCCCGTGTGCCAACGCACGCAGAACATCTTGCGCACACATTAAAACCGGTTCTACTTTTTGGAAGAGTAGGCTATCATGTCTCAGTGGGGACGTACGACAAAAGTTTCCAAACCGCATACACACGGGGGCAAGTGTTTATTCTATTATCCTCGAAATAGAATAGAATAAATAGATTTTAAAAAACCCATCTGTTCTAAAATCCAAAACTGGTTGGTTCACTGTTCTAAATTTCATTCGACATGTCTTCTAACCAAAGCTCTGACGGGACGGGATAGCCTAGTGGTTAGAACATTGCGCTCGCAATCTGACCACCCGGGTGCGATTCCCGTTCAAGGGGATATTTTCCTCTGGACTTATCAGTGCAGACTCCACTCTCCCCAAAAGTCCTTCGGATGAGACTATAAACCGAGGCCCCGTGTGCGAACGCACGCAGAACATCTTGCGCACACGTTAAATCCTGTTCCGCTTTTCGTAAGAGTGGGCCATTGTGAGCCGGTGGGAAAAAGATGGCAGAATTTACAAAACCGCATACACACGGGGACATATGTGCTTATTCCATTATCCTCGATATAAAAGAATAAATAAATTAACATTTAATTTCAAAACACTCTTTTGCTACCAGATGATGTAATGAGAGAAAATACAGTTTAATGACACCAGCCAGCCTACCTGATCACCGGCAGTCAAAGCACCAGGATTTTGAACCGGCTAAAGACGTGGGGCCTACCCTCACCCTTTCCATGAATACTTGTTGGGGGAGGGGGGGGACAACTTCCTTTAAACTTATCCTCTGCATGAAGATACCAGCTTTCGAACAGACATTTCTATTTTGTAGACTGAGACCGACAATTCTTTTAAAAACAGTTTCGCTTTAGCAAATTGAAATGTGTACTCACCTAGCATACTGCTGGGTCGCCAAATTCACAATCGTCTGATGGGGCTTCTGTCTGCTTCTGCGTTTCTGTTCTGTGTGACTCCTTGTGTGTGCGCGTGTGTGAGTGTGTTCCTGAACTGTCGGGAGTCATTTGACCAATCACAGGCGACACTGATATTTCACACGCCTTGTAAAGCTGCTTGTGATAACCGCTCTTGTTCGTCTAACAAACACTATGTTCAATTCTCTGAAATAGGATCAGGTGTGACGTCACCAGAAACATCCATTTTTTCCCCCTGCGTGCAACCAAACAGTGACTACTGTTGTGGTAAAAATGTCAAGTTCATGTATACAAACCTTTAAGAAAAAAATGTATATATTTTTTCCCGAAAATAAATGTGTGGAAATTTCTGGTGACGTCACGCCTGACCTGACCTCAGAATGATGGAACATATACCAGGGACTCAAGACCTGAACCCCTAACACAAGCTACATGGCACAGAACAGTGCGTGATTCACGAAAAAAAGGAGTTTTTCCCACCTGGTTACGTGACAGTTCACTGGTAGGCTTTAGACTGCTGAGAGTGGCTGTGGGGCTGACAACTTCCTCTGCAAATGTCTTGGCAGAATTCAGCTCTATGACTACATCATTGCACTATCTATCTATTTATCTGTCTATCTATCTATCTATCTATTTATATATCTATCTATCTATCTATCTTCTTTTTTTATATCGAGGGTAATGGAATAAGCACTTATGTGCTTTTTTGTACACCTAACCGCCGTGTATATGCGGTTTTGTAAATTCTGCTATCTGCTCTCACTGGCACACAATGGCCTACTCTTACGAAAAACGGAACATGATTTAACGTGTGCGCAAGATGTCCTGCGTGCGTTTGCACAGGGGGCCTCGGTTTATAGCCTCATCCGGACGTTTTGTGGAGAGTGGAGTCTACACTGATGTGAACTCCAGGAGAAATATCCCCTTGAACGGGAATCGAACCCGGGTCGTCAGATTGCGAGCGCAATGTTCTAACCACTAGGCTATCCCGTCCCAGCATTGTACTATATGACACATCATTGCACTATATAGCGACATCATTGCACTATATGACTACTACATCATTGTGCTATATGACTACATCATTGCGCTATCATGACTACATCATTGCGCTATCATGACTACATCTTTGCACTATATGACTACATCATTGCGCTATATGACTACATTATTGCGCTATGACTACATTATTGCGCTATTTCACAGCTGCATGGAAGAATGAGAAAGTACCTGACGATTGGACCAAGGAAGTGATAGTCAAAATCCCCAAGAAAGGAACCCTGAGCGACTGCAACAACTGGAGGGGAATCACTCTTTTGTCTGTGCCGAGCAAGATACTGGCCAAGGTCATCATCAGAAGAATATCAGACGCTGTGGACGATGCACTGAGGAAGGAACAATCAGGGTTCAGGAAGCAACGAGGATGTATAGACCAGATATTCACGCTCAGAAACATCATCGAACAGTGCACAGAGTGGCAAAGACAACTGTATGTGAATTTTGTGGACTTCGAAAAGGCATTTGACAGCATACACAGAGACAGCCTTTGGAGTATCCTTCGACACTATGGCATCCCATCGAAACTGGTACACCTTATCAAGAGCTTCTACGACAACTTTAAATGCTCTGTGGGCCATAGCAACACTGTCTTCGAAGTCAAGACTGGAGTAAGACAAGGATGTGTGATGTCGGCAGTTCTCTTCAATCTGGCCTTTGATTGGGTGATGAGGAAGACAACAGAAGACACCCCAAGAGGGATTCGCTGGAGCCTGTTCTCAACACTAGACGACCTTGACTTTGCGGATGACCTGGCGCTGCTGTCACACACACACCAACATATTCAGGAGAAGACCAGCAGACTCCAAACATTCGGACAGCAAGTGGGGCTTCGTATTAGCACCAAGAAAACAGAGACAATGTCGCTCATTGTGAACACACCAGCCCCTGTGAAAGTGAATGGAACTGACCTGCGCCAGACAGACAAGTTCACATACCTTGGCAGCATCATCAAACCAGAGGGCGGCACAAAAGAAGACATCCACAACAGACTGGGCAAGGCCAGGAGTGTGTTTAGGGAGATGAACAATATCTGGAAATCAACTCAGTACAGCACCAACACCAAGCTGAACCTATACCAGAGCTGTGTTGTATCTACGCTCCTGTACGGTTCTGAGAGCTGGAGGATGACGGAAGTGGATCTTACCAAACTTCGATCCTTTCACACCATATGCCTCGGAAGAATTCTCCGGATCTTTTGGCCAGAGAAGATCTCCAATGAAGACCTACTACGGAGATGCAGGCAGGAAGCTGACATGGGAACCATCATCACCAGACGACGGAGGAAGTGGATTGGGCACATCCTCAGAAGAGACCCACAATCAGTCACAAGAACAGCATTGCGCTGGACCCCAGAAGGAAGGAGAAAGAAAGGAAGACCAAAAGCAACGTGAAGGAGGACTGTAGAAAGTGAGATGAAGGCCATGCAGCACTCTTGGGGATCAGTGACTAGGTTGGCCCAGGATAGACAGGAGTGGAGGCGCTTTGTTGCTGCCCTACACACCACTGGGTGTAATGGTTAATGATGATTGCGCTATATGGCTACATTATTGTGCTATATGACTACATCATTGGGCTTTACGACTACATTATTGCTATATGACTATATTATTGCGCTATATGACTACATTATTGCGCTATATGACTACATTATTGTGCTATATGACTACACTATTGTGCTATATGACTACATCATTGCGCTATATGACTACATCATTGCACTATATGATGCATACTTACAACCTATAACGATAGAGACGGAGATGGCGTAGGACATCATTTTCGTGGTCCCGGCAAAAGACAATACAGAAGAAAACAAAACAAAATATAGCAGTCATTCATTACATATACATCTAGCTACATTGGCGCGCTCTCTCTCTCTGTCTGTCTGTGTGTGTGTCTGTCAGTCAGTCTGTCTGTCTAATTGAATGGTGCAGTGATTGCGTTTTGTTCTGTTACTGATGAATAATTTACATTAATTTGTGAAGTAGAATGTCGTGTTGAATATTTTGCTTATTCCTATGGTTATTCATATCAACATGTGTGCGTATGCGCACGCGCGCGCACGTGTGTGTATGTGTGTGTGTGTCCTGTACTTATTTGCCTATTTGTCTCTTTTTTCTGTTTTCTCTGTCTGTGCCACACTCACACACACACAACACACACACACACACGCACGCACACACGCACACACACACGCACACGCACACGCACACACACACACACACACACACACTCTCTCTCTCTCTCTCTCTCTCTCTCTCTCTCTCTCTATCTGTAAAGTAAAAGAGAGAACAGAATGAAGGAGATTCTGAAGCAAACTTTGTTCAACGTCAACGGTGAGGAATCCTGCAAATGTCACAGCAGACTCTGTTAATAATACACTGCACTCCTCCTGTAGACTTGTTCAAACATGCACAGCATTCTGTCAACTACAGCTTTCAGGTTTCTGATAGACCTACACGTTCAACAGGCGGCACGGGGTAGCTCAGTGGTCAGAGCTCTCGCTTTCCCTCAGCCAAGGTTAAACAGCGTCGAGCGTGGTTACCACTTGGATGGGTGACTGTTTGTGCGCCATGGCTTCAGTACAGTCCCCGACTTCACCCAGGGTCAGGGAAGGTAAAGCAGCGAGGGAGAGGAGATCGGAGCCGTCCTCAATATGCTGGCCCCCGGAGAAGTGAGGTCTCTGATGCCTCGCTCCCCTACGACCTTATAGGTCATGGGACACCTTTATTATTTTTTTGATACATTTTAAACAGAGAACACTGTTTTCTGTGTCATTGTTGTTGTTGTTGTTCTTCTTCTTCTTTTTTTCTTCTTGTTCTTGTTCATCTTCTTCTTCTGTTGTTGTTGCTGTTCTTCTTCTTCTTCTGCTGTTGTTGTTGTTGTTGTTGTTGTTGTTGTTGTTGTTTGTTGTTGTTCTTCTTCTTCTTCTTCTTCTTCTTCTTCTTCTTCTTCTTCTTCTTCTTCTTCTTCTTCTTCTTCTTTCTAGTAGTCGTCCTTGTCGAATGCTCAAACAGCAGTTACCATTGTCTGTCATATGAGCGAAAATGCGTTGTGCTACTATACCGTTAAGCGCCTGACAAGTCAGGCCTAGCGGAGCCGACTTCTGTGTGAGAGAGAATTATGATGTTTAAAGTCTTTCTGAAAATGAAAGGCAGGAGAATGGACCAAGAAGGCAGAAAATTGACACGACAGGAGGCGACGCGCCAGGAAGAAAAGAAACAAGGCAGAAACAAAGAGAGGGATAGAAAAGAGGGAATTCCTAGCACAGATTTTCCAGAATGTGCCATCGTTCAAAACGGGAGAGATCAACCAGCCGTCAGGATGTCAGTGGTTAACTTGTTGGACCCTTAATTGGATGATTGTGGGTTCGAATCCTATAAGAGTCGACCAGATGGGATGACTTTACCAGAAACTTTGTCCAAGAGAAGACTACTGTGAATGCTGATGGTACCTTAGCACCTAGGAGTTGTCTGCCCTTCCACTGTAGGATGCAGTCCTCCCTTTGCAGCAGCCCTCCCTCCCTCCCTCCATCGGTTCCTGTCTTGTGCCTCTCTGTGCAATGTATTGTATTGCATTGTATTGTATAGTACTTTTTTGCATTGTTTTGTATTGTATGATACTTTATAGCATTGCATTGTATTGCGTTGCATTGTATTGTGTTGCATTGTATAGTACTGTATTTGCATTGTGTTGTATAGTATTGTATTGCGTTGTATTGTGTCGTATAGTACTAGCACTGTGTTGTATTGTATTGAATTGCATTGTATTGATTGTGTTGTGTTGTATTGTTTTGCATTGCATTGTATTGTATTGTATAGTATTGTATTCTGTTCCATGGCATTGTAATGCATTGCATTGCATTGCGTTGTATTGTATTGCATTGTATTGTATAGTATTGTATTGTGTTTCATGGCATCGTAATGTATTGAATTGCATTGTGTTGTGTTGCATTGTATTGCATTGCATTACATTGTATTGTACTGTACTGTATCGTATTGTGTTGTACTGTTTTGCATCATATTCTATTGCGTTGCATTTTACTGCACTGCATTGCTTTGTATTGTATTGTATTGTATCGTATTATATTGTATCGTATTGTATCGTATACCGCTTTAAGTCACGGTAGAATTCTCTGCGTGAAAATTCGGGCTGCTCTCTCCCCAGGGATAACGCGTGGCCACCATTAGAGCAACACCACCCATATAATTTAGTGTCTGGTTTTTCCCGTCTGCATGTGTACTTGTTTCCTTACCAGAGTGGTTTTTTTCTCCTACAGAATTTTGCCAGGGACAACTCTCTCTTGTTGCCTGGGTTCGATCCACCCCATGCATTCACAGTACAGCCGCGCCCATGTTCATCAGCATTCTGCGTTCACACATGAATCGCTTTGGTTCTGCAAAGTTAATGGGTTGGAGGCCAACTCAGTTTTTTGCTGACAATGCTGTGTGGATGGGCGCCAGCCAACACTGGATGGAACCGTGAACTCTATACAGGCCTGGCCACAGTGTGTGCCTTTTGTTTTCGTTGTTGTGGATGTTGATAGTTTTCTTTGTTCTGCCTTTGGCAAGGGTGTTGTAGAGCTAGTAGTGTTCTGTGACAAGTTGGTGTGTGTGTGTGTGTGTGTGTTTGTGTGTGTGTGTGTGTTTATGTGTGTGTGTGAGAGAGACAGACAGAGACAGAGAGTGACACACACACACACGCACTCTCTTTATAACTTTTCGGGTGGCCCGTGGCGCCAAAGTGGGATGACTTGCAGTTACCACAGTCCCTAAATCGGATAGCTTCGCTGGGACTATAATATAACGGGGACGGGATGATAGCCTTGTGGTTAGAACATTGCGCTCGCAATCTGACAACCCGGGTTCGATTCCGTTCAAGGGGGATATTTTCCTCTGGAGTTACCATCAGTGCAGACTCCGCTATCATCCAAAAGTCCTTCGGATGAGACTAAAAACCGAGGCCCCTTGTGCGAAGGCACGCAGAACATCTTGCGCACACGTTAAATCCTGTTCCGCTTTTCGAAAGAGTAGGCCACAACGTGCCGGTGGGAACAGATGACAAAATTTACAAAACTGCATACACTCGAGGACTGGATGTAAAAAAGCACATAAGTGCTTATTCCATTATCCTCGATAAAAAAGGAATAAATAAAAATAAACCAAACTCAAACAAACAAAACACACACTACACAGTCACGCACACACACACACACACTCACATACTCACACACACGCACGCACGCACTCACTTACACACACACACACACACACACACACACACACACACACACACACACACACACACACACACACACACACATACACACACACACACACACACACACGGATGCACAGACACATGGAGACCCATATCGATCTGAAGTCAAGGAGAGAGGAGAGAAAACCATACGATCGATCTTATCGATCATGTCAGAAAGTGAAACAAGAGTGCAACACTTATCTCCCAAGTGAACAAACATAAGACACAGTCTTTTGTCAGCAAGATCCTCCCCCCCCCTTCCCCCTTTTCTTTTTCTATAAGTATTTCAACTGTGTACATCATGGCACGACCAGTTTGACTGTAAAAGCTTTGGTAAAGCATGATGTTTTAAAACACTAGAAATTGCCGTAATATGCACAATTTTTTTAAAATATTGTGTTTTGTATCTTTTTTGTAGGTTTTCTTGTTATGGAAAGTAATACAACGATGTTTGGTGTTGTTGTTTTTGTGTGCATCTCATCTCATGAAAAGACAACAAAAACAAAACTGTTACTCTGAATAAATGAACACCATTATACACTCAACCATCAGACAACATTCTTCTTCTTTTTCTTCTTCATCATACTCTCGGACAGCAGCTATTGTTGTGCGTTGTCTTCGATTTTACGTCTGTTCACTGAGTGGGATATTAGACGACTATTGTCTGCATTAGGAGCAAAAAATGCGCTGTGCTGGCGTTAAGCGCCCGACAAGTCAGGCCCAGCACAGCCGACTTCAGCGTGGGAAAGAATTGTTATCCTTCCAGTCTTCTGGGGGGAAAAAGGCAGGAGAATGGACCAAGAAGACAAGATGGAGGTGACAGGAATAAAAAGCAACAAGGAAGAGTGAAAGAGAATGATAGAAAAGGCAGTTCATAGCAAAGACTATTCAGAAAGTAGGGATGCTTTTTATACTCACAGCATCCCTCCTCCCCCCCCCCCCCTGCATCCCCACAAGAGGAAGAGGAGGAAGATGACGACGACGATAATAACGACGACGACGACGACGACGATGACGATGATGAAGATGAAGATGATGATGATGATGATGATGATGATGATGATGATGATGATGACTGACAGACAGTGTATTGATTTTCGCTTTGTCCTCACTGATCAGGCCCAGTGTGTGGGAGCAATCGGATCAGCAAACACTCAGGTTGGAAGTGGGGGTCTGTGATCCCCCCTCTTGGCTGTGTGCGGCCTTCACCTGCTTCCGTGCTTGGGGTCGATGGTCCTAGTGTGCAGGGTCCAAATGATGCACACACACACACACACACAGTGCTTTTGGTTCTAACGGCACTGGCTTACTCCTCTAGAGCACACAAATCGCATACGTCGTCAGGATGTGATTCAGAAAGAGTGTTGTTGGTAATGACGACACCGGTCTTGGTTTTTGCTCTTCTAGGGTTTGGTTTTATTTTGAAGATTTTTTATCGTTTGTTTTTGTGGTTGTTGCTGTTGTTTTTGTTGATCTGTTGTTGTTGTTATTGCTGCTTGCTGTTGTTTTTCTGTTGTTGTTGCTGTTGTTGTCGTTGCTGCTGTTGTTGTTATTGATGTTGTTGTTGTTCGGGGGTACTGGTTTCTGTATTTTGTATTCTATTTGGAAAAAAACACGAAAAAAAGAAACGTCAAAAAGACCCCCCCCCCCCAAAAAAAAAAAGGAAGATGAAAACGAATACATAGTCAGCAGCGATGGCACTACATTGAGAGCAAACAGCAATCAGAAAACCTGCAGTGTTTAGACCCTGTTGAAGGAAAACAATGATTTACTCTTTACTCTCTTTTATTTCGAGGATAATGGAATAAGCACTCATGTGTTTTTTTCATCCAGTCCCCGTGTGTATGCAGTTTTGTAAATGTTGTCATCCGTTCCAACTGGCACACAATGGCTTACTCTTCCGAAAAGCGGAACGGGTTTTAACGTGTGAGCAAGATGTTCTGCGTGCGTTCTCACACGGGATCTCGGTTTATAGTCTCATCCGAAAGACTTTTGGGGAGAGTGGAGTCGGCGCTAAAGTTAATTCCAGAGGAAAAATCCTCTCGAACGAGAATCGAACCCGGGTCAGCAGATCACGAATACATATCTGTAACCACCAGGCTATTCCGCCTACCCCCCTCCCACCCCATGATCATGTCAAGTGTAGGCTAGGCAAAAATGCTGCCTATGAATGTTTACCTCACCAAGTGAAAACAAATCGTAGTAATGAAGACACGAAGAAGGTTTAGCTAAGTCCATTCAAGTCGTCAAAAACACTGTCATCATCCTAGATACTTATAGTTCAAAACGTTTTCAATTTTCTTGATTATGGATGGCAATATTATCAGAAATGTGACCCGATCTTATGCAATCGATAGGAAGATCTTTAGCTTTAGAAACATTTAGCTCCAGATACGCCTCATGAAACCATTCTGAAGGTTTAAAATCGTGTCCTAGTGCGTTCTGTGTCAGTCTGTGTCTGGTCTTGTTGTTGTTGTTCTTCTTCTTCTTCTTCCCAATTCTTCTTTGCAATTCTTCTTCTTCACAATTCTTCTTTGCAATTCTTCTTCTTTTTCGTAATTCTTCTTTTTCATGTGAACGATTCAGACAGACGAAAATCAAGAGGTTGAGTAGCCCCATTCAATTAAGTGTAATGATATGGTTCTCTTGAAACTATTTTCTGTGTAGCTTATTCCAATATTTCCTTTACAGGTTGGTATTTGCCACAAACCAATAACTCAAACGGAAGTGTCAGGCTGATTAAACAGAATCTATAGAAAACTTTATTTAGCTATGCCCAATTACGTCAAATTCCTCCGACTAATTCTGTGTCTACAGTAATAATGACTGCATTGTGGGACCACAATGAGTCACACACACAATCACACACACAAACACACACACACACACACACACACACACACACACACACACACACACACACACACACACACACACACACACACACACACAACATACATACACAAACACACACACACAAGAGAGAGAGAGAGAGAGAGAGAGAGAGAGAGAGAGAGAGAGAGAGAGAGAGAGAGAGAGAGAGAAATAAATCGAATCCCATTAATTTACCTTATATTACACACACAACAAACACACTGAGTCACAGACACATACACACACGCGCGCGCGCGCAGCACGCACGCACACACACACACACAATGTATGTCTTCGATTTTACGTCTGTTCACTTACTGTGACATTAAACGAAAACACGGGAGAGAAAGCCATTGTGTTCCGGTGGTAGTAGATGACAAAATTTACAAAAGCACACCAGTGTTTATACATCATCTTCGAAATAAAAGAATTCACACACACACACACACACACACACGGTCCTGGCTAAAGCGGACGCTATTACATGGCTTACACACGAACTGTCTCATGACTTATTCACGATGTGTAACCGACATACGCGAAACACCACGTACTACCGCCCCCCCCCATCTCCGTCCCCCCAGCCCCCCTCTTCCCTCCCGATGTCCTAACGACAATGATGGCTGCTTAGTAGTGGAGCCAGACCGAGTGCCATGCCAAACAACAGACAGTGGCAGGCTACAGCGTCCACCATCACCCATCATCAGTATCAGCATCATGAACACACATGTGGGGATGCTCCCTGGGTTGGTTACTACCACAAATTGAAGTTCGGACTTGTCTTTCGCACGAATGGTGTCCGTCAATATTGATTAACGTTGGAACGACAGTTTGAAGCAGTTTTGCTTTCAGCTTATTTTGTGGTTCGTTCTATTATAGTCTATATATGCAGATAGCAATGCTGACGTGTAGTCAAGTCAAAGGCGTGATTGTCTATCTCTGTATAGCCAGCTTTGCGGTGCTGTGTGCAGGAGAAGTGTACTCTTCGGTGTCTAAGCTCAAGTCTTTGCCACTCATTGAAAAACAACTTTTGAGCAAGTTTGAAGAGTTTTTGGAATCGGTACCGGTGGAAACAAAAGCCACAGCACGACTGAAAGAGTAAGTTGCACTTTTGGTTTGTTGTTTGCTGTTGTTGTTGTTGGGCGTTCCTTAGCTTGAAACACCCTGCAGTTCACCCTGAACATGCACTTTTATCCTACTCCTCATCATTTTGAAAGCACTGTACTGGAGCAAAGCTATTCCTGAATGCTTTTGTCAACTACTTCATCAAACAAGCAGCTTTACCCTGACTTGCCTTATTTTTTCTTTTTCTTGGAGAATGCAGGTGTTACCACAGAAATATTCCTAGTAATGGTTCTGGTTTCTAATGTCTAGGAATGGTTGAAGAGATTCTACGCTTAATATTTGGAGGCAAACAACATTTTAATGGAGGCCTTAGCAGTGTGGTTTTATTGAAATAAAATGACAAAGATTTTGGTCTGGGATATACATTTTAGGGGACGGAATAGCTCGGTGGTCAAAGCGCTCGCCTTCCCCAAGCTAAGGTTAAGCAGCATCGAGCGTGGTTACCAGTTGGATGGGAGACCTTTTGCGCGCCTTGGCTTTAGTACAGTCCCTCAGTTCACCCAGCTGTAAATGGGTACCTGCCTCTTTAGGGTCAGAGAAGGTAAAGAAGCGAGGGAGAGGAGATGGGCGCCGCCATCAATATGCTGGCCCCTGGAGAAGCAGAGGTCCCTGACACCTCGCTCCCCAACGACCACATAGATCATATGGGAAAACCATCATCACTATAGTGGGTTTTTAATTAAAAATTTGTGCTTATACTTCCTTGATGAGAAGGAGAACAACTTTTAGACCATATCAAATCGGTTTTATGTTTAAATGATGGATGACAGAAAAAAGTAGCTTACATTCTACAGGTTTGATTTTGTTTCTGTATCGTTTTGTACTCGCCGCCCTCAATATGCTGGCCCTAGAGAAGTGAGGTCTCTGACGCCTCGCTCCCCTACGATCTTATAGGTTATGGGACACCTTTACCTTTACCTTTTATCGTTTTGAATAATCAATTTCTTGACATGTCAGTGGATTAAAACCCAATCCCTCACCCTCCTCATTCTTCATTGTTTCCAGACAGATTGGCAAAATCCAAGAGAGCAACAGGAAAAGTGTGGACACGGCCGCACAGGCAGACTGTCCCCTCCACGCCTTCCGATTACTCCGCCGGGTGGTCAAGCAGTGGTCAGCGGTCAGCAAAGACTTGACCAGTGCGGCCACCTCCTTTTCTCTGCCTCTGTTTTCAGGTTATAGTCTTTTGGCTCTGTATTGCCCCGCGGAGATGCCGGGGGCCTGTCAGTATAAATAGAATCTCCATGTTCTAGAAATTCTGTGCGATGAATTCCCTCTTTTCTATCCCTCTCTATGTTTCTGCCTTGTTATTTTTCCTCCTGTCACTTCCTTCTTGTCTGTTTTCTGCATTCTTGATTCATTTTTCTGCCTTTCATTTTAGCAGACCTACTTTAAAGATAACATTATCTCCCGAGCCGAAGTCAGATACGCTGGGTCTGACTTGTCAGGCGCTTAACGGCAGCGCAACGCATTTTCGTTCAAATGACAGACAGCAGTAGTTGCTGTCTGAGTGTTCGAAGAAGAAGAAGAAGAAGAAGAAGAAGAAGAAGAAGAAGAAGAAGAAGAAGAAGAAGCAACCATGCATCATTTTGGGTTTGTTTGTTTTTTGGATGGTTTGTGTTACTTCTTTTTCTCTATCCCCACAACATTTATCTTTTCCCTTCATCTGCACAACATTTATATTTTTCTCTATTTCCACAACATTTATCTTTTTCTCTATTTCCACAACATTTATCTTTTTCTCTATTTCCACAACATTTATCTTTTTCTCTATTTCCACAACATTTATATTTTTCTCTATTTCCACAGCATTTATATTTTTCTCTATCCACAACATTTATATTTTTCTCTATTTCCACAGCATTTATATTTTTCTCTAACTCCACAACATTTCTCTTTTTCCTTCATCCCCACAACATTTATCTTTTTCTCTATCTCCACAATATTTATCTTTTCCCCTGTATTCACAGCGTTTATCTATTTCCCTATCTCCACAACATTTATCTTTTTCTCTATCTCCACAACATTTATCTTTTTCTCTATCTCCACAACATTTATCTTTTTCTCTATCTCCACAACATTTATCTTTTTCTCTATCTCCACAACATTTATCTTTTTCTCTATCTCCACAACATTTATCTTTTTCTCTAACTCCACAACATTTATCTTTTTCTCTATCTCCACAACATTTATCTTTTTCTCTATCTCCACAACATTTATCTTTTTCTCTAACTCCACAACATTTATCTTTTTCCCTATCTCCACAACATTTATCTTTTTCCCTATCTCCACAACATTTATCTTTTCTCTATCCCACAACATTTATATTTTTCTCTATCCCACAGCATTTATCTTTTCTCTATCTCCACAGCATTGATCTTTTCTCTATCTCCACAGCATTTATTTTTTCTCTATCCCACAACATTTATCTTTTCTCTATCCCACAACATTTATCTTTTCTCTATCCCACAACATTTATCTTTTCTCTATCCCACAACATTTATCTTTTCTCTATTTCCACAACATTTATATTTTTCTCTATCCCACAACATTTATCTTTTCTCTATCCCACAACATTTATCTTTTCTCTATCCCACAACATTTATACTTTTTCTCTATCCACAACATTTATCTTTTCTCTATCCCACAACATTTATATTTTTCTCTATCCCACAACATTTATCTTTTCTCTATCCCACAGCATTTATATTTTCCTCTATCCACAGCATTTATTTTTTCTCTATCCCACAACATTTAGTTTTTCTCTATCCCACAACATTTATATTTTCTCTATCCCACAACATTTATCTTTCTCTATTTCCACAACATTTATCTTTTTCTCTATCCCACAACATTTATCTTTTCTCTATCCACACAAACATTATCTTTTCTCTATTTCAAACATTTACTTTTTTCCTTCTTCTCACAAATTTAATCTTTCCTATCTCCACAATTTTATGTTTTTCCTATCTCCAAACATTTATCTTTTCCTCTATCTCCCACTTTATCTTTTCCCCTATCTCCACAACATTTATCTTTTTCCTATCTCCACAAATTTATCTTTTCCCCTATCTCCACAACATTTATCTTTTCCCCTATCTCCACAACATTTATCTTTTTCCCTATCTCCACAACATTTAGTTCTCTTTCCCCATCACATCCACAGCATTTAGTGAGTTTTTTAAAAATTTTAGTTTGCTTTCCTCCATATCTCCACAACATTGCCTTATCTCCACAACATTTCCTTATATGAGATCATGCACACGGGGACTAGATGTAAAAAAGAAGCACATGAGTGCTTATTCCATTATCCTCGATATACCAAAAAAGTCATCTGAGCGCTTTGATTTGTTGCTTTACAAGATTCATCGCTATATACATTCCTACATTCATCTCAACTCATCAACATTCATCTCATCTATCTTCTCATCATCATCATCATCATCATCTCTCTCATCATTCTCATTCATCATCTCTTATTATTATTATTTTTTTTATTATTTATTATTTTATTATTATTATTATTTCATCTCTCTCTCATCTCTTTCATTCATCATCATCTTTCATCATCATCATCATTCATCATATCATCATCATCATTTCATCATCATCATCATCTCTTCCCCGTTATTCCACA
>CM054144.1:14549131-14556631 GCA_028751875.1 Rapana venosa | reverse complement strand
AAAAAATAAGCATATATTCACCACAGGCACAGAAGTGTATGGGGAAACCGAAATCAGGTCTCCATGAGACCAGAGCAACGGAGCCATGGAATCAGAGATTATTTTCTTTGGTGTATAAGGAACAGTTGCGATGAGGATGACGCAATGGTGCTGCTGTGGAAGTACCTGTGCTTTGAGACTTTTTGACAGGGCTGTACCCAACGCTTCCTACAAGCTATAGTGAGAGACGCAGACACCTGCAGTGTGAGTCGGGCAATTTGAGCAACGCTCTCAAAACCGCATCTGTAAAGTGGATGAAGCTTGACAGAGAGATTGCAGTCTCCCCATGTGCCCATAGCACAATCAGTCTGGGTAGGAGCCGGCTGGAGTCCGAAAATTCCCTTGTTCGTGTGTTTTTGTTTGATTCGAAATATTAGATTAATAAGTTACCATGTCCCACAGAGTTACCTGTTTTGGTCGTTGTCCACAGGTGGAACAATACCCTGTTATTTGGATTGTTCGTTCATTCATCAGTTTGTCTTTTAGTAAGTCAATCAGTCTGTGACTGGTCAGTCAGCAAGAATGCTAATCATTCATTCAGTCAGTCTGTCAGTCCGTCTGTCCATCAGTCAGTCAGTCATTCAGCCAGTTAGCTAGCTGGAAAGCTAGCTCGTCGGTTAATTATTTAGCTAGTTAGTTAGTTATTCTGTCGTTTGCTTAGTCTATATTGTTCTTCTTGTTATTATTGTTTGTATAAGCGCTTTGATTTGTTTTTGCAAGATATAGCTCTATATAAATTCCATTTATTATCATCATCATCATCATCATCATCATCATCATCATCATCATCATCATCATCATCATCATCATCATCATTATTATTATTATTATTGTTCATGTAAATATTTAGATTTGTGTGTAACGATTTCTGTGTTCAGCTGATTCAGGCTGCTGGTTTTCTGTGGGTCGCAGTTGTCCCCCTCCACACTGAAGGGAAGGAAGGTGGCGCACCAGAGGCGTGGTGTGCGGGTCAGCCAGACGTGAGTGGCCAGTGCCCCTGCTGGGGCTGCTGCTCTGATCCGGCTTTTGCTCCTGGATGTTGCGGAGTTCATTTCATTTATTTCATGTATACCACTTTAAGTCACGAGATTTCTCTGCGTGAAATTTGGGCTGCTCTCCCCGGGGAGAGCGCGTCGCCACAAGAGCAGCGCCACCTTTTTTTTGTTTTGGTTTTTGTCTGCAACTGTATTTGTTTCCCTATCAGAGTGGCTTTTTTCTAAGAGTTTTGCCAGGAACAACTCCCTTGTTGCCGTGGGTTCTTTTACGTGCGCTGAATAATTTTGTGTAACACACGGGACCTCGGTTTATCGTCTCATCCGAAAGACTAGCGCCCAGATCACCACTCATGGTCCAATGGATGGGGGAAAAATTTCGGGCCCAAACGTTCGTTCATTCTTTAGATATGACGTCTTTACACTAGGAGTGATAGTAGACGAACGTTGCGGAGTATTTCCATCATAACGTTTCCTTTTTCTGACCCCAATTATATATTTTATGTACCCGCTTTGGATTGGCTGAATTGCGTCTGAGGTTAGTCGTTTACCTCATGAATAGACCTAAGCAAAATGCCTTCCAGACATAATATTTTAAGAATGTGTGTTGTGCATGCAAATACAATTCTTCAGTCATTCCTATTCTTTTTGAAGGTTCAGTTTTAAATAAGCGTCTTGTCATCACACGGGAGAAATCTCTGGACAAGATTTTCAGCAACTCTGTATTGCAGTGTGAAATCACCTTGTCGTTGAAGAAGAGTCCCATGAGTAGTTTATCATGACATTTATGAACATGTCAGTAGTTTGTCTATGAGGCAGATACATGCACCCCACACTATCGTTTTATTAAAAATGATTTTAATAGTTGTGTTTGATTATTCAAGTTTACACATTTCACTGCAAAATGAATGAATATTTTTTCGCCGGGGGATGAGGGTTATAAAATTTATTTCGCAGTTAGTTATAAGTTCTATAAGCTACTTAATCTCCTCTCTCCTACCCTTCATTTTTCTTGTTTAAAATTTTTTTAGGCCTTTATTTTTCTTTCTGTTCGTATGATAACTATCACTCAATATGACCAGACAGTAAGCTAAAGAACACACACACACATACACACGCACAACACAACACACACACACACACACACACACACACACACACACACACACACACACACACACACACACACACACACACACACAAGCACACACACTAGTACAAGCACACACACTAGCACAAGCACACACACACACACACTAAATTATTACCAAAAACAAAAATAGTCTGTACTTTTCATTGATACATTTTGACTTAATCTTAAAAGAATAAAAAAGATAATGGTGTCCCATACATCATGATTGTGGTCTTAGAAAGCAAGGTGTCAGAGACTTCACTTCTCTAGGGGGCTAGCATATTAAAGGCGGCGCCCATCTCCTCTCCCTCGCTGCTTTACCTTCCCTGACCCTAAAGAGGGCAGGTACACATTTACAGCTGGGTGAACTGGGCAACTGTACTGAAGCCAAGGCGCGCAAACGGTCACCCATCCAAGTGGTAACCACGCTCAATGCTGCTTAACCTTAGTTGGGGGAAAGCGAGTGCTCCGACCAATGAGCTATCCCATCCCTCTGGTAGGCTTACTTTTCAGTAAAGGACTGGTCATTTTGCGATGGCTTTTCTTCTAAATGATTCTATATCCACCCCCTTCTCCCACTCTGTTGTTCCAGAGCCTGGCTGTTCGACAGCTCCAGCCCTGTGGTGTCAGCTCTGTCTCGGCGTGTTCAGCTCGTGACTGGTCACAGCACGAAGATTCTGCCAGAGAACACACATGCTGAACCCTACCAGGTCCAGTACAGGAGTGGGGTGGAGTGGTGTGGATGTAGAATGGAGTGGATTGGATTGGATTGGATTGTGGTGTGGTGTGGTGTGGTTTGGTGTTGTGTGGACTGGAGGGGATTGTGGTGTGGTGTGGTGTGGTGTTGTGTCCGAGGCCACACATGTTGAGCTCTACCAGGTCACTTAGTGCGGTGGAGTGGAGTGTGGTGTAGATTGTGGTGTGGTGACTATATCTATATCTATATATAGATATAGATAGATAGATAGATAGATAGATTTATCTGTGTTATATCAGGGATGTTCATATTGCAGGTGGTGAACTATGGTATAGGAGGTATGAATGGACTTCACGAAGACTCGGTGGTGAGTTGTGCATTAATAATAATAATATATGGAATTTATATAGCGCTTTACTATTGTTATCATTGTTGTTGCTGTTCTGAGTGCAGCTGTTGTTGTTATTGTTATTGTTGTTGCTGCTGCTGTTGTTGATGCTCTTATGTGTGCTGTTATTATTATTGTTGATACTGCTGCTGTTGATGCTGCTGCTGCTGTTGTTGATGCTGTTGTGGGTGATGTTGTTTTTGCTGCTGTGGGTGCTGCTGTTATTGCCATTGTTGTTGTTGATGATGTTTTTGGTGTAATCACTACAGCTGTATCGGTCAGTTGTAGTATTGGTAGCGTATATTGGTGTAACATTTCACGAGAAGAACATTCTCACGATTAGTATATTACATTTTTTTATACTTGAGTAGGCTAACTTTAGTAGGGACGGGAAAGCTCATTGGTCAGAGCACTATCTTTCCCCCAGCCAAGTTAAACAGCATCGAGCGTGGTTACCACTTGGATGGGTGACCGTTTGCACGCCTTGGCTTCAGCACAGTTCCCCCAGTTCACCCACTGTAAATGGGTACCTGCCTCTTTAGGGTCAGGGAAGGTAAAGCAGCGAGGGAGAGGAGATGGGCGCCGTACTCAGAATGCTGGCCCCTGGAGAAGTTGAGGTCTCTGATGCCTCGCTCTCCCTACGACTACATAGGTTATGGGACACCTTTACCTTTTACCTTTTTATCTTAACTGAGTATTATTAAAACTAAGTATTTTATATATTTACAAAGAATAAGCAATTCTAGAATAAAGAATTGATCGTTGGCATCTTTTTCAAAATGATAATTTGATTATTTGTAAATGTCAAGAATATTTCTTTTTTTGCTTTTTTTTTGGGGGGGGGGGGTGGAGATTGGGTGGTAAGTTTTGAAATAGTGATTTTTTGTTTGCAAGATAAGGAAATGTTCCATTCAGATACATGCTATATCATGTTGGCATCATTGCGTGTGTGTGTGTGTGTGTGCGCGCGCGCGCGCGCGCGTGTGTGTGTGTGTGTGCATGTGTGTGTGTGTGTGTGTGTGTGTGTGTGTTGTGTGTGTGTTATTCAGAGAATTCTTCGCAGAGAAGGACAGGAAAATTCTCCTATACTCCAAGACTCTGGAGACAGACTGGCCACCTGGATGTTTTATGTGAGTTGAACATCACAGAAGTGCAAAGATGGTCGTCAGTTTATTCATGTACAGGCACACACAAGCATGCATCCACACACAAACGCGCTCGCACACGCACATCAGGCAAGCACTTAAGCACACACAAGCACACTCTCCACACACGTGCACATACGTAATCCGCATAAATGCACACATGTATCCATATATGGCAAAAACGTACTCATACATATATGTTTTTATTTATTTATTTATTCTTTTATATCGAGGATAATGGAATAAAGACTCATGTGATTTTTTACATCCAGTCCCCGTGTGTATGCGGTTTTGTAAATGTTGTTATCTGTTTCCACCGGCACACAATGGCCTACTCTCCCGAAAAGCGGAACAGGATTTAACGTGTGCGCAAGATGTTCTGCATGTGTTCGCACACGGAGCCTTGGTTTATAGTCTCATCCGTGCGCACACACTAAGTTAACATGTATGCATGTGCGCTGATACACACACACACACACGCGTGCGCGCGCGCGCACGCACATACACACTACGTGCAGAGTATTAACGTCTGTACTCTGCATTGCAAAAGACTTATGTACAGGAAATAATTATTTCACTCCTAGTCGGCTGATGGTAAGTTCTCTCAATAACCATCATCACTTCTGTTATCGCTCGGTTTACTCTCACAACAGTCGAAGTCTGAAAAGGCCACAGGAACACCAAATATTCGCGTGAATGCGATTGACGCTTCTCAATTCTGAAAAGTGTCTTGCTGTAAGGTACCACAGCAGGTAAAGCTTTAATCACCGCTGAGACCTCTGACGAAGGCTCATCCAGGAGCCGAAACTCCAGTCAGGTCAGGCCAAAGGCATGGTTCTTACACAAAAAATGCCTAAAATGTTGTCATCGAAAGATTTTATTTTTTAGAATTTCTTGTCCCTTTTTTCTTTTAAAATAAATCTTTGAAAATCATTTTCAAAAATGATGGAGAAGTTGTAAGTGGTTACCTGCACCTGTTTTCCTTCATTACTATTTCTGCATTAACATTCGAAGTCTGCAGGGAAAATCAAACCAGCTACTTGGCAAACATAAGTGTTCTTTTTGATTCTTTAATGAAGATGATGATGACGATGGTGATGGTGATGATGGTGATAGTGGTGATGATGGTGGTGATGATGATGATGTTAACGATGATGTTGTCAACGACGACAACGATGATGATGAGGGTAATGACGATAATGATGATGATGGTGGTGATGGTAATGATGATGGTGATGATGACTGTGATGATGATGATAAGGTGATCTTCAGTTTAACATCTATTCACATTTAGTGATTTTAGACGGAAAATGATGATAAGGATGATGATGATGATGGTGATTATGATGGACAACGCTCATCATTATCATACACATCTTTATTAACATCATTATTATCATAATTTACATTTCTTCTTCTTCTTACTTGTTCTCCTCCTCCTCTTTTCAATAATGTAATGTTCATTCGCTACAGATTAGAACTATTGTACATTCAAGTTAAGAATGTACAAAAAGTAAAAAAAGAAAGATGGATGAGTGGGAGGGTGGAAGGGTGAAGAATGTATGTAATGGGTGCTGATATGTCTAAACCAAAAATGTTACACTGACTCTCCTAGTTCATATTTCTACAGCTATCAGAAGTATCACTCGGAGGAGCTACCGTGTTTCCTCTGTTAAACGCTGGAATTCGACCAGAACAGGTAAAAGAACTGTTTACATACCTTAGTAACAGTAAGATAGCCAAGGTATGTTTGTTTGCTATTGTTGTTGTGGTTATGGGGTTGTTTTTGTTGTTGTTGGCAGTGGTGGTAGTTGTGGTTGTGTCAGTGTCAGTGATGATAGTGGTGATGGGTTTTCGGAGATTGTTTTGGTTATCGTTTGTTTGCAGTCAGCTTTTCAATGATTTGTATTGAAAATGTGTTGACAAGCAACCTCTCTCTCTATCTGTGTGTGTGTGTGTGTGTGTGTGTGTGTGTGTGTGTGTGTACGTGTGTGTGTGCGTGTGTGTGTGTTTTCCCTGTTTGAAATATTGAAGAATGTGTACGAATGCTTTTTCTGAAATTCGTTTAAACTTTTTTGGGCATAGCATTCATTCTTTCTTTGTAATAAAATAAAACTTGTACAATGGTAACAAAAATGACATGATAAATGTACCAGAGAGACAAAGACAGAGAGAGAGACAGACAGACAGACACACAGACAGACAGACACACAGACTTAACACACCAATAAACAGACTGACAGGCGGAGAAACAGAGGAAGGAGAGGGATCATCAACGCAGAGATTGAAACAGAAACAGGTGAAGACATATACAAGAGAAAGTACGCAATATCACACCTTGAATAATGAACACATTGTCATTTAGTTTTATGTAACAATATTTGGAGTGAGGCGCTCTACCAAACGACCCGCGCACCGACAAATACAACCTGGGAAAAACAACGAGCTAACACGCCAAAACAAACATAACGTACACATTTGAAATCCCAGTGCAGTCATGCCAGTGCCTTAATTCCCTCCGTGTATATAAGGTAAGGTAAAGGAGTCCCATAACCTATAAGGTCATAGGGGAGCGAGGCGTCAGAGACCTCACTTCTCTAGGGCCAGCATTATTGAGGGCGGCGCCCATCTCCTCTCCCTCGCTGCTTTACCTTCCCTGACCCTAAAGAGGGCAGGTACCCATTTACAGCTGGGTGAACTGGGGGAACTGTACTGAAGCCAAGGCGCGCAAACGGTCACCCATCCAACTGGTAACCACGCCCGACGCTGCTTAACTTGGCTGGGGGAAAGCGAGTGCTCCGACCACTGAGCTATCCCGTCCCCTGTCCCTGTGTATATACAGATACGAAAAATCAATATATCACGTTTAGGATCCCAGAAGGTGGGGATGCTGTTTATACCGACATGTTGCTGGCATTCCCACATGGGGATTTAATCATTATATCATCCCCGAAGACGAAAGACGGCTACCTCAAGGGCAGTACACGGTCTCGTAAGCCAACCTCACCATTGGTGAACCCCAGAGCTCTAGCCGAGGAGCGACAATATTATCACAGTAGCAGCTGGGCATCAGCTGAGGATAAAGGAGTCTAGCTAAAGAGTGCAGT
>CM054144.1:14536631-14544131 GCA_028751875.1 Rapana venosa | reverse complement strand
GGTGTGGCTGTAGTAGCAGGTGTCGTTGACCAGTACCTGACACGCACACAGACATGACATGAAAGTGATGATGGTGGCGGTGGTGATGGTGATGATGGTGATGATAGTGATGATGGTGATGATGCACATACACACTCACGGCAAAAGTGCACAGCTTCACAGACACATACACAAAACACACACACACACACACACACACACACACACACACACACACACACACACACACACACACACACACACACACACACACACACACACACACACACACGCATAGGCTACATCCTTAAACATACTTCATAGCTATGTTTGTTTTTGAATATTCCCTAGTTTAGATATGTACTAAGTCTTAACCATCACACCTTGGAGTCACAGTGAGACCATAATGGCGACAGTGCTCTGTTATCTCTCTTATCTGGATCAGTCTTAGACCACGGTCCAGCCCTCACCGAGTTCGTACACTGGTGTGACGAGGCCTATCTGGAGCTATATGTTTCTTCAAACTAAAGATCTGCCTATCGATTTCAGAAGATCAGGGCATACTCCTAAGAATATTATTATCCATAATGAGGAAGTTGTAAACGTTTTGAACTATAAGTATTTGGGAACTGTTTTAGACTACAAGTTAAACTGGAACGTTAACACTGACGCTATTGTCAAAAAGGGACAACAACGTATGCATTTTTTGAGGAAACTGAACTCATTTTTGTAGACATAAGGATTCCTTCCTTGTTTTACAAGTCTTACATAGAGAGTGTTCTAAGTTTTGCTTTCATTTGTTGGTACAATAATCTTAGTGTTAAAAGCAAGAATGGCCTGCAGAGAATTGTAAGGATCTACTAAAAAATCTCATGTCGCTCTGCAATCAGCATCTTGTACGCAAAGCCACAGCCATTTTGGCTGATCCCTCCCATGCTTTGTTTCTAGAATTTCAGTTGTTGCCTTCGGAACGCCGTTTTCAGTGTCCCATCAGCAAAACAAACAGAAAAAATACATTCTTTTGTGCCAGTAAGCATTCGAATTTTGACTTCACAATGATGTTGACTACCTAGTTTTTACATTTCTCTGAATTACTTGCCTGATTGTCATTGTTATGAGTGTAGTCAATACATAATTATGTGTGGGTGTGGGTGTGGGTGTGAAATAAGTCTGTCTTCTAGTCAGTGGTCTTTAAAACATTGAATTCAAACATTGGTGTATGGTGTGGGTGTGCGTGGATGTGTTCGCACACGTACGCATGTGCGTGTGTATGTGTTGCGTATGTGCGTGCGTACATAAGTTTTTATGTCTTCTAGTCAATGTTTCTTTTTCTAACATTGTGTTCACAGTTGATGCATGTGTGCGTATGTATGTGTATGTGTGTGTACATGTGTGTGTGCGCATGCGTGCGTGTGTGTTTGTGTGAGTGTGTTCGTGACATTTTTATTTGAAGTCATTTTGGAATGTTTAAACAATATGAAATATAACTTTCTTGTGTCTTTGAGATTTTTGATGCGTATCAATCTGCCTGTCAGTATTGTAATTGCCCTTCATGGGATGATTAAAGTGTTTTTGACTTTGACTTTGACTGACTTGACTAATGTACACACTGGGTGAGAACTCTGTGCGTAAAATAATGTTTTCCAGTACCTCACTCTAAAGGCAGCCGTACAGCAACTTCAGAGGGCTTTTGTCTCTTTCCTGAGGAGTACCGGGAATGTTAAATAAGATATATGCTGCAAGTATAGGGGGAAAAGAGAACTAAATAATGTAAGATATAATGATAATAATAAAAAAAAATAGCAGTAGCACTACTACTACTACTACTACTACTACTACTACTACTACTACTACTACTACTACTACTACTACTACTACTACGACTATTACTACTACTACTACTACTACTACTACTACTACTACTACTACTACTACTACTACTACTACTAGGCTAATAATGTATGGTATTTATATAGCGCTGAATCTTGTAAAGCAAACAAGTCGAAGCGCTTGCATTCAAATCATTTACACATAATTATGCAACCATCCACAAAATATTAGAATTAACCTGTATCAAATTTCTGCTCACGCACATGCACGCACCCACCCCCCCCGCACACACACGCACACGCACAACACACACACACACACACACACACACACACACACACACACACACACACACACACACACGCACGCGCGCGCGCTCGCGCACGCACACACACATACACACTAATTCACTTTTTATTATTACTATTATATCTTCACATTATTTAGTTCTCTTTTTATATGCTTTAAAAATTGTACCTGTAAAGTAAGAAAAGACCTTATCACTGGAATCAGGCATCTGGTACACTTTTTGATTTTAAGAGGTAGTTTTGTCACTTTCTGTTGGGTTCCCTCACATACTGGTATATATTTTAATGAAAAAGTTGACAGCCTTGCAAAATATGGAGCTAGGTATAAAGATGTTTCTTGTGAAGTAAATGGTGTCTTATCTATGCATGAGGGATACAAATTGCTACTAAACACTTGCTGGAAGCATTTCAGAAAGAAGATAATTGAGTCTGGCAATAGATGTACAAGCAATGTGATTGATTTTCAAAATGCTTTCATTTCTAACAAAGTCTGTGGTTGGTATAATCGCAGAAATATGTTATCCCTCGTGTACAGGTTTAAGCTAAATGCTTTCAGGACAAAATACGTGAAAGATGTAAACTGCATTTGTGGGGAGAAGATTACAAATATGCATGTTATTTTTTGATTGTGTACATTTAAAAGCATTTTTACCTGCTGTACCAAGTTTGTCACTGGATCAGATTTTGTCTGAACCATCCTTACTGTTGGACATTGTGTTAGGATTGATATGAAGTCCGATAAGTCAGTTTTTGTAGTATGTTAAAGTTGGGTTTTTTTTAGAACTGTTATTTAACATTTTTCAATGATCGTTTGCTTTTTTCTTGTTAGAATTTTTCCCGTCTAAAATCACTAAATGTGAATAGACGTTAAACTGAAAATATCACTCACTAACTCACTCACACAAGCACACACACACACACACGCACACACACACACATACACTCACACACACACACACACACTAACTCACAAACACTCACAAAAGCACCCCCTCCACACACACACACACACACACACACACACCCACAAACATACACACAAGCCCCCCCCCCACCCCCTCCCCCACCCACCCCTCCTCCCCCCCCCATCCCCCCCCCCACACCCCCCACACTCACACACATACTCACTCAACTCATTCACACACACACACACACACACACACACACACACACACACACACACACGACACACACACACTCACATCAAACACGAACTGGGACGCGACACGGATTTCCAGGAGGAAGGCGACGGACTGGGTGACGGGGAAGACAGGGGGCGTGGCCAGCCCAGTGCTGCTGAAGGAGCCCTTGAGGTGGCTGGAGGCCTTCACGCTGTAGCTCTCCGCCCCGTGCCCGCCCAGCAGAAACCGCACCTTCATGGGACGGTCGTCACTGGCGTCGTACAGGTTGACCGAAAACCTCAAAACAGATAGAGAGAACGCTGAACGCTGAACGTGTTTAATATGTACATTGGCCTTAGGCCACAATACACGGAGTTTGGGGGAAGGAGGGGAATCAACATACTGGTATATACAGTACCATAGTATATGGAAGAAAAGAAAACAAACAAACCAACAACCGATTAAAGTGAATCATGACTACAGTGATCAAGTCTTGGACTATGAACTAGATAAACAATGGTATTTGACTGCGTAAATATTTATAAGACAATATATATCAAAATCGGTATAAATCAAAATGTAATATTTAAATTCAGGTTAATAAAAAACAGTATTTGTAGAGACATATCTTATTTGACACACGTATCAATTAAGTCACATTATGACACAACAATTTCTTCCTTCTATTCATGGAGAGAGAGAGAGAGAGAGAGGAGAGAGAGAGAGAGAGAGAGAGAGATATGCATGCAGAACTATCTTGCGCACACGTTAAATCCTGTTCCGCTTTTCGAAAGAGTAGGCCATTGTGTGCCTGTGGGGAACACATGACAAAATTTACAAAACCGCATACATGCGGGGACTGAATTAAAAAAAAAAAGCACCTGAGTGCTTATTCCATTATCCTCGATATAAAAGAATAATATATATTTTTTTAAACCCAAACAACAAATTCATGTCATCTGAGCGCTTTGATTTGTTGCTTTACAAGATTCAGCGGTATAAAAATTTCATGCATTATATTATTATTATTATTATTATTATTAGAGAGAGAGAGAGATTTGCGCATGTCTTTTATGAATATTACATGATATGATATGATGTGATGGGATCTAATATGATATGATATAAAATGATAGCATATTATATATTTATGATATGATATAATGTTATAGATAGATGCATACATACATACGTAGGTACATGCATAATAGTAGGTAGGTAGGTAGGTACGTACATACATGCATACATACATACATATATAATACATACGTACATACATACATAAATACATACATACATACATACATACATACATACATACATACATACATACATACATACATAAGTACATACATACATACATACATACATACATACATACATACATACATACATACATACATACATACATACATGCATAGGATAGTTAGGAGAGAGAGAGAACTCAAGAACTCAAAGATTTTAATGTGCTTTAGCCTTTGGCCACAATACATGAACATGTTAGGACAAAATGTGTATAACATGAAAAGGCAATTTTCTATCTTCGCAGTCATGAAAGTAATTAATCTGCACTTTGCAGCATGCAGATTAAACACCTCAAAGTAACTAATACCTTTTCAAAACATCAAATCAAATGAGTAAATGCATAAATATAAATAGAAAAAGTACTACTTTCATCTTCTTTAGAGGATTTTAAAGAATCGCACTTTGCCTCCTATTTGCTGCATGGAAGACAAATCTGGACAAATTGTGTCTGTGATTTCTATTTGTTGCTCTCAAAAGCACATGTACAAGAACATTTACTGATTCTTTTAGAAAATCTTCCCTCAAGTCTTTATAGACACAACAGTCAAAAATAAAATGGTGCTCGTTTTCAGTTTTGTCTTTGCAAAATGGACAGTTTCTATCCTGTGCTGTCTCACTGTATCGATTTACATTGTTCTTATGCGGGAGTACATTCAGTCTCAATTGGGTGATGGCAACACGGAAACAATATGTCTCCATATCACATACATATTTTTCTTTTTCAAAAACTGATTTAAATGTTCGATATAAATCATACCTCTTACGGTAGAGAGAGAGAGAGAGAGAGAGAGAGAGAGAGAGAGAGAGAAGGAGAGGATGAGGAGAGGAGAGAGAGAGGGTATGTGTACGCGTGAGTGCGTGTGTGTGTATGTGTGGTTTCGTTTAAAAATGTCTGTACATGATGTTTTAAGGCTAAGTATCATCATGATGCATGTTTGTAGAATGTACTTCGGCGTCCAAGCTATTTAAAAGAAGCTTTCATAAAAACCATCCCTGCTGATACCTATGTGTAGTGTTCACAGCTTTCACTACACGTGTGCAGAACTCTTCATAGCAACCGTGGCCTGTTGGTTTTGTTTTGTTTAATGTCTATTCACTACATGGTGATTTAGACACACCCGAAATTCAAAACCAAATTACCTTTTAATTAAAACACTTCTTTTATCTCCCCCGTCCCCTTCTCTCTCCTCCCCCCTCCCCCTTCCCCCTCTCTCTCTCTCTCTTACCCCAACACACACAACACCCCAAAAATTATAAAAATTAAAAATTATAAAAATATAAATTTTAAAAATTGGTTTTTTTAAACGTTTATAATATATAAAATATAAAAATATTTTAAATAAATTTAGGGCTTTTAAAACCTGATAATATAATAAAAAATAAAATTTTAAAATATAAAAATAAAAATACATAAAAAGGAAAATAAAGGTTTTCAAAAAAACTTATGAAAATTGTTTTTTATTTAATAGATGCCACCCCTTTCCCAAAAATGTTTTAAATTTTAATTTTTTTTTTAAAAATTAAAGTAAACCCCTCAAAAAAGCTTAAAATATTTTGGGCTTCCAAGCAATGCCCTGTAAAATTTTTAAAAATTTTAACAATCATAAAAAAAGTTTCAAAACATAGTGTTGAGCTTTGAAAAATAAGTACAAGAATTTTTCATACCCCATTTTTCCCAAATCGATATAAAGAGATCCATTTTTCCCAAAAAATGTATGGGGGGAAAGTTTTCATAGAAAACCAGCCTTGAAAATGGCTTAAATTAAGACCCCCCCATTTTTAAAAAAAAAAGGGTAAGGTGTTCATAAAACCATCATCAAAAATTAAAAAAATAAAAAAATAGTACAATGCCCCATAAAACGACTTATTTTTTGGGTTTTAAACCTTTGACTGCCGGGTCTTCGTGCCCCAAAATTTTAATCGCCCCCTATTTCCTTTCAAACAATTTTTCCCCTTAAATTCACGAATTTGCCCCAAACCCCCCCCATCAATCAAGCAAGTTGTTTTGTTCTGCTACCAGGCAGTGAGAGCCGGGGACATTAGAGCAAATGCCCAAAAACCAGAAAATTTAAAAAAACAGTCCAACGCTTGCCCCTAAAAAAAAAGCACTTTTAACCCCCTTAGGCAAAATCGCCGCAAAAACCAACGGGAAAAACACGGGCAGGCCGACGCCCTTCGTTGGGGGCTTCCCTCCCGGTTCTCCCCCCTCACCTTTTAACGTACTTCTGTCCCCCCCCGACAACGCCCCTTCCCCCCATGCTGCCGTCCCCCCCCCCTTTCACTTTTGATTGTTCTTTTGGTTGTAACTTTTTAATAATGTTTTTTTTTTTCTGTTTATTAAAGTAAATCCTGATTTTTTTTCAAAAACCGAACCCCCGGAATCAGCACAGTTCTTTAAACCCATCTTCAACCCTGATTCCCCTTTTCAAAACTCTTGCTTTTCTTCCGCTAGCGGAAAATCTCCACCATCGCCTTGGGTCCTCTTCCCTGATGCTATTCCAAACCACCACTTTCTCTTAAAACCTCTCCCCCTTTCCCCCGACTCCTTCAAGTTTGTTTGTTCAATTTCAGCCCTTTCTGTCCAAAGGGAAAAAAGCCGTTACAAAACCCGATTTCATCTCGAAAAAAACATTGAAAAAAAACCTTCCCCCACCGAAATTTGGGCTTAAACCACATGGCCATAGAGCCAAAAATAAAACAGCTGACCCTTTCCGGATAAAAAACCCCTTTTCTTTCCCCCGACTCTCTCGAGGAGGGGGGATGCCACATTCTCAAAGACATTTTTGGAAACCATCTCTTTTTTTTTCAGTCAAAACCATAAATTTCCCAAAAAAAAAATTTTTTGAAGATTTGCGAAATAAAATCTCAAACCTCCCCGCCACTCAAATACTACTGCGCCTTTACCCGTCCACCTCCCAGCCGAAAAACAAACCAAAAAATCTTTTTTTTTTCCCCCC